>JAXQQM020058177.1:0-104373 GCA_034641835.2 Pinus albicaulis
ACGACTCTCCATTTCTTATTCGGTTTCGCGGTCGTTTTCACATCGCCGGAAGAGGGGTCCCGGAGGGCGGCAGTCGGGAGGCATCATCGGTACAGCAGGGTCTTATTTCTAGGAATTCGAATTTTGGTTTTTATCTTGAACAATTGTGTGCTCTTTCATCTTCAAGAATTTTTTTTTCATGGAAGTGATGAATCATTTTAAAAAAAAAAATAAATTCCTTCTTTTGTATCCAGTTATCGAAGTGGAAGGGGAAGAAAAAAAATTATGAGTGGGTTCATATCTTTTCTCTTTTATCATTGAAATATGTTATCTACCTTTGTTTTCTAGTTTCCAATAAATTTCATTGGATCTCAAAGTGAAGTCTCTCTATACCTGTTCATAATAAATTGTATTTAGAAGGAACTAAGTTTTCTCATATGATTTGAACTGATTTTCACAACTTTTATATGAACTCAGAGTGATAAAGATTGTATGATTTCATGTCTCTGTCAGAGTCATGATTCATCCAAAAATTCAACAGAACATAAAAGCACAAGGAGGGTCACCTCTCCACATCCTTTCATGATACTAACAAATGTATAAACATAATTATGATAATATTGTTTTCTTTAACCTTTCAACTCAGTTAAATAATGCACTTATTCATGAAACTAACAGAGGTATAAACATAATTATGATAAAATCATATTATTTACCCTTTCAACTCATTTAAATAATGCACTTTTGGGTTATTAGAAGTATATGAACAACACTGTGACTATACCTAGACATGGTTATAACAATTATTTTTACAGTTATTTCACAGTAAATGTTTCACAATAAACAAGTGCCCATGCATACCTTGAGAAACATAACATCTTCTATTTTGAAGAAAAGAGGCCAAGTGCAAGAGTAAAAATTCATGAGAAATCTACAACAACAGATTGAAGAGGAGGAAAAGCACAGAATACCAATTGCACAAAGGTTTCCCCTTACAACTGATGAACCTTAGGCAAGTTTTAAATTTAATCAAGTCAGTTTATGTACCATGATGAAGATAGTTTTGAATGATCGAATTCCTATTTCAAAAGTTCTATATGTCATCCAAAGTCTCTTTTTTTATATTTGAATTATATTCTAAAGTGGGTTTTGCCAAATTTACAGGTTCCACGAAAGCCCCTAGTGAAAGAGCAAACCAAGCCATTGAATTTAAAGCTTCACACAAAATACAGAGTATCCAAAAGGGCTGAATTCGATCACTTTTTATCTCCAAACCCTATTCTTGAATGATTTTGTGCATTTATGTTTAGCATCTTCATTCAAATAGAGCATGTTTAAGTTCATAACGGTTCTTGTGATACTTGGAATAGGTGGATGAAAATATTTTCTTTATTGAACAACAAAGGTAGGAAGAACTACAACTCAAGAAGGTGTAAGTTTCATTGCATAATTTTTTTTCTATTTATATTTTTTTAGTATATTTAAACGTGATAAATGAAAAAAAATAGATATAAATATGAAACTTAATTTTATTCAAAAACTTAATATAATTATATATTTTGGTAATATTCTAAAATCTAATATACAAAATACTTTTAAAATATGAAATTGACAAAAATATACACGAGCACTAACAATTTTGACAAAAATATATCTGTTTAATTATAAACTAACCTAAATGACATAATCAGCTATTTGAAGCAGAATCAGCTATTTGAAGCAAAAGAGATTAAAAGATTTAGAGAAAAAATGATTCCACACGCTCAATTCATGCCCGTCTTCGATAAACCATTTATACCAAAATAAGTATGTTGTATTCTTACCCAAATTTAAAATATTTATGACTTTCTATAATGTTGTTACAAAACAAATTAGGGTTGTGGCAGGTCTACGAAGCCTCTAAATATGACAAAGGAACCTAAAATGCACTCTCAATGCCATACAAGAACCTTCTCATAAAATGGGTTAACACATGAAAGTTACAACATGAGGGACAATGGCCCAAAAACACATCATTTAGGCCAATTTTTTTGAAACATCTTGTTTTAATAAGCCAAAATTTTATGCATATTGTGTAGTTATTGTAATAGTCT
This sequence comes from Pinus albicaulis, assembly GCA_034641835.2. Lineage (NCBI taxonomy): Eukaryota > Viridiplantae > Streptophyta > Pinopsida > Pinales > Pinaceae > Pinus > Pinus albicaulis. The sequence goes on from JAXQQM020058177.1 coordinate 2,073, forward strand.
TCTGGAAGCTTGCTTGAGGTTCTCTCAAGTGAATTGCTTGTGTATTTAGTAGCTGCAAATTATTTTCCCGTGTATGTAAATTTCAATTGATACTGATTTTTTCATTTATTTATTTTTTAAATGTGTTATGCTTTTATGTAATGTTATTCTATTATGAAATTAAGAAAAAAGAAATGTGTAGAGCAAAAATAATTTAAAACGTGTATACATTTATGGAGAGTGAAAATCATTAAAATCATGTATTTTAATTTTCGCTTCATTTTTATTATTGGAACACTTGCTTGTATTTAAATAATGATGGAAAAAAGCCTCAATATTTTTAATATGATAAATGACAAAATAAAACAATTTGGTTTGTTTAAATGTGGGTATTTTAACTTATAACTTGTAAATAAAATGTGTTTTTTTGGAACATTTTTCCTGGTTAATTTTAATCAAAATTTTGCTGAGATTTTAAAAAACTAAGGTTTAGGTTGTTTAATATATAAAATTATAGTTCTATAGAGGAATATGTTTATGCATTCAAAAATGTATTTCAAATATCAAAAAATTGCATTCTAGTGAAAAAACCTATTTAATCTATAAAAAATAAATATTTTTAACATGATGAATAGAAAAATAAGAAATAAAAGACTTATAACTTGCTCAAAATAAAAAACAAATTTTATTAAATAAATCAGAAATTATGTTTAATTATTTTTAATAATAATTAAATTATGTTAAAAATATTTGTATAACGGTTTAATAATTGAAATTACAATATTTATAAATTTAAAATTAATTTTTTTATATATATAAAAGAACATTGTTTTTGTTTTATGATTTTTATTTTCAACAAAGTAGTTTTTTTTAAGTGATGTATAGATAGTGATAACTATAAATGCCCTAATCCATATTATAAAATTAAGAGCAAAACATTTATATTTCAAGATGGTTTTGGATAATAATTTTTCCTTGTTATACACCTTCTAAATAGTAAACTTTAATTTTATATGAAAATATTTTAAGAATAACAATTTTAGTTTAAAAAATATATATATTTAATTTTAATAAACATAAATTTATTTTTATAATTTATAAACACATAAATTTTGAAATTGATTTGTTCCGTTGATGTTTACCAATATTTTATGATTTGTATATGGAATGTTAATTCAATATCATAAATAAAATATAAAAATGTTTTATTATAAAATACTATATAATTTTTTAAAAATAAAATGAATTATATTTCAATAAATTAAATTACAATAAAAGATTTTAAAATATTCAATTTCAAAATTAATGTATTTTGAAATCTATATAAATGTCAACATGTTGTTTATAGTATATCACGATGAAATTGCTTGTTGGCCTTTTCTTGCAATTTTTAATAAATTTCAATATGTCTATAGTATATTATAATGAAATTTCTTGTTGGTATTTTCTTGCAAGTTTTAAAGATTTAAAATTTAATTATTATATTATATTCATGTCGTAAGGTGTTCTTCTTCAAAAAAAATCTCCCATTTACAACTATGTACAACTCTGCAACATCAGATTAAATGTTAGACAAATGAATATTTGTGTGTCATCAGATTAGTATTTAGAAAACAACAGTTACCCAATATTAATAGGTAGAGAAAAAGCTACATACATCCCTTCCTGTCAGATCTACAAACTCTTGAAACCGACTACGTTCCTCTTTGAAAACAACTCCCCCCAGCTGCCATTGTCTACAACTTTGCAACATCGGATTGAATGTTAGACGATTGAAAATTTTTGTGCTGTTACATTAGTAGTTAGAAAAAAGTTAGCCAGCATTAATACTTAGAGAAAAATCTACATACATCCCTTCTTATTAGATCTACAAACTCTTGAAACCAACTTTCCTCCTTGTGTGTCTGAAAGTAGCTCTACAATGTAATAGATTGATTCATTCCAGATTTCTTCGAGTAATAAGGAATGGAAGGTGTGGCTGAAATGTTTTTCATAAGAGGAGCTTGTTGCCACTGTGTACAACTATGCAACATAGAATTGAATGTTAGACAATTGAATATTTTTGTGTCGTTATATTAGTATCTAGAAAAAACAGTTAGTCATCATTAACAATTAGAGAAAAATCTACATAAGTCCCTTCCAGTTATATCTATAAACTCTCGAAACTAACTTTCCTCCATGTGCAGCTAAAACATGATTTATAAAGCAACAGATTGAGTCATTCCATATTTAATTGAGTAATAAGGAATGTGAGGTGTGGTTGCAATGTTTTTCATAAGAGGGGCCTATGCAATGAGAAATTGGAACCAACTCTTTCATTTTGATCGCACTATCCTACAAGAAATAGAATCTATAACTAAAAAATTGGTTTTTCCCTTCTTGGGGCCCCTCGTGAAGGAGGATAATTTCTTTCCCTTTCCCCTTATCTAGTGAGTGATAAAGCAACCATTTCCTCCTTCCATGAAATATTTCTTTGTTTTCAACCAGGTGGAAGTACAACCATTTGTTCTCGGTTCATAATTGTAGAACAACATCAAATACAGAACAAAATTTCCCATGGAATTGGAGGTTTTTCTTCATATATTGTAATAAGTTTTTTTCCTAACCGAAATGCTTTACTTTATCTTAATTAAGATTACGTACTATGTTTTTTTATGCTTTTTTCTTTATTATTGTTGTTAATGAAAGCATGGGAAGAACACTTTCCCATTTTTGCTAGATGATTAGAATCAGATTAGGATACGTGTGTATTATCGTCGTTAGTTTATGTGTGCAAAAAGTATACAGACAATGGAAAAATCTTTATTGACATATTACTGAAAATGTGTATTAGGAAAGGATGCTAAAGAGAAAAAGATAAGAAAAAACCATGGAGTCTGAAGCTAGAGGGTTGCATGCATTGTTACAATATACAAGTGCCATCTCAATAATTGCAAAAAAACCCCAAGTCTCCTAACACTTTCCCATTCGAAGGATTTCCAAATATTTTTCTTAATTTGTGTGTCAAAATTTTAAACAAATCATCATCGATTTTCCAATTGTGATGAATAACTTAGTACCATAAATTCAATTCTTCTAAGGTATTCCATTGCTAACATTCAGTAGAGTAAGAAAATAAACCTTTCCTATTGTAAGTTCCATGCACATATTTAAATTGGAATTTTAATCAAAGATTTAAATATTTTACACGTGGATTGGATTCAAGATTGATGGGATTCAATGAAAAATACCGAACTAGTGTCTTCCACAAGGTACCAATTTTGACTATAATTAGTTTTATCTTATTTCCCAATAGAAATTTTAATTATCTAGGGAGCTAGGATGGCTCAATTTTGGTGTGGTTTCAATCAATCTAAAAAGAGCTACCAGATTCATTGAAATATCATTGGTGTGGATTTTGCTTAAATTATTTTTTTAGCATTTAAATTTTCAAAGTATGTCTAACGTTACTATTGTGAAAAGTATTTTCATATTACTCAAAATGAAACAAGGTTTCCCAATGAGGGAAATAGCATTGTATTGTTTCATGATCTTGACTTTACGCAATATACAGATAGAGGGGTTTTGAGCAGTTTCTTTCCCCATATACATCTTGTGTTGTGTTATTGATGATTTCTTTGTCTTACTTGTTATGTGATTGTGCGATGGAATTTGGTTTCCGCAAATTTGTAGAAGGATTCGGTAGTTTTTTTTAGTACACTACAAGATCAGATTGAATCCCTTTGGATAATTTCTACAACATGTGTTGATTGTGACCAGTAAAATATTGGGTATGTGTTTACATATGTGAAAATTTTGTTGATGGTTTGCAAATTATGTTATAATATAAGATTATTTATATGCAAAACTTAAGAATTAAGTAAATAAATGAATAATTTGTGCTTCTCATTTCTCTTTATCCTCATTTCTCCCTTTCTATTTCAATGAATTCTTACATCTGATTTAATGGACCTATCTTTTAACTCATTTTCGTTATACAATTTTATTTTTTCAATTTTGTTATATTCATTCCCCCACAATTAGTAGACATAATATTATATTCTTGTATTAAACAAAAACAAAGCATGTAGATTGGGCATAATTGTTATCTAAAAAGTTTGAACAACTCATCAAACTATGCATAGATGTCTACAAAAACCAAAAAAATGGATTTGGGAAAAGATATGCATTCTCAAAATCACTAGATATGCATGAAAGTAGTGGACATCACACTACTATCTTGTATATGTGTGATAGATCCAGTGTTAAGCTAAGGTAACAATTTAAATATTAAAATTTCTCTTAAAGTTTAGATGTTTTGTGAATCTTACTAGTCTCTAATATGCAAGCTATAAAATGCTTGACAATATTTTTGTAAAAATATTCATATTTCTAATAATTTTATGTACTACTTATAAAACTTTGGAAATTTTAAGGTAAACTAATTTTATCCCTTAAAATTTGAGTGAATCATTTTTAGAAAAAATAGAAATTAGTAAATCATTAAAAAAAAAACATGAGAAATTATCTCATTTGTGGATATTAACTAAAATATTTTTTGGTTAAACTTTATATAATAAATTCCCTTTTACTAATTTTATACATTAAAGTTTTATATAATATATAACAAAATATTAAAATAAAATTTAAAATATTAAATAATATAAAATGAATATATTTAATATAAAAGAAATATATTAGATATACAATTAATTTGGATTAACTGCTTAATCTCAATGGTATTCCATTAGCGAAACATATGCACTTTAAGAAATATATGTTAGGTATGCTTCATTCCATGCATTTCAATAAAATTTACAATCAACTATGAAACAAATTTATATTCTATCCAAGTAGCAATTAAATATCATTTTTATTACTACAATTCTTTTAGTATGTAACAAAATGGATTTAAATGTGTATTATATTCAAAAATTAATAAGTGATATTATATTTCAACAATTTAGAATCAATTATGCAACAAATCTATATTTTGTTATACTATGATTAAATTTATTCTATAATTCTTTTGTATGTATGTAAAAATGGTCTTAAATGTGTATTATGTAACAAAAAAGAAATAAATGATATTATATTTAGATTTTTTAAAATTTATATTTTATTTTAAAATAATTAATTGTCTTTTTTATTAACATAATATTTCAATAATTTATGTCGTAAGGCGTTTTATTGAAAACAACTCCCCTAGGTGTCACTGTGTCAATGTTTGAGCCATTGGATCAAATGTTAAAACAATTGAAATGTTTTAGGCCATTAGATTCACAAGTAAAAGTTTTATATATGTTTTTTTATAATGTTAGTTTTTTTATTTTTTTTAATAAGTGATTGAATTTAGGTTTTCATGACTTTGTCTAATTACAAAAAAAATAAAAAATATTGGCATATTGTAATGAACATTTTAACTAGGTCAAATAAAAAAATAAAAATAATACTCAACTATAAAAACAACCCATGGTATTGACTCATGGTATTCATGTGGAATGTGGTTTATCTTAAGGGGGAAATTAAGATGGCCTAAATCTGGATCTACCAAGAGCCAAGAGAGATCTTGATAGGCAAATATCATTGATCCCTCTCATCAATAATATAGATTTAAACTAAATATTTAATAAAATTATTTTTTAAATGTTGATAACCATTATTCTTTTAAAATTTCTCTTAATGAAATGTATCTAAATTTTCATACATCCAAATATACATAGTTTTTCCTTGTTCTATATTATTTTTGTTACAACTATTTTATTATTCCAAAAATACATGGTTTTTTTTGTTATATATTATTTATGTTATAATTGTTTTATTATTCATGAGTAGTAATTCTTAATATATAAAAAAATTAAATTAATACTAATTTTTTTAAAATATGTGATCTTTTTAAATTTCCAAATTATTTAACACAACATGATTTATCTTGAGCAATAATGATGAATGATCATAATTTTCATTTCTTAAATAACACTAAATTTACCTTTAATTACTTAATTGTAATAGTTTGTAACTACATAACAATTTGTAACTACATACATACTCTTTCTTTCGTTCAAAAAAAGCTATATACATATATTTAATTACCTAATTTTAGCTAAAAAAAATCTTACATGTTTTTTTTACTTTATAATCATAAACAATTTTCATATTATATGATGTCAAACTTACTCAACTTTTTTATTATGAAATTTTAAACAATGTTTCTCACTACATAATTTTACCTTTTTATAAATTTTTATTTTATTTTTTCAATTCCAAACAAAACTTACAAAAAGAAAAAAAACCCACCCAGTCCCTTATTGTAGATTATAGTCTTACAAAATTGACACTATGTAATGAACAATAGAGTAAGTTGAGGCAACCTTAAGGGGTTTTTTTGTACAATTTTTTATCATAACCTTTCCTTCCATCCAATATATAATGTAGAGCCTTATGAGGAGAGAGTATATTCTAGTTTATAACTTATCCACAATCAATGAAAATGGCTAGGGATTTCACAAGTTATTAGTTTATAACTTGATCCATAATAAAAAAAAATGGCTAGGGATGTCATAAGTTATCATTCGCAAAATGATGTATTGACGTTCTTAGTTGAAATGGATCCTATTAGATGCATGGTGGCCGAGAGACACTAAAAAAATTCAAAAAATATATATGTTATGACATCCATATTGTCTACAAACCATCCAAATTTCCCATCTTATATAACAATTTCTAACACTAACCACTCAATTTACTCTCCAATTTTTGAAACCCCCCACCCATGCTTGGGAGATCACATCTGTAAAATAAAATGTTTCTCTCGGGTTCTTTTAAGGGGTTCATAAACAAAACAAAAACAAGAAAGTTAATATTGTGGTATAATAACTGATTTTTGAATCATTGTGACAAACAAAACATCACATTAGCTCACAGAATATATATAATGCTATAAGGATCTAAGATGATAACAATGTTTTGAATCATGATAACTAGGTGAAAAATCAAAACTAAGTTGTAGCCACAAGAAAAAAATCCAAACAACTCACATAATAAATCAAAGGTTGCAATGAACCCCATACATTGTGATGGACCTCATGGGAATTTTAGTGCACATAGAACACCACCCTAATAATTCTATAGTCTTAATCAATTTAGAATAACATAGGATGTGTAAAATATTTTAATAAGAAACTAGATTTGTAATTATGAAATATAAAACTATAACTCGAAATTTCTGAAATTACTTTGTATATTTTTTTCTTATGTATATAGAGAAATAATAAACCAAGTTTGGAGTTAAGAAAATAAACCATAACATAAAGAACAATATCTCCTTCCAAAAATGTCTCCAAATTAAAATGACATTCACTTTCTTGTATACCAATACTATTGTTCTTCTTATACAATTTCGGATAAGCATGCAATTAGCCATCATATGTAGATGAACATGAAATAAACTCTATTTTTTGTGATATGTAGATGAACTTGAAGTAAATTCTATTTTTGTTAGTAAAAATTATCTTTATTTACATCTATACTAGATAGATTGTACTTGAATTTTTTTTAATATCTTATTTGAGTTACGTTTTGGATTGTTAATCACGAAAGGATTTTCACCCCAATTTCCTATTTCAATATCTATAACAAAATTTGTATATATGTGAACATATTATGTTGGTTTAAGTATATGTTTTCACCCCAATTGCCTATTTCAAAATCTATAACAATTTTTTTTGGTTGATAATTCTTATAATCAATATCTTTGAAACATCCCCTACTTGTTTCCATGGAAGAAAAATATTTTTTTTCATTCCTCCAGGATGACTTGTTCTCTCGCAACATCTTATTTCTTCTATACTACTCTTTCCTAAGCTATTGCCTTAGGACGTTTCTTTTGCAACATATGGTGCAATTGCTAGTTAATTTTTTGTTTTTATTAACACAATATTTAGTATTTATGTATATGATTTTTTCAATTTGTCTTAAATAATATTATAATCAACATAGATTCATTTTAGGTACGAATCTAACATAATTAGAGAATGATTAAACTTTACACATTCTCCTCATAGCTTAATACTATTTTGGTTAGATTTTTTAAATTTAACTTCAAACTTCAATTATGTAAAAAAATAATTAAGTATGATTAATTCTAAATTTTTTTAAATACTTTTAATTAGGTAATTAAGTATGATTAATTTTAATTTTTTATAAATAGTTTTTAATTAGGTATATAGTTATGTTTTTATTGATATTATTTAAACTGATCGTTTAACACATTTATAATGGTATATACAAACTTGAGTGGGACTAATGGTTAAGAGCATGTGTTTCCTCCTAAGAGGTCACAAGATCAAAACCAAAGGGGGGTAGAGTATGTATGCCTTTGTAGACTTAGTAGTGAAATCGCAGTGAGGAGATGGGTCCCTTGTCCCACTAACAAGGAGGTCTCATACACCAATTTGGTGTTTGGCTTGGCCATGACCTTATAATAATAATAATAATAATAATAACAATCCAAAACCATTTCCCTTGTCCCACAAACAAGGGATTCTCATACACCAATTTAATAATTATAATAATAATAATCCAAAAGCATTTCCCTTGTCCCACAAACAAGGGGGGTCTCATACACCAATTTGGTGTCTAGCTTGGTCGTGACCTAATAATAATAATAATAACAATCCAAAACCATTTTCACTACAATATTTTTTAATATTAAATTATAATGAATTATATTAAATTTGAAATTACTTAAAATAATAAATAACGTAAAAATGATAATATAGTTTGAGCCTTCAAATTTGGGTGTGAAATTGATTTGTAATGGTATAATTTGGTACCAAAATGACTTTTCTCATTGAAATTCAAACATATTCTTTTAAACTTATCATAATTAAGTTGTCAAGTTAACACTAGGACAACCATCATTAGTTTTTATTTGTTAATGTATATTGACTCATCATAGTTGTCAAGTTAACACTAGTACAACCATCATTAGTTTTTTATTCATTACTGCATAATGACTCATCATTGTTATTCAAAGATAACCACAACACTTGAAATCATTGGCTAGTAATCCTTAAAGAGGTAAGTTTTCACTCCTACAAGAGATGCTTCTAGATCTATTTCATGGCTCTTCACTAAAAAAAAATATACAATCACCCACATTAATATTAAATAGAAATTTACATTAAAAAAAATAAAACATTTATAATATAATCTAAAATGATATTTTTAAAATGTATTTCAAACATTCTAAATATTTATGAAAACACTAAATTGATTGATACATTCAAAATTACATTTTCACTAATAAAAAATTTCACAAGTATTATATTATCAAACTTTCAGTAAAACAAAGATTAAGATTAAAAAAAGAATTAATAATGTATAAAGACAATCTGGTCTGAAATTCTAATGGTCACGAGTCCTTTAAATAGATATGGTACATTCTAAACGAAAATCGTGATAAAAAAAAAGGACAAACAAAAGGGAGGGCTCTCGAACAAATGTAAAGGCTCACGACGTAGACTCGATAATTTGACGTTAACCTTTTTTCTATGAAAATGTCTACCACTAACAAAAATGCAACAATGAAAACTGTGCTGGTCTTCGTACAAATATTAATCCTCGAAATTCATTATCCACGAAGGTATGTTGAAACGATATTCATTTTCGTTTTCATTATCGACGAAGGTACGTGAAAACGAAATTCGTTATCGACGAAGATACATGGAAACCAACGGCGGTGTCTATCTATCGAGTTCACAAAGTTGTATTGAATTTATTTATTTTTAATTGGGAGTTGTGATTTTATTTAAAATTTTTAATTATGAAAGTGTTTGAATAGTTTTTTTTAAAGTGGTAGAAATAGATTCTTTATAAACAAAGTCTTACCCACTTAAAATCTAAAAATTTAACAATTATAGCTAAAATTTCCCAAAATTTAAAAAAACATTTTCCACAAATTTTCCACTATTTTCAAGTTCGCTAAACCATGTGAAACGAATTGTTCCAATACTTCTCGAAGTGCTCCGGTCAATATTGGAGGCTTTGAATTTCTTTATGTACAAATGTCAAGTCTCTGCGTGCGGCTTAATCAATCCATTTCCAAGTACATCACTAGTTTCTGTTGTGCTCATTCATGCTGCTGTTGTGTTTTGAGGCCTTACTTTGACCATGGGATTGTTCTATCAACAACAAATAAACGTACGTACGCTCCACTAGGTTTTCCATGCCTATTTGATGTCTGGATTTTATGGAATGTTTGTGGAAAGTGAATGATTTAGGATCAAAGAATTTATTAAAATTTGAATACAAAGTTCTTTGATTTTGAAATTTAAAAATTTTTAAACAAATTATGTCAATATTTAAAGCTATTAATTATACAGGATACAGAATTGACTTAAAAGAAATCCAAACATAAAATCTGGTTTACATCTCTTTCTCAACCAATTTCGGTGGAAAATAATTGAATTTGATGCTCAAACATTAAATACTTTGACATCTCCATCTTACTTTGAACTGTCGATGATGTCTAGTTTGTGATTCAATGCTAATGGGTAAAACATGAAATACTTGGACATCTCCATCTCACTTACTGCGTATGGACCGTACTGCATTTATAAGATTATCAAATGGATTATTTTGATCGAGTACGTAAATCTTTCTCCATTTTATTTTTATTCTACTCTTCTTCTTTCGAAGATGGGCCAGATTGCGTATAGAATGTTCGAAATGTAGATAAACCTCTGCGCGCAACGAAATTTCAAAACCATTTAATAAATCTTTCATATTATAAGAATATTAACATGAATCTATCATATCATAACAACCTAAAACATCGAAAACCATTTAATAAATCTATCCTATTATAAAAACTTTAACATGAATCTCTCATATCATTAACATTAACGTAAAACATTGAACGAATAAATAGATAATTGTTACTCAAAAAACATTAACATGAATCTATCATAACAATAACATTAACCTAAAACATCGAATGAATAAATAGATAATTGTTACTCTCGTCAAATAGTGACATTTTTTTCATGAATTCCACGGCACGAGGATCACAAAATTACATCATATGTGATACGTATATCTGATACGTAGTAAGTGTTTAAAAGTGACATGGGACAATACCTTGTGAAAGACTAGGGCAGGGTGGCAGGCTTGACATTTGACTATCTCCCTTTGATTTTATGAAATGTACACACCTCTGGTCACTGATTCATTCAGTTTATTACCCAACTCCTCATCTTCTTCCGATTTCATGCTCCATGCAGTTGAACATGAAAATGAGAATGGAAGGATATAGTTTTATGTGTCTGAAAATGTTTCTTGTTTTAAATACTCTCCACTATTTTGGCCAACTTCCTGCACTAGTCATTTGCAGCGTTAACGGTCTCTCGGCAGATGGGGTCGCGCTTTTAGAAATCAAGTCATCTTTTGCGGTTCCTCCAAATGTTCTTCCAAGCTGGACGAACCACAGCTCTTCCCACGTGGATCCCTGTACCTGGGAAGGTGTCCATTGCAGCACCCATGGAAGGCGGGTCGTTTCAATTTCCCTGCCAAATAAAGGTCTGTCTGGCCGTCTTTCCAGTGTCATAGGTAAGCTGGCTACCTTGGAGAAGCTCGATCTTTCAGGCAATAGCTTTTCGGGGGCTATCCCTCGACAGATAGCCAACTGCACTCAGCTTCAGGAACTCAATCTCGCCAACAATTTCTTCACGGGCTTCATTCCTCCTGATATCGGAAATTGCAGCCTTCTTACCGTTCTGAATATCAGTTCTAACAATATTTCTGGTTCTATACCCCCCTGAAAAGTGTATTATATTTAAAAGTAACAAGTGATATTATATTACTACCATTTACAATCAATTATGCAACAAATCTATATTCTATCCATGTAACAATTAAAGATCATTTTTATTACTACAATTTTTTTTAAGTATGTAACAAAAATGGTTTTAAATGTGTATTATGGAACACAAAGTAATAAATGATATTATAGTTAGATTTTTAAAATTTATATTTTATCTTTACACTAATTAATTGTCCTTTTTTATTAACACAATATTTAATATTCATGTATATGATTTTTTCAATTTGTCATAAATAATATTATAATCAACATAGATTAAAATATTATAATCTACATAAATTCATTTTAAGTATGGATCTAACATAATTAGAGAATGATTAAAATTTATACATTCCTCTCATAGCTCAATACTATTTTAGTTAGATTTTTTAAATTTAATTTCAAACTTTAATTATGTAAAAAAAATAATTAACTATGATTAATTCTAAATTTTTGTAAATACTTTTAATTAGGTATATAGTTATGTTTTGTTAATATTATTTAAACTATTCATTTAACACATTTATAATGGTATATATAGCTTGAGTGGGACTAATGGTTAAGAGCATGTGTTTCCTCTTAATAGGTCAAAACCGTAAAAGGGGTAGAGTATGGATGCCTTGCTAGAGTTAGCAATGCAATCACAGGGTGAGGAGGTGGGTCCCTTGTCCCCAGAACAAAAGAGATGGATTCTATTAATTTTTAAATTACTTAAAATAATAAATAATATAAAAAATGGTAATATAGCTAAGCCTTCAAATTTAGGTCTCGCGATTGATTCGTAATGGTATAATTTGGTACCAAAATTATTTTTTTCTCATTGAAATTCAAACATATATTTTTAAACTTATCATAATTAAGTTGTCAAGTTAACACTAGGACAATCATCATTAGTTTTTATTAGTTAATGCACACTGACTCATCATAGTTATCAAGTTAACACTAAGACAACCATCATTAGTTTTTATTCGTTAATGCATACTATTTCATAGCTTTTCACTAAAAAAAAATGTACAATCACCTACATTAATATTAAATAGAAATTTACATTAAAAAAATAAAACATTTATAATTTAATCTAAAATGATATTCTTAAAATGTATTTCAAACATTCTAGATATTTATAAAAACACTAAATTGATTGGTACATTAAAAATTACATTTTAAATAATAAAAAATCTCACAAATATTATATTACCAAATTTCAATAAAACAAAGATTAAGATTAAAAAAAGAATTAATAATGTATAAAGACAATTTGGTTCTGAAATTCTAATGGTCACGATTCCTTTAAATAAATATGGTACATTCTAAACGAAAATCGTGATAAAAAAAATAAATGGGCTCTCAAAAAATTTAAATCTCTAAAATAGATGATAATTTGACTAAATGAAATTTACCACTAACAAAAAATCAACAGATACAACATTTAATCTTAGCTTTCTTCTTTATTTTTCCTTACCCAAATAGGTCACCGCAAACAAAAGCCCAAATCAACACATGCAACATTTAATCTTAGCTTTTTTATTTACTTTCCTTATCCGGATAGGTCACTGCAAACAACGGCCCGAACGAATTGGAAGGATGAAAACGACTTAGACACCATCATTTAATGTTAACCTTTTTCTTTTTGTCCAAAAAATGTCTCCCGAGAGAAATTGGTTATGTTAGTGACCTATAAATATAGGATTCATAATTTTGACTTGACCGATGATCATCTTATAAATATGCACATACTTTGCCTTCCGCAAGTTGTATTCTCATATTTTGTTAAAAAATAAAAAATAATAAAATAATAAAAAATGCAAAAAGGAATATTTTGTTAAAAAATAAAAATAATAAAATAATAAAAAAGCAAAAAGGAGGTAAAAAAGTCCTAAAAAGGAAAATCAAAGGACTTAGAAAAAAATAAGATGCCCAAAATAAAAGGATGAATAAAACATGAATGTTTGCAAGTATAAATGACACTACTTTTTGCAGGTTGATTATGGCAGAGTGTCAATAAATGCCATAATCCATGATGAGTTAAATAGTTTAATCTTGACTTTTCATGTTTCAATTTCACTTGTTGTAGATAGAGAATAATGAATTGTCATATAGCTTAATCATGACAATTCAGATAGTTAGGTAGAGAATAAGTGAATCCAACAGCTCAATCTGGATTCCTGGATTAAATAAGTGTAGAATTAGATAGTTTTATTGCTTTCGGAAAAAAATAAATGTTGTAAATGTTGCTAGCTCAAATGCACCTAATCAAAATGGAAGAAAAAATGTTAGCGATTAAAATTGGGTAGGTATAAGAAGGTGAGAAGCATCATTGTAAATATTATTCACCAGGGTCAGCAAATAACTAAACTTCCTCTCCCCATAGCCATTTATCATTCTAAACTATCAATCGGAAAGGCTCAAGGCATTTCCTTGACTTCGTTGGGGACCGGACCCAAGGCTCTATGGCTGATTAGTTGAAAATGTTAAATGTCTATATTAATCCCACAAATCACATCATTATTCCATTCATGCATTCATTTCCTCGAATAATCCTAAGTAAAAAACTTCATTTCTACTTAAATATACTCTAATCCTCATTTGATTAACTTCCCACATCATTTGAAAGCATAAAACCCTCAAAATTACATTTTATCCTAAGTTCAAGTGATGAAGTTATTATAATGCAAACTTGCTTTTTAATCTTCACTTTCTTAGTTATATTAATGTGTTTTGAGTATACATTGTCCCCTTGTCATATTAACTCTAACTTATCTAATAATTCCCTATAGAATAACCTTTTCCTATATTATATAACTCCCTTTTATAAAATAACCCCAAAAAACCCATTAATATAACTTTAGACAAAGTTATTTATCCCCAAATGTTTAAATAAAAACCCATATTATACCCCCTTTGGCTAAGTATATCATTATATAAATATATCGTCGCTTATGGTTGTTAAATCATTCCGATTTAATTAATCGTATAATAAAAAATATATGAAAAAAAAGATTAAACATGTTTTTATATGTGTTTAAACAAAAAATAAAATCCCGAAGTTTCATTTAAACTAAAACTTCAAAGAAAAAAACCCATCAATTTGTTTATATTTCCCTTCCCCGACTCCCTTAACCTAAGGTTAAAGTTATAACCTAACCCTTACCTCCCGATATATATCCCATTACTGCAGAGCATAACCTTGGGTAAAGCCCTTCTATACCTGCCATAACACCTTGTTCATTGTATAAAGTCCGATTTATACATAAATCATCATAAATCCCTCCACCCTATCGGATTAAATCTTAACCATCCGATCCCTCGAAAGCACTTCATTAATCCGACGATTCTCATCGAACGTGATGAGTAATTCTCATTATCTTATCATTCCCTATCACACCACATTTAAGCCGTCCGATCATTCTTTGCAAATCTAACAATTCAAATTGAACGCAATCATTAACCTCATGCCCTCACCTTTCCCACATCGCATTAATTATCAACCGTTAGATCTTCATCAACCTTTTAGATCCGACGATCCACATTGCACCCGACATCTCCAGCCCCCGCCCTCACCACTGCTCATCGCATAACATTACGATCATCCGATCCTCCATGAATTTTTGATCCAATGACTCATATACAACCCGATAACTCCATTTCCCATCCCCACCATTTCCTATAGGATTAAATTTTAACCGTCGATCTCCCTTTGTCGGATCTACGGCCGTAAAACAAAGCCCCGGCCCCACTATATTACCCCGTCGACTTTCAATTTAATCTCAACCATTTTCTCCTCTCTCGCTTGATCCGACGGCGCTCTGTTTCATTTCGCATTTTTTAAAGTGATCGAACGAAGCTCCAAAAAATATTTTGCGAAAAAAAGTTGTTTTGAGAAACTGTCGCCGCTACGTGTCCAAAATGTATTGGATCGCATCACTTAAGCCAAAAACCATTTACTTGCTCAAAGATAATGCAAAAACCATTTCTGGTTTCTTCTTCAAGAGAAAACCACTCCCGCTAACCTGCAATAAATAAGTTTGAAAGGTGATATGACTTAAGGTTTTATGACTTAATTTTTTTCACTATTTCCTTTGTATTTCATGTATTTACCATACAAAACACTAAGAAACCTTCACAAAAGCTCCCGATGCTATTTTTTGAGTCATTTATGAACCATTTTCACTTCTTGGTACTATTTTTCTCTAAAAGCTATTCCCAAGAATCTCCTCGACCTCTTCCAACCCAATACCAACAAAACTGAAGACCGTTGCAGATCAAAAATTTCTCATGATCGTAAATCATACCTTTTACAGTGTATTTTTTTCTGTCAATGCTATCTATAAAATCTTCAATTACAAAAGAAAATATACCATTTGAATGACCATTTCCTTAAAACGAGCTTAATTTTCCATCTTTGAAGTCTAAAAACCTCCAAAATACAGGGGGGAACCCTATCAAATTTTCTCCAGGGATCCACATTTTCCATTTTAGCATGTTTTAAGCCATTCCAATATCATTTTCTCTCCTTAGCTTGGTCTAAGCAATCCTCTCGTGCATGAGAAACTCTTTTTATCTTCCGAACCCCACTCGAGTTTAATTTTTTGCCGAAAAATTCCTTCAATCGCCTCTTGTTTCTAAAGAAGAACTTAGCAAACTATTTAAACTTGTTTTGTTCATCCAAAATGACTAAGAAACAAGTAATTCCCAAGTCTCGAGGAACCAAAATCCTAAGGTCATATTCTAATGTTACCTTAGGGTAAAAATCGGTGGTTAAAGTGTATCGGGGGTCAAAGAGTATCGAGTAAAAGCAAAATTGTTACTATTGGTTATTTTTCATTACAACAATAAAAACAGTGAAAAGCAAAGATAAAGAGTATCATAATAGAACGTGAAAAAAGAAGAGTATTCTACAAGTTATCTTCCATGAGATAAATGTCTAAATTGCCCAGCAATGCTTCCGACTATTCTAAAAAATCGGTTTGATTAGGATAAACGGTTCTATTTTTCCTTGTAAAAGAGGATGACATTGCATATTGTTTTGCCGTTGTCCCTCTTCTTATGTAATATTTCCTATTTTTGCTTGAGATATTATCTCAAAACTTTAGATATTTTGTAAGTAATTCAATTGTATAAATACTTCATCTTTCGAAGTATTTAGGGTGGAATAAAAATATCAAGACTACTATAGACTTTTTTTGTTGAAACATTGGGATTTGATGTGAGTTAAGTTGAAGCAAGAGAGGTCGGAAACTCGAAGCAAATAGACATCATAGCTAAGGATTCATGTGATGACCCGGATGAGTACGATCTTTTCAAGTTTTCATTGTGTATCTCTTTAAGTTTCATTCAAACATCTTGTGTTTATTTCTATCTTAAATGAATAACTAGGAAAGGTATTACGTAATCGAGTGTAAAAGCTCTCTGTTTTTTTCTAGTTTTCATGTTTATGTTTTTCTCGCTAATTTCCCGAATTTAGAATTCTTAATTGCTCTTTAGTCTCGTTTGACCTCAATTTCCCTCTTCATTTTCTCGTGATGTAAGGATTCTTAATTGCCCTTAGTCTAGATCATACCACTTCAACAAAATAGCCATTTTAAACCCTCCGAAGATCATCTATCTTGCCCTTAGTATGTTTTTTTAAATTGGCCTTAGTTTTCTAGTCTTGTTTGCTACATATTTGACTCCATTGTCCAATGGTTAGGTATATCTTTCTATGGTTTCCCTTGTAGTCCTTTATTTCCACCAACATTCAAAAAAAATCAAACCAAATTGTCTACTCGGAGCTAGCCTAAAATCCATTACAAAGCAAAGCTAAATCTTAAGGAGAGATCCCTCTCCGAAACTCAGGGAAGGCTAGATCCTGAATTCTAAAAGAGGTTCTTGGTTACCCCACTGGTTTTCTTTAACTATAAACAAAAAATCCCACGACCTAAGAATTACTAGGGTGATAACATACTACCGACCATACCGGGGAACTAACCACTCTCAGTTTTAAGTTTAATCTTGGAGGAAGATTTTTTAAATATATCTTTTCTACTTTAAGATTAAGTTTAAAGGTTGTGGGTATTTACCCAATAAACATTCTAGCTCCCAAGAAAGTCTATTACACTAGATCCAACCCCGATCCCAATCCTCTAGATATAGTAGACAATCCGGACTCGGATAGGAAAAAAAGAAAAAAACAAATTTCTAGTTCGTAAATTGAAGTACCTCGGAAAAAGAGCTGATTATTTACCCAAAGAATTAGTAAGCTTATCGAGATATTGAATTTGATTTGAAGTTTGAAAAATCACTTTGTTTAGAACCAAGTCCGAAACCGATTTAAAGGAAATTGTTTTAGATCCCTGTTTTTTACTTTTTTATGTGAGTGAAAAAACACAAAATTATTTCGAGTTCCTACTAAATCGGACCAAACCCGAAAGTCAAAGTCCAAGAAAAAAGGGTAAGTGTCACAAAAAATTAAAGACATTTAAGAAAGTCGTTAAGTTAGCTAATTTTTTGTCTCAATTCAAACCTCCAGTTTCCCAATTATACACCACGGTCTTTCCGAAAGATCGTATTCTACTACGTATGTTTGCCACCTCATTTACAGATTCTACTGTCAGTTCACCTCAAGAGCCTATATGTCTTGAGTTGCCTCTGTAGCATAGGATCATATATTCATCATATCCTCAATCCACCACTAGTTCATCCACAGAACCATTTATCCCAGAGCTACCCTTGTAGCCTAAAGTAGTCTTTCCATCATTCCCCAAGTCCATTACCACCACCACCATAAGCACTAGCCATACTACTTCTTTTTCATCCCCTTTACCAAGATCTTCAAGTACATCTACTATTATAACTAGCTCTATTCCTACCACTATTACTATACCTCCCAATTTAGCAAAAATCCGAGGCCATGGCAACCAAATATGCTCCCTTGGTCTTACCTCAAAATCTCCATGACATGCCCCGTAATTATCAAAAAGATATCCCATTGTTTGATAATATTTCCCAAATTACTCGCACAACAACATATCACTAGAATGAATGATTTTTGGGAAATTTATGAAATAGATGATTATGATGTCGGAATGAGATTATTTGCACAAAGCTTAATTGGAGAAGTGAAAACCTGGTTTAGGAATCTAGGTCGTCGAGTAGTATAGTAGCCCTAGTCTGCATTCCATAGAGCATTCCTAAATAAATGGGAAAAGAAGAAGAATCCTATGCAAATACTATCGAGTTTGATGCTATTAAGAGAGCCCCCAATGAGTCTATCCAAGATTTTTGCACCGGATACAACGAGTGTTTACAACGCTATCCCCCGTAGACCTTAAACCCACTCGTATTCATGTGCTACTCAAATTCCCCCGATTGTTTTGATGTAGACATGGCCTACCAACTTAGAGAGAGAGATGCGAGACACCCTAGAACAAATGCAATTAAACGTTGTAGGTGTAGAAATCAACATCCTTGCCAAAAAAAGCCGAATGAGAAATGAAAGAAGGGTTAATATCAAAGAAGAAGCTTCAAACTTAGATGGTAAATTTGATTTTATCAACAAAACATTAGAAAAAAGTAGTTGAGATACTAGATCACATTGAAAGAAAACCACAATGGGAGAATCAATCCCAAATTAGGAATCCCAACTACGGGAAAAAACAAAAATCCTGGGAAAGGTAAATAACCTTCCCCTAATAAGAACATAAGACCCCCATTCCAAGAAAACTTTGCAGAAAGTTCATAAAAAAAATGTTGAAGAGGAGGAAGACATGAACATAGTTATCGGGATTGATGAAAACAATACAATTTTCCTCACAGAGAAGACCAGGGATCTCTTTGAGTTACAGCAGTTCAAAGTGGAATCTAGTGAATCCTTCGATTATAAGCAAGGTTATGATTTTGCAATCAATGAAATTCACAGCGAATATAACCTTAGGAGAAAGAAAACCAATGAGCCTATTACAAAGAACAATGCTCCAACCCAAAGCAAAACCAAAACAAAAAGAGTATTGATGCTCCCAAAAAGAATTTTTTTTGCGATTCTTCCTAGAGAAAATAAACATAATTCAAACCCACCCAGTCGTAAAAAAACAACAAAATCCAAAGATTGTAGATATCACTAATGAGGTGACTCAAACCTCCAAAGATGCCCAAAAGGCTAATATCACAAAGGCCACCAATTCAATGACAATATCTTATCCAAAAAAAGAAACCCAGTTGACCCAAAATCACCAAATCCTAAATCTTCCGTTGAGAATCCCAAAAGTCGATAAAACTTACGCTAACCCTCAAACTATTCTCGAAAAAACAATTAAAGATAGCAGAAACCAAGAGACTCAAACAGAAGATAAAAAGAAAATCAAAAACCTTTTCAACAAAAACTAAGAAGGATTAATCCAATCTTGTTACCTTTAATCGAGAAAAAAGTCAAAAGAATGTTTGATGCACAAATAATTACACCAATCAGATATTCTGACTGGGTATCTAATTTAGTGCCCACCAGAAAGAAAACAGGAGAAATTCGATTGTGTATAGACTTTAGAAATCTCAATAAAGCTTCTTTGAAAGACAATTACCCCCTGCCTAAAATGGATCATATTTTGCAGAGGGTGGCAGGTTCTTCAAGAATTTCCTTATTAGATGGTTTCTCTGGTTATAATCAAATTCTAGTTCATAAAGATGATCAAACTAAAACTTCATTTACTACTCCTTGGGGCACTTTCATGTACGTGAAAATTCCTTTTGGATTGAAAAATGCAGGAGCTACTTTTCAGAGAGCAATGGATATTGCCTTTGCTAAGGAGATCTATGAATTTTTAGTCATTTATCTTGATGATATTACTGTATTTTCAAAAACAAATGATGAACACTTAGATCACCTAATACAAGTTTTTATCAAATGTAGAAAATATGGTATATCCCTTAATCCTTAAAAGACTCTTTTTGGATTATAAGAGGGAAAACTGTTAGGTCACATAATCTCCAAAGAAGGCATTAGAATAGACCCTGCAAGAATTGAAGCCATTTTAAACATTCAACCACCAAGGAACATAAAATAACTTCAAGAATTCTTGGGTAAAATCAATTTTCTAAGAAGATTTATCTCTAATCTGGCTGAAATCATAAAAGATCTGAATAATATGCTTAAAAAGGACTCTGCAATAAAATGGAAAATAAAGGCCAAACAATCTTTCGAATCTATTAAATAAACCTTGACAAAAGAACCAGACCTCATCAACCAGATTATACAAAAGATTTCATAATCTTTTCCTTTGCATCTGAACACACCATAGTTGCAGTTCTTCTGCAGAAAAAAAATCAAGGTTTTGAACAGCCAATTACATTCTTTAGTAAAGCCCTCAGAGATGCACCTCTGAAGTATAATATAATGGAAAAAAAGGCTTTAGCCCTGGTTAAAGCTATCAAATATTTCAGAGTGTATATACTTCATTCACACATCTGTTTATGTAATACGAAGTACAATAATTAAATATATTTGTAAGTAATTCAATTGTATAAATACTTCATCTTTCGAAGTATTCAGTGTGGAATAAAATTATCAAGACTACTATAGAATTTTTTGTTGAAAACATTGGGATTTTATGTGAGTTAAGTTGAAGCAGCAGGCTGGAAACTGAAGCAAATAGACATCATAACTAATGATCCTCGTGTTGATCAGATGAGTATTGTATCTTCCAGTTTTCATTGTTTATTTCTTTAAGTTTCATTCATACATCTTGTGTTATTTTCCATCTTAAATGAATAACTAGGAAAGGTATTACAGAATCAGTGTAAAAAGCTCTCTGTTTTTACTAGTTTTCATGTTTATGTTTTCTGTTGATTTCCAGACTTTAGAATTCTTAATTGCTCTTTAGTCTCGTTTGACCTCAATTTCCCTCTTCCTTTTCTGTGATTTAAGGATTCTTAACCACCCTTAGTCTAGATCATACCACTTCATCAAAATAGCCTTTTTAAACCCTCTGAAGATCATCTATCTTGCCCTTAGTATATTTGTTCTTTTGACCTTAGTTTTCTAGTCTTGTTTGCTATAAATTTGACTCCATTGCCCAATGGTTAGGTAGATATTTCTATGGTTTCCCTTGTAGTCCTTTATTCCTACCAACATTCAAAAAATCAAACCAAATTGTCCACTCATAGTTAGCTTAAAATCCATTACAAAACAAAGCTAAATTTTAAGGAGATATCCCTCTTCGAGACTCAGGAAGGCTAGATCCTAAATTCTAAAAGAGGTTCTTGGTTACCCTTGGTTTTCTTTAACTACAAAAATCCTCATCCCACAACTTGAGAATTACTAGGGTGATAACGGAGTTCAAAGGTGAAAACCAATGTAGAGTCCACTAGGTCTTCGTACAAATATAATTTTTTTTACACATGGTGAATCGGTAATTCTTTAGAGTAATCTAGGGGAGACCCAAGATCAATCTTCATGGTCGCCAATATAACACCAGGATATATCCAACAGCCTGCAAGTTAGATATACCAGATCTTATGATTCAGCAAGAGCCGAGACCCTTCGGGAAAGGGGGAGCCTACTCCTTGAGCCAAGATCATAGCAAGCTACATACTCAATGAGCTCTTGGATTTCCCTCAAAAGAACTTTCCGTCAAACCACACATCAGCATGTAAGTCTTTGTACAAATATTAGTCTTTTCATTATCGATGAAGGTACGTGAAAACAAAGTCGTTATCGATTAAGATACATGGAAACCACCTTCGGTGTCTATTGATCGAGTTCACAGAGTTGTATTGAAAGTAGGGTTGTAATTTTAATTAAAATTTTTAATTATGAAAGTGTAGTTTTTTTAATGGTAGAAATAGATTCTTTATAAACAAACTCTTACCCACTTAAAATCTAGAAATTTAACAATTATAACTAAAATTTTCCAAAATTTAAAAAACATTTTTCACAAATTTTCCACTATTTTTAAGTTCGCTAAACTGCTGTGAAACGAATTGTTCCAATACTTCTCGAAGTGCTGCGGTCAATATTGGACGCTTTGAATTTCTTTATCTATAAATGTCAAGTTTCTGTTGTGCTCATTCATGCTACTGTAGCCTTTTGAGGCCTTTGACCATGGGATTGTTCTATCAACAACCAATAAACGTACGTACGCTATTTGTAAAAGATGACACACCGCATGTGGAAACCGATGATTTGTAAAAGATGACACACCGCATGTGGAAACCGATGATGAAAATACTTGTCTGGATTTTATAGAATGTTGGTGGAAAGTGAATGATTTAGGATGGGAAAAAACAAAGAATTTATTAAAATTTTAATACAAAGTTCTTTGATTTTGAAATTAATTTTTTTAAAACAAATTATGTCAATATTTAAAGTTATTAATTATACAGGATACAGAAATGACTTACTGATATGTTATTTAAAATGTAATTAAAAGAAACCCAAACCCAAAATCTGGTTTACATCTTTTTCTCAACCAATTTCAGTGGAAAATAATTGAATTCGATGCTCAAATATTAAATACTTTGACATCTCCATCTTGCTTTGAAATGTCGATGATGATTGGTTTGTGATTCAATGCTCATTGGTAAAACATGAAATACTTTGACATATCCATCTTCCTTACTGCGTCTGCATTTTGAAGATTATCAAACGGACTTGTCAAATGGATTATTTTGATTGAGTAATTTTTTTTTCATTTTTTTTTTATTCTACTTTTCTTCTTTCGAAGATGGACGAGACTGCGTATAGAATGTTCGAAATGTAGATAATCCTCTCCGGGCAACGAAATTTAAAAACCATTGGATAAATCTATCATATCACGACAACCTAAAACATCAAAAACCATTTAATAAATCTATCCTATTATAAAAATATTAACATGAATATATCATATCATTAGCATTAACCTAAAACATCGAAAACCATTTAATAAATCTATCCTATTATAAAAATATTAACATGAATATATCATATCATTAGCATTAACCTAAAACATCGGAATGATTAGAGAGATAATTGTTACTCTCGTCAAATAGTGACATTTTTTTCATGAATTCCACGGCACAACGATCACAAAATTACATCATATGTCATACGTATATTTGATACGTAGTATGCGTTTTAAAAAGTGACATGGGACAATATCTTGTTAAAGACTAGGGCAGGGGGGCACGCTTGACATTTGACTATCTCTCTTGATTTTATGAAATGTATATCGCCAACCTCTGGTCACTGACTCAGACAGTATATTACCCAACTCCTCATCTTCTTCCGATTTCATGCTCCATGCAGTTGAACATGAAAATGAGAGTGGAAGGATATAGTTTTATGTGTCTGAAAAATGTTTCTTGCTTTAAATACTCTCCACTATTTTGGCCAACTTCCTGCACTAGTCATTTGCAGCGTTAACGGTCTCTCGGCAGATGGGGTCGCGCTTTTTAGAAAATCAAGTCATCTTTTGCGGTTCCTGCAAATGTTCTTCCAAGCTGGACGAACCACAGCTCTTCCCACGTGGATCCCTGTACCCTGGGAAGGTGTCCATTGCAGCACCCATGGAAGGCGGGTCGTTTCAATTTCCCCGACAAATAAAGGTCTGTCTGGCCGTCTTTCCAGTGTCATAGGTAAGCTGGCTACCTTGGAGAAGCTCGATCTTTCAGGCAATAGCTTTTCGGGGTCTATCCCTCGACAGATAGCCAACTGCACTCAGCTTCAGGAACTCAATCTCGCCAACAATTTCTTCACGGGCTTCATTCCTCCTGATATCGGAAATTGCAGCCTGCTTACCGTTCTGAATATCAGTTCTAACAATATTTCTGGTTCTATACCCCCCTGAACTGCAATCTGGTAAGCCTGACTACTCTGTCTATAGATACAAATAATCTCACTGGTAGCATTCCTTCGTCTGTTGGGAAGCTTGTCAATGTTCAAACAATCACGGCATATTCCAACTCTTTCAATAGCTCTTTACCGCCAGAAATCAGCAATTGCAGTGAGTTGGTCGATTTGATCTTCCAATCCTCGGGATTGAAAGGAGAGATTCTCGCGGGAAATTGGGAATTTGAAAAAAGCTTGAACTAATGTCATTGTTCGATAATCATTTGACCGGTACCATACCTTCCTCTATCGGAAACCGCAGCCGCCTTCTGGTCATCTCTGTTTATCAGAACTTCTTACATGGTTCGATACCTGGGGAGATAGCCCTGCTCGAAAATCTGTATATTTAATGGCTTATGAGAATCAGCTTACAGGTTCAATCCCGGCAGGTTTTTTCAGAAGACTGCTGAAGTTGGAGGTCTTTGATGCTTCTAAGAATAATCTGACTGGAGCTATACCATATGAAATGGGCAGCCTGGAAGAATTTGGAATTCCTGAAGTTCGCTTTCAATAGCATGTCCGGGTCGATCCCCTTAACTCTTTCAAATCTTACAAGCCTGCAGACCCTAGATATATCATTCAATAACTTCGAAGGCACTTTGCCTCAAGGAATTGGCCTTCTTCCCAACCTGGAACAGCTGTTTATCAGTGAAAACAAGTTCGAAGGTTCACTGCCGGCTGGGCTTGGAAACTTCAGCAAGCTGATTAGAATAGATTCAGATTCCAACGGATTCAGCGGATCGATTCCTTCTCAGAGCTATGTAGAGGTGGGTCGTTGACCCATCTTGCCATCTCAAATAACCGAATGGAGGGGAATATCACTGGCCTTCTGCGAAAGACTGCGTCTCACTACAACGTGTCCGGCTGCAAAAGAATCTCTTCACGGGCTTCATACCAGGTAATATTTCTAAGCTCTCCGCATTGTATTACCTCGAGATTTCTTACAACAACATCCATGGAAGTATACCCTCTTCCCTGGGACACATGCAGAACCTTACTAATCTCTTGCTTTCCGACAACAATCTCGACTGGGTGTCATTCCTCCCGAAATAGGAGAGTTAACAAAGTTGGGAAAGCTCGCTCTTAGTCGAAATAATCTCACTGGAACTATTCCTCCAGAAATAGGCAATTTAATTAGTTTGGAGATTTTAGATCTCAGCGGAAACTCTTTGGAAGGCAGCATACCGGCTGCTCTCGGCCATCTTGTGACTCTGTCAACATTTAAATTTGAGTGTAAACGCATTGACGGGGAGCATCCCCAGTTCCCTGGGGGATTGCAGACAATTAAGCGAACTATACCTGGCTAGAAATAAATTGAGCATGACCATTCCTTTGGAGTTGGGAAAGCTTGCATCTAGTCTCAGGGATAAGTTAGATGTAAGCTGGAACAATCTATCAGGATCTCTTCCTCCTGAGATAGGAAGTTTGATGTCACTTGAATCATTGGACGTCTCCCATAACCAACTCTTTGGTCAGATTCCTCAGTCTTTCACAGGCCTCATAAGCCTGGAGCATTTCAATATCTCCTTCAACCTGTTTACTGGGGCCATTCCTTCATTCAGTGTATTTTCACAAGGTCCGAAGAGTGCATTTGAGGGTAATCCAGGCCTTTGCGGACCTCCGACAATGAAGAGTTGTTCAGATTTAGAAGGTGCACGAAAAAGGAAAAAATTAAGTTCAGTCGGAGTGGCAGGGATTACGGTTGCCTGTATTGGGACCATAATCATTCTCATCCTTGCGCTGAGGAAAACATCAAGGGTGATGAAAAAGAGGCCTAAGTGCAAGGAGAATGCTGAAATGTGTATTTCTTCAGATGATGGACAAGGTCAAATCACATATACAGATATAGTAGAAGCTACTGAGAACTTCAGCGATGATTACGTCATCGGCTCTGGCACATTCGGCAAGGTGTATAAGGTAGCTATTCCAGGACGAGACAAAATCCTTGCGGCCAAGTGCTTAAAACTGGAAAATCACGCGGACGATGATTATCGACATTGCTGTCTGAGACAAGAGGTCGAAGCTTTGAAGAACGCCCGTCATAGAAACATCCTGCGTCATAGAGACCTGCTAACTGTTAATGATGTGACAGTTCTTGTGTGTGACTATATGGTTAATGGATCGATGTGGGAATTTCTGGGCGGGACATCGAAACCCGATAAGAAGCTGGACTGGAGGACGTTGTATAACATTGCAGTTGGAGTGGCAGAGGGACTCAAATATTTACATCACGACTGCGAACCTCCAATTATCCACTGCGACATAAAATCTGCCAACATATTGCTGGACAATGAATATGTGGCTGACATCGCTGATTTTGGACTTGCGAAGCTATTGAAAAATCCCTCAATAGATTCTGAATCAAGTTCTCTCTTTGGTGGAACTCATGGCTACATTGCTCCTGGTACTAAATCTCTGTGCCCCCTAATTTTTTTTTTTACTATAAAGCTTATTCGTCTCGATCCTTTTATTGCTGTTATGGAATGCAGGTTCAAAGATGATCATATTCCATGATACGGTAACGATTGAATATGTTATGTGCAGAATGTGGGTATGGAGTGAAGGCATCAACGAAGCAAGACGTGTATAGCTTTGGCGTAGTGTTATTAGAGATGGTAAGCGGAAAGCCCCCTGTGGTAGAAGAGAAGGATCAGAAATTTGAGCATCTGCCTGTTTGGGCTGCGAGGATGATGAAGAAGGAAAAACAGATGAAATAATAAATGAAAATTTGAGAAGCTGTGAGACAATTTCTTTACATAGTAATATGAAGGATGAAATGGTGAAGATGATGGAGATTGCCTCTTTTTGCACTCGATCTTCTCCGAATCTCAGGCCGTGTATGAATGTAGTACTGGACATGCTGAGTTATCCGAACAGAGGGCAGGGCAGCGATTTGACAGGGTAGTTATAATTAGGGAATTATGGAAGGATTTTCTATTTACATTAAAGTAGTGTTTCATTGCCTTAGAGGGTGTTCCTTGTTTTTGCTTTTGCAATTTAGAGGAAAGTAGTGTTTTGTTGTGTTATAGGATGTTCTCTGTTTCTCACTTTTTCCAATTAGGTACGTCTAATTATATATATCGTCTTCAAGGTGTGACTTCAACTCTTTTCTATTCGGATTTTAACTATGTACTTCTGTTCGTAAGTTAACTATGTACTTCTGGTTTAAATATGTATATGTATATCGCCCTCTTGGTTTTAGCAGTGTACATCTAGGAGAAATAATTAGCACACTTTTTATGTGTTATCTTTTCAATTTTATATTGTATCATGCTCTTGTATCACTTCCATTCACATCACTTGGATAGTCATCTTGATTCAGGAAATCTTCCTTAGAGTTCTGTGATAGTCATCTCGATTCAAGAAATTAATCCTGAGTATACAAGTAGGGAATTCTTAAGACTTCATGACATATTTATGCATGGAAAGAATTTGTTTCCTGTATATAAATTAGAAGTCAAATTCTAATACAAATACAATTTTTTCTTATCTTCTTTAAGATTTGGAATTTGATTATTTCCGAAAATCCATCAGTGAATGAATAACCTTTATGTCATGCTATTTCATTTATAATCTCATCAACCAATGAAGTCGAGAATGGTTAAATTAATATAATTTTTTTAACTAAATCCATAAACATTAATAAATTTTAAGGTTGTGCTTTCTTCCTAAAGATACAATTCTTCCTTGATCTTCTTTAACCATTGGAATTTGATTATTCTATGAATAAACAACATTCATGTCATGCTATTCATTTATGATCTCATTCATCATTGGAATGGATTAATTAATATATGCTTGTTTAATCACGGCAATAAACATTCCTACGTTTTAGAGAGCTTTTTGGCTGGATGATCATGGGATTCACTAATTGTAACTTGTGGATAGGGTATCCTAGTAGGTAGCATTCCCTTTGTATGAAGTGCTGGTATTTGTGTAACATCTTTTTATCTTCATTATTTTTTTTTCCAAATCTTTGTAATTTTAGAAATTTGTTTTGACATGCATAGAGTAAGTATACGGTATCTATTGTCTATTTGTTTGATTAATAGTCACATAGATATTTGTAATATTGTTCTGATTTGAATAGAGAAATGTATAATTTAATTTATCTTTTAAATCCTAGTCTTTTCGTTGTTTGAGAGATATTTTTAATATTGTTCTAATTTGAATAGAGAAATGTATAATTTAATCTATCTTTTAAATTTCTATAGTATCTAATAAAAATATTAATAATTATATATAATTTTTTTCTTAGTGTGGGGAGAAATATATTTATAATAAAAAATGTGGTAATCCATAAAATAATGGATTGTCCATGTTGAATGAAGTGTATTAAAATCAATTATGTGTATGCTATATAAATTAATTGAAAATAAATAACTTTTTTTATAGTTAAAACATTTTATTAGTTTATGGTTGAAAATCAATAAATCATAATTATTTTTATACTCAATATACAATTGACCTGTAATGAACTAATATAAATCTATCTTAACTTTAAAAATAAAAATTTCTTAAAATCTTCAAATTTTATAGTTTAAAATATTTTTTTATACATCTAAAATTAAAATAAACATATGATTTTTGCATTTATTACATAATTTTTTTATTTTATATTTATTAAAAATTACCATCTATAATTTTCAAATTTTATAGTCATAAAAATATTATCGTCTACATTTTGAAATTTTTTACTTACAAAAAATTATCATTTACACATCTACATTTTGAAATTTTCTACTTATAAAAATTAACCTCTACATTTTAACATTTTGTAATTTTAGAAAATTATCGTCTATATTTTAAATCACTTAAGTAGCTTCAACAAATACTCCATACAATCCAAACCTCACAATATATCACAATTAGTTTCCACATGCATTCAGACAAATGGGCATAGAATGCTTTATATCCGTATAGTAATTAATAAAAACATTAATAACATTAATAAAAACATTAATAGTCTCTTTCTTAGTACTAAGGGGACATGAACTTACGATAGAGGATGTGCCCATCAACAAAATAATCCATTGTTTATGTTGACTGAAGTATATTAATGCTAATTATGTGTATGATATATAAATTAATTGTGAATAAATTTTAAATTTTGTTTATGGTTAAAATATTTTATTGATTTATTATTGAAAATTAATGAGACATAATTATTGTTATGTTTAATATGCAGTATATATAAAGAACTAGTAAGAATTAATATAAATATATTTTAACTTTCGAAATACACATTTTGTTTTGAGATTTTCAAATTTTATAATTTAAAAGATTTTTTTGGTACATCTAAAATTAAAATAAATATATAGTTTTAAATTTATTACATGATTTTCAATTTTTCTACCCATAAAAAGTTATCATCTACATTGTCAAATTTTCTACTCATAAAAGTTTATTAGCTACATTTTGAAATTTTGTACTGGTAAAAAATTATCATCTACCTTTTGCCATTCTACTTATAAAAAATTATCATCAACATTTTAAATCTTCTATCAGTAGCTTCAACAGACACTCCATAAAATCCAAACCTCAAATTATTCCATCGCAATTAGTTTCCACATTCATTCAAACCTAAAGCTATTTCGGATTTTACAAATGGGCATGGAATACTTAGTGTAATCTAGGTTTCCTTAAAATTCTATTTAGTTGTTGATAAAGAAATTCAAAATGTTTCATAACGGATTTGTCGTTTAGCTTTGTGGATAAAGAACTTCAAAGCCTTTAATATTCATTGGAACATTTTGAGAATTCTTGGTTTTATTCAGTTTTCAAAACAATTGATTTTTACATACCTTTGTTAATAATGAATTTTAGAAACTAATTTTTATTTGAAAATTAGGTAAAATTTGCACATGCTAATAAATTCAAATACTAGTCTATATTAGTTTTAGTCCTTAATCTAATTTTATGTTATGGTTTTTTTTATTAAATTAAAAAATACAATAATATAATTGGATTAGTATCGAAGTGCTCTACAACTCAATATATAGTATGGAAAAATTGTTGTTGCATAATATTACATCAAAAGTTATTAAATAATTAAATAAAAATAAAAATAAAAAATCTACAATGTATATATACATGTGCTAATAAAAGAAAAAGAAAGAAAGAAATTAATTATTTTGTTAATCTAATCTAGGTTCATTTTCAAGTGATCTATCAAGTACAAAAATGGATCATATTTTTTAATGTGTAAATTTCTTAATACATTATATGGAATCAAATGATAGAATAATCTACACGTTAAGAAATTTGGTCGCTTTGGGTGCTTGGTAAGTCCTGGATTAAGATAGATCTAGGATGATTCACTAATCATTTCAAATCATTGTAATATTGAGAAAAACATCTTGATATTCATGGAATAAGTAAACTATTTATATTGTCTATTTGTACAACCAATAGTCACCTATATGTGCCATTTTTGGTTGTTGACATGTCAAATTCTTTAGTTTTTAGTTCAATGTAGGTCCACTTTGGAAGTTTATCAGATTAATCTCGCTTTGTTTATCCTTTTGTAATTTGATTATAAGTATGAGGAAAATAAGCATTATCATGCTTTTATTTATTTACTAAATATTCATAATATTGTTATACTTGTCAACTCACTTCAAGGTGAGCCCTTTTTTATTTGAAACTTGTACCATGTAAACTTGTATTTTCTAAATATATTTGATCAGTAGCAGTTTTTCATGACATGATACTCAATTACCAATCGAAACTAACCCTATATCAAATTTGCACTTTCCTTTTTTTAATAAATTCTAAATATATTTTAGTCATTTTTTCATGAAATGATACTCAATTACGAATCGAAACTAACCCTATATCAAATTTGCACTTTCCTTTTTTTAATAAATACTTTAATTTCCTATACCACATAAAATATTTTTGTCTGACCAAATACATACTAACTTGCGGTCATTAAAAAATGTCTTTTTAATATTACATTCTTCCTTTATTTTATACCATTTATATACTATATCATATAGATTATTTGGAAACATATGAGGGTATTCATGTTCATACCTATGTTAAATCTTTCACCATTCACTTTCACACTGTTAAGCGTGGATGACAAGGTCACAACCATGTTTAAAAATTAGAATGCCAAACTATGTAGAAAATCTTATGGCCATTGAACTAATCAATTCTTCACCATCCATTTTTACATTGCTAAATGTGGACGATAAGGTCATAACCAAGTTTAAAAATTACAATTTCATCCTGAGAAGAAAATATTATGGCCACAAAGATACTACACAAAGTATGTGGCTATGATTTTCTATGTTTGCAACCAGGGAGCATGTGCCTCCCACCATCTTACAAATTTTTCAATGAAGGAATACACCAAGTTTTTCATTCAATCATTTCCTTCAACTTCTGTTTAAACTTTGTTGACATGGGTTGATGGTGAACTATGTTCCTTGAATGATAATGGAGTAACTTGAAATATCTATAGGTATCGTAGTAGGAGTTTTGATGCTTGTTTGATTTTATTTTCATAAACAATATGAATTACTTTCATAAGAAAACATAAGTGAATATTTTGATGGGTATCGCTTCAATTGTCATGTTACATATTATTTTATCGAAACTAGGCAAATGATGTCGAATTTAGATCTTTCACTATCTGAAGAACTATTGTCACCAATCCTCGAAAAATATGGAAGAAATAACTATCTATGGAAGATCAAAATTTTACGAAAATACTTTTTAAACCCCTATTTTTGGAGAATGCCATAGGTTCCACCATTATTAACCTGCGATAAGACCACACCTTGCATAACTAATGTTTTTCAATGTCGTCGCAACTTTCCTTTACAAAAAGTATGAGGATATTTTAACTTCTGAAAAAAAAAAGAAAAAAGGAACGAGAAACTTCTATTCTAGAAGCCTCTCGAAGATATCTATTCCAAACGGTGGGGATTTGGCTCACATCCCTCCTATCTTGGATCCCATTCCTACCTTTGTAGATTCCATCCCTACCTTAGTGGATTTGTAACCTCAATCTCTTATCTCCACTTACGCTTTTCCAGTCTATAAATTTAAAAAACTCTCGTGGAAGGGGTTGGATTTTTTACTCTTGAGACTGTAATTTCAAATTAGAGGAACAAAAGTGGCCTCCTAAGGAAAAATAATAAAATAATAGTTAAAATAATAGAATAAGAGTTATAAATTTTGCAGGGAAAAGAAGAAATTTGTCGTTTTTAGTTGTATTTTTGTCTTATATCCTTATACATTTACTCATATTTAAAGTGTAGGCACTCGTTGGATGCGGAATTAAATTCCACATCCAACAAGTACCCATTATACAATTAAAAAAAGTAGGTTTTCTTCTTTTCCCTCCAAAATATTTACATGTACCTATTTTTAAATTGAAAGGATTTTGATTGGTTTACAAATTAGAACATGGAAAATACATGAAAATTTCCTGGGCACTTTTAGGCCAAAATTTCCTCTAATTGGCATGTTGTCAAAGTATCCATTGAAAACCTTTCGATTGCAAGGTTGGAATTGGAGGACCATTGGGAGGAGCCTTTCAACATCAAGGCATGGTTTTAACTTTCTCATTTTCTCATGTTTTGGTACTCATTGGATGTGATTTTAAATTTCTCATGTGTTTGTTTGTTTTGTTGTAGACTTGGTTCCCAAGTCTAGGGAGATCTGTCTTGTCAGTAAGATAAGATTTTTCCACCAAAAATGTCTAATATTCTTTGAAATTAAACTTCTTATTTTCTATCATCCATTCATAAAGTGTAGCGTGTGAAATATGACTAGTTTTTAATGATGATACTTGTAGAATTTCTCCAGATGTTTGGCTCCACAATTTCATTCTCTTGATTAATGAATTTATATAATCTTTTGAATTTGAAATTTTCATCCCATGTTTCAACCCAAGGCTTTGCATCTCTAGGATCAAGAATTCACAAAATTTTTACCCTTTTAATATAAACTATTGTCGATATTCCACTAGATATTTCATCATAACAAAAATGTGAACATAAACTAAAATCTATATTATGAAGGATTAATTCCTTTTAGATTCTAGATTTGTTATTCTTGTTTTATTTTTCAGGAATGCAATAAATAATATGTGGGAAATAGAGAAAAAGTAAATGCAAACACTCATGAACCACAATGAACATGAAGTTATGCTTTGAGAAACCGTTATAGGATAAAACCTAGCTAGAAGGTGAGGCTTGTCTGATTTTTTTTCAATAAAATGAAAATGATGGATATGCAAAGGAGAAGGCATTATCTATGGAGTTTCCCAAAACTTGTGGCTTGTGGGATGTTGCAGAACAAAAAAACCCTCAAATATTCTCTCCATATATCCACACTCAACTACTCTATTATGGAACAAAATGTAATAAAAGTTGAATGTAACTCATTTCCCTGCTAGTGGCTCAGTTATAAAACCACCCAAAATCATACTTGGGGTTAAATTTGACCCATTCGACCCTCAAAATAAATTAAAATTTTACCCTTATAGAGTCTTAATCATATTATCCATGTGTCAAATACCTTTTCCATGAGTATCAGGGGATATCATGCCAACTTCTTGATTTACAGTGGTCAATCAGTGTAGGTCAACTTATCAAAGGCATAAATTTTGCATCTAAACTCTAATTGGCATGATTCTTGCACCATTGGAAAAATATTCAAGTCTATAGAATTACTTCACCTGATCTGACACTTAAGAAGAAAAGTTTCACCCCAAAAAAATGTCCTTTAATGCCTAAAACTAGCCCATTCTCCAAACTAGGTGTTGGGGATCAAAATTTTCCTATAGGACAATTCCTTCAGTTTTTCCACCTCGAAAGCATCAACATGGATGAAAAATTATATATTGATATAATTTAGATATTTTGAACGATGGGTTGTCATTAATTTCAAGGTTGGGGGAGTCCTAAGTGGGTATCCATGTTATAAAATAAGGGTAGATGGAGTGACGTTGTCATTGATGTCAAGGTTGGGGGGATTTATTGCATCAACAAGCAACTTGGATGAACACACCACAATTTATCGGAGATGGGAAACTTGTATTCATTTCAGGGGATCCCAACATGCTTTAATATTAATGGAAGAGGGGGCTTAAAATTAAATGAGGATGATAAATTTCCAACGGCATGTGGCATATGATGAAGGGATTTAATCCCCTACCCCACCGAGAAAATGCTTGAGGAAATAAAAAAACAGGATGAATACAATTTGTCATTCATGGGACCAAGTGAAACAAATGGATATGAAATCAATTAATACGCTAGTGACACAAAATGTTAGGTGTATAATATTTGTTAAAGAAAATGATGTCGCATTGTTAGGTGGAGGACACATGTCACCTAGATTAGTGTTTTTGTATGGCTAATTGTGTAAAGGTAAGTGAAATGTGGCCTTTGTTAGCATTTCCATGTGGAAAAATACACATCAACATTGGCGAAATGTTGGGTTGTCTTTAGGTGATAGACGAATGAGGTGGTAGGCTTGAGGTCCTCTAGCTTATCACTTCTTGTAGCCGCTTCAATGACCCTAAATATTTTACTACAAAATTTCAAGTCCCCCTCTACTCAACTCCTTTTCATGCTTTTCCTATGGTTTCATAAGCTTTGACTCCTCCTTTGACCTAGCTATGGTTTCATTACATTCTAGCGAGCCTAGCCTTGAAGCTTTAAAACTTGCATTTTTATATCATAGTCGCAAGTTGCAATCAAAACTTGTAGTGCTAGTCTCCCTAGCCACTGCAAGTGTGATTTGCAACTTTCCTAGAGTAGCTCACCCTCCTAAGTCTCAAATCACATTTCTAGTTCAAAGTGACTTATGTCTTCTTCGTAAAAGTGTGATTTGCGACTAAGAGCACCTTTATCGCTTGCGACAAAGACAAGTCACACTTTCAAGATATAAATTTACACATGTTCCATCTCCTATATATCAAAAGTATCTCCCTATTTCATTTCATTCTATTTTCATTATTATATGAGTGAACCTATCCTCTGGATGATGTTTATGATTGCAACTACTAGGTAAGTAACACATCTCCTTCTTCATCATTGCTTTTGTCTTACTTGCCAAGCATTGAATCAATTTAGCTTCCTTAGTCATGGATTATCATACTTCTAAAATTCATTCCTCTTTATTATCTCTATGTTCAACACTCAAACTTTTCCCTTTGACCTCTCCATTGACCAGTTGAACTATGCTCTCAAAGAGGCATCGACTTCC
The DNA here is from genome assembly GCA_034641835.2 of Pinus albicaulis. Taxonomy (NCBI): domain Eukaryota; kingdom Viridiplantae; phylum Streptophyta; class Pinopsida; order Pinales; family Pinaceae; genus Pinus; species Pinus albicaulis. The sequence continues at coordinate 37,964 of JAXQQM020058177.1, forward strand.
TTCTTCATTTCAAGGCTTGGCACTAGTAGTCTTAAGCCCTCACCCACCATTCCAATGCCAAGGGTTATACCCTAAATTTACTCATATTTTACTCAAGTGAATTTCAGTGCAGTAGCCCACGATTTCCATATCAAATGGCCACGCAACGTATTCCCTTGACTGATTTTTAAGTTTTCTCTTGAACCTATATGAATGAATTTAAGGGGAATCATATTTGTTTTTCGAGAAAACCATTTTGGAGGCATATCAGTCCAATTCATTATAGATTCCAAATCTCATTCATTCCATTCAAACCTATGGTTCATAACAAATAAAACCCCCTTTTCCATTAACTCAATTTGCACCATTTGCACATTGCAACCTCGACCTACAATTAGGGACCTATAAAGAAGCCCCTTTTCACCAATTATAAATTTACACTCCTCTTAATGCTTAGAACCAATGTGATTAATAAATGTGAATAGCATGGTATTCCTCCCTTTTCAAGTCACAAGTCAAATTCTTAAGCTATAGTGTCATTAGGTGCTAAATTTGTGATTAGCATAGGTGACCTCTACCTTTGAAATCACAAATCACATTTATGACTTCCAATGAAACTAGGATTGGATTTTGTGACTAATATGGTTTCTTTCCCTCTTTGGATCACAAATCACATTTCTAGTCCACATTAAGACTACAATCTCAAAAATGTGACTTGCACTAGAACTTTGAATTGTGACTAGGTTGAGGTCGCTAACCTAATTCATAGTCCCTATCAATTTTTCCATCTGAAAATGCGACTTAGACTAGGATTTATATTTACAATTTGCACTGAAATATGGATTTTCACCTAGACTATACTTTCCTTTTCCTTAAGTCACAAGTTACAGTTAAAATCATTAGTGGCAATATATCTTGAAAATGAGACTTCCTCAATCATTTGAATTTATGACTTGCAAAAAACCCTCTTCTCTCACAAGCACATGTGAAGTAACCTTGACATCCCAAAGCATAACCTATACCATTGAATTTTCACTTGCAATTAGTGGTTAACATTGGAATAAATTATTTCATAAATGAATATCTTGAAGATGTCAAGTACAATTGATCTAGATTGCCTCAACATATCCTATTTTTTGAGAGAGATAGTTTTTCCTATCATAAGAGGATACAATATCAGTTTCGATAAGGTGGAAAGAAACATAGAGGGAACTATGCACAAACCTCCTAAATCGGTAGTATATGGTGATACAAATTTCTATATTAATAAATAAATGGAGCTCACATGGGGTGATATTTACATAAAGGTTTCCAAGAAATACATCCCATAGATAAAGAAGACTTCTATGTGTATATAAATAAAACGAAGTCTTGGTTACACAAGGTTGCCACATGCCAGCTGGTTGTCCTGTGTGCAAAGATTATAGAGTGGACTCTTCAGCATACATATGAGGAGTAGTGTGTGTTCAAAAGTGGAAATGGAGAACTTGTGGCATCGTTCATAGAAATAAACATTGCAAATTATTATAGCTTCCTAGACATCAAGAGACTTTTAGTAGTAGGTGGTTTGTTAGATTCAATGGGTCAACTAAGGATGTATTGAATTATTTATGGCAAGATCTAAATAAATTTAGGCATAGAGAAAATGGGATCTACAAGACCAAATCCCTTATGAAAGTTTATCAAATGCTAGCTGCTATGATGTGCAGACTCTATCAACCAGGATAATCAACATTCTAGCTTAGAAAGTGAGCCCTCCGATCAACTCAAGCACATTACAACGAAGAATCCCAAAGCCTTTTAAAGGCTTCATTACATGTAATCCATGGGCTTTTATACCATTAGAAACCAAAACCATGCTTCCAAAACAACCGCCCTAGACCTAACAACTTTGACTCTTTATTCGAGTCAAGTTTATCTTAACATTCCCCCTTTAAACATGATTGGGGACATCCACATGCAATCCTCCCCAATCACCTAGGTCTACTCCAATACATTATCTTTAGGGATACATACCTAACAAGGTCTTACACTTGTATGCTCATATACAGGTAACTTACAAATTTGATGGTTAAAGTTTTTTTTTTTTTTGGTTTCTCTTTGACACGTATGTTGTCATTCTCTCTTAAATTTATAAACTTTCTCACGCTAGCTTTCTTCACCATATCTTGGTTATGTGGCTATATCTCACCCTATTGGTCCTCTATTTCCTCTTAGGAAATCTTCACATATATGAATAAAATCCCAATGAAGATTTGGTATGTTAGCTTTAGACTTAACATACAATATCCAAACATTTGCAACCATTGCGGCCTTCTACTAACCAATATTCCTCGGCTTTGATACTATTTGTTAAACAAATAAAATAATAGAGGACAACATAAAATGAAAAGAGGTAAAGATAAAATTACCACAATACACCAAATTTACGTCGAAAACCAATAAATTGGGAAAGGAGTAGTAGCATTATGTCATTAACAAATGAAAATATATACATCCATATACTTCTTGGTCAAACACTCATTTACCATAGATGCTCCTTAACTATAAATAGACTTTGTTAAAATACCGTGGATGAATACAATGGATTATCAATACCATGTTTTCGAAAAACTTTAACTTATTTGATTCCTATAACATACCAGAAGCATGAAAAAGAAAAAATAATATATATAACTTATTTTAATTAGATTTAGTTTGATATCTAATAGAGTAATCTTCATTTAAAATTATCCCTTAATTAATCTACATAATTACAATTGATTCATTAAACATTACAAGTATGAATTACTCCATGTTCCCCTTAATGAACAATCTTCATTTAAAATGGTCTTTTTTCCATTTTCTAATTTTTTTTTTTTAATATTCTTCTTCATCTTTAGTCTTTTATGATCTTTGGTATTCTATTCTTCACCCTCACTTTTCTCTCACTCTTTGTATTGTACATTAAACATGAACATTAGTTGAAGTAGATACAAAAAGGAAACTATCTACTAGAAATAAATAATACAACAATATTCTCTTTAAAAAAATCAAATTAAGTCTCTCTCAATTAACGACGAGATTTCTTATCGTTTCTTGCATGTCCCTGAAAAAGTAAAGTAGGTGCACATCTTCCCAATTTGTGGTCTACCATACGATCTCTTACATAAATGGGTAAATGTTCCCTCCCATTATGAACAACAACTGTATGACCAATCATTGCGGGTACAATGACAGATACCCGAAACGAAGTAACTATTATCTTCTTTTCTTCTTTTATGTTTAGATTTTTAATTTTCCTCAATAAATGATTAGTCACAAAAGGATTTTTTTTCAATGAACTGCCATGATCAATTACCTTTCCTTCCTTTTTTTATGGATATCCAACCATTCTTACTCACGTCAACGAAGGATTAAAGCATCGCTGTATCTATTCCTCTTCCGACTTCTCTTTCCAAGTGCACTATAGCCCCAGGGCGTCACGGTTTTTTCTCGACAATTGGGGTTCTTCCTTCCCCACCTCCATGTTTGATTTTTACTACCTAGTTTAACAATTATTTTTTTAATAAGTTTTTATATAATTTTTTTAATGAAATAAATAGCTCTGGTTATTTAAAATATATATTTGAATGAATAAATAGATTTGGAACTTTGAAAAACTTTTTAATGATACAATCGAAATCATATTTATTATTAAATTTTTAATTAAAATTAATAAAATAAATGTTAATAAAATCTCTTTCTCTACATTATTTTAAATGTATATTTAAATGTGTAAATAAATTTATGCAATTTTTTTGAAATATTTAATTTATACAAGTTTGAAAAATTAAATTGTCATTTAAACATTTTTTTATGGAGTTGTTTTTGGTGGGACTTTTGGAGTTTCAGGTGCAGGGATTAGGTGAAATTTTTTGAGATAAAATCTTGGTTTCTGTTATTTAAACTGGTTTTTTAACTTTATATGGATTCAACATCCTCAACAACTCCGAGGACACTTGGATTGTGCAAAATTAGCAATCAAACTTCTCTTTTCAACAAACTGCTACCAGATTTTAAAGAAATTACAAAAAACCACCTTAAAAACCTTCAAAAAGTAGCATTACACACTAGTCTTTTTATCAAATTCGTTGAAGATTGAAATTTTGATTTAAAGAGAAACAAAAAGAGGAGTAGAACGTTTAGGGTCAATGTTCTTCAAAAATCATTCGTAGATCATTATATGCTTGGTTTGGACGCAATTACGAAGACTAAGACTTTTAACGCGTGGGGCGAAAACTTCGACCATTGCAAACTTACAACGTTGACTTTTAAAACGTCGGGCGAAGACCTCGATCATTGAAAACTTACGACATTGACTTTTAAAATGTCAGGCGAAGATTTCGACCATTGAAAACCCACAACATTGACTTTTAAGTGTCAGGAGAAGACCTCGACCATTGAAAACTTACTAACATTGACTATTGACTTTTGCGTGTTGTGTGAAGACTTCGAACATTGAAAACGGAGGAGTCTTTGTAGTACCATTTAATTGGGAGCTGATGACAAGCCTCGATCGTCGGCCCCATAATTTCCTCCCGCGATGTGAAAAATGATTACGAACCGAATAAGAACGGAGAGTTGTCACGTAATGGGCCGTTAGCGGAGGACCCCACCCGGCCCACCCATCCTCCCCCAAGCGCTTCTTCCGCCACACGCCGCTCTCTCCCCACCCGCCACCCCACGTCACGGCCACCAACCATAATTAAATGCATCACCCGCGCACGCAACACCGCTTTTCATCCCGATTCATGTCATTGTCAATTTTCGTCATAGGTTGGCGTCTCGAGTGCTGGAATCCCGGAGAATCCGTGTCTTTGGAGCGAAACCTAATTTCCATTTGATGTAATTATCCGTCCTCATTTTTACTCCCACAATTGATGTTTTAATCTTCAATGTTCTCATTTAGATTCCCAAATCCCCGTTGCGTTGATTTAGACATGTAACCTCGCAAAATATATTTTGAATGATTTGTGTTCATATGATAGTGTTTTGCAGATGTCTTTGTACCTAGAAATATATCTAAGTCGATATTTATGCATATTACAAAGGTGTATATTTCTAAAATACATATAAACTAAATATGCAACCTAAAGTTTCTCAACATTAAGTTGCATACATAGATCCATCTAAGCGCAGCCTCATACAAGCCCGCAGTTTGGACAGCCTGGCAAGTCTAGGGTTACATATCAAACCAATCAATAAATTCATGAAATATACATTTTTGAGAAGCAAACACCCAACATCCAAAACAGGCAAGTTAATATCTCAGATTTATTAAGTAAAAATCATTAAGAATCTATCAAAATAGTTGAGTTAATCTCCCTGAGGTTTGCTTGTAAAAACTTTTTTTTCAATGAAATACACATTTTTGAGGAACAAACACCCAACATCCAAAACAGGAAAGTTAATATCTCAGATTTATTAAGTAAAAATCATCAAGAATCTATCAAAATAGTTGAGTGAATCTCCCTGAGGTTTGCTTGTTAAAACTTTCTTTTTTCATGAAATACACATTTTTGAGAAACAAACACCCAACATCCAAAACAGGCAAGTTAATATCTCACATTTATTAAGTAAAAATCATTAAGAATCTATCAAAATAGTTGAGTTAATCTCCCCGAGGTTTGCTGGTAAAAACTTGTTTTCTCAACCTTTTGCTGGCCTGGTAGCATGGTTGCAAGCGGGGGCCTTGCCCAGATGGGGATTGCAAAGAGAAGTATAAAAGCCAGCATTGCTCCAACTTTCTGATCTCCTCGGCCAGACATTGATGCAAATATTATTTCAGTCAGTAACAACAAAATGAATAAAAACAGAGCTCCACTAATATTAATGCAGTATAATGATGGTAATGGAAAACCACTGAGCTTTGTAAGCTTGTGTTGCGAAAGTTTTATATTGAATTCACATACCTTTCCTTTAAACTTTGGCACAAATGGAAGATGCCAACAAAAGTGTGTTGGATTGGATTTGTCTACAATAGATAAGGTCGCCACATAAGCTCAAGGGTTGATCCTAAAAAGAAAAAGTTAAAGTAGACCATGAATATTTGATTTAGAGCCCAATTACTTTATTGAATTTCATGATGGTCCTGCCATTACACTGTTCCTGATTGACTCTGGATACTTCATATGGTATGAACCAGGAGTATTGGCCTGAAATTCCTTACTGTTATGATCGTGGTCAGGTTGACAGAAAGCAACAGAATATTGTAAGCTTTAATCATAGACTTGGATAGGCACTTTTTACGGTGAGAACGATATTGCAGAGTACTGGCCTGAAATTCCTTATGATAGTGTTTTGTAGATGTCTTTGTACCTAGAAATATATCTCAGTCGATATTTATGCATATTACAGTGTGTATATTTCTGCAAAGAGATTTTAGTCGATGTTTGGGTGAATTGTAGTGTTACATGCATCCCTATACTTTCATATCATCATCCCATAGTTGAAAAATTGCATGTGCCAAGTCAAATCGATCATTCCAACACACTACTTCAGAAAACATCAGATATTTGTCCCATTATCAAACCATAAAGGAAAAAAACTACTAAAGAGGAAATCGACCTCACTAGTGAACACCGAGATGATTCAGCTCAATTCCCTTTTATAGCCTTTCTCCTTGATCATTGCCATGGGAAAAATCTATGGTATCCATGCATATGATCATGAATGCTTACATTTATACCAATATACATGGTTTTAAAAATATGTACAGCGTCCAATCCACCAATTTGAAATTTTAAAGGAAATGTTGCTGTGTATTTTGAAGGCTTATAATTGCATTCAATATACCAGTTAGAAATGTAAAGCCATGCATATGATCATGAATGCTTACATTTATACCAATATACATGGTTTTAAAAATATGTACAGCGTCCAATCTACCAGTTTGAAATTTTAAATTTTCCTTTCTAGGATGTCATTCACATATTTGCAGTGTCAAATTTTCAACTGTATCCAATATTTTCAGCATTAATTATCATTGAAAAATACTGAGTAAATTGATTGCAATACAGTAAGAGTAGTGATGAACAGCCTTTGCATACAGTTTACTGTGAGATGTACAAAACAGAACAGTTGATATCCAGTGATTCTTGGAAATCGCTCTAACATTCATATAAGATACAAAAATTTACAATTCGGAACTAATCCTGCCTCAACAGGATATAGCCTTTGCCCCCAAAGCCCCATATGTATGGATTTCATGCCGAATTTATCCAGCTATAACAAATACTACTTTTTTTGCTTGATAATTTACACTACACAATACTTCATAACAAAGTAATTGCGAATTCCGGTATTGAATATTGAATATGAAACTCCTCCAATTGTTCAAAGAAGTGAAAACGCTCAACTGGAATCAGCCAACCCCTAAAGGAAAAATATTGGAAAAATATTGGGAAATCCATGCATATCTTGTAATCTTGATCAGGAAAGACTTCATAGCCATGCTCATAAATGGGAGGAGTAAAAATTGTGGTTTTCTGTAAGAGTATATAGCATCAGAAGTCTAATCAATTCAAATGCCTACTGGGGACCATTTAGAATAACATATTTTCAATATGAAATCATGCACAAAATCCATTAGTCCTAGTCAGAAATTTTAGAAGCACAAAAGCAATTAAAATGTTGCATAACAGAATGAGCAAGGAAATCTCAGATCATTTTACATGTTTCCAAACCCCAAAAATATACTCCCTAAAACGATCTACTATATAACACTGAAGACTAGGGGATAAGAGCACAATAAATACATCTCAGAAAGAACTCCATGATCTTCAATGGCTAGAATCTGTACACAGTAGATTGAGGAATCTTATGAATCTGTACACAGTAGAATTAGGAATTTGAGGAATCTTATGCTTTAGAGGGACTGCAACATATTATAGCAATCATATGCAATTGTTAGAGATTTCAAAAATATGTTCATAGGAATTTCATGAAGTACCAAAGTATGTATCTAGGAATTTCAATAACTAATAAAGTATGTGCGTAGGAATTTCATGAACTAATAAAGTATGTGCATAGGAATTTCTTAATTTCACGTACACCAGGAAAACCTCTATGGAATTTCTTAATTTTGGGTACTGCAAGCACTTGGGGTTCAAGGTCAGTGGCACATTAGAAGCAACGTTTACCAGACCAAAGGATTCAAAGTATTTTCAAGGGACCCTTCAAGGCCATAAACAACTTCTTTCCAAGCAGCAGCAGAAGAAATCTTAAGTTTCTTATAGAAGCAAAATAATTCTATGAATATTCTGTATTATCTGCATTATGATCTCGTAGTTGCAGATTACAATGTCCTGCAGAAACAACCAACTTACAATCCAGGGGGTTTTGTTGCTCAAAATAGTCATACCAAATTGAAATCTAGGATGATCCATGTTAGAAATTTGCATTTGTAAAACTCCAATCTTCTCATCTTTCAGATTTCAGCAAACTATGCTGCTTCTGCAAGGATTTTGAGGGGGTTGTTTTTGGCCACTGCGCTCCTCCCTCTTTTACGCTTTTTCTGAACTGTTTGCAATTTTTTTTCACTTCCTACTGGAAGCTCATCAATAATCACAATTGGTTCCTTCAGTTTGGGATTTAACTTGCCTTTCAAGCCCAACCTCAATTTGTTTGTAGGCCTTGTTCGTGGCCTCTTACAGTATTCTGTTGCATGCTGAATTTCTGTAATTGTTTCATTTTTGTTGTTCTCTTCGACTTTTGTTTGCTGCCGTGTACGCCTCCTGTTAGGGTTGTCAGTGGTTTTTGCAGCAGCTTGATGACTGCTCTCGGCCTCTGTAGGTAAAGCCCTTTCCTTCCTATGTTTTCTAGGAAGTGGCTGTGGAATTACCCTCTCACTTGACTGTTGTGCTTGCTTCTTTAAAGCATCAAGGTACAAGATCTGAATGAGGCCATGGTGGTAGACATCATGGGGATATAAAATCTTCCTTTTTCTTGCACAAGCAACCATTTTTATTAAGCTCTGATGCAAGAAATAAGGGAGATTCATCTTATTGAACCCGGCCATGTGTACCAAAAATCTCATGTGATAAAGGAAGACCTTAGAAAAACGTCCATCACATGTCAAATAAAGCTGAGTCTGCCGCATTGGTTTTTCCCACTCTGGTTTTAAAATGCTAGAGTGGACCCCAACGCTCCAGCAAGGGTCATGACAATTGTCTTTTAGGAAGAAATTCAGGTTTACACCCTGTACTGGTTTCCTTTTGAACCACCTTTCTCCCTCAGCTGCTATGTTTGTTGCTTTTGCAATGGTTTCCTCTGTTACAGGAAACAATAGCGCCTCAACCTTCGCGTTGTTACCATCAAAAGTATCAACGAAATCAGAAGAATATTTCAGCTTATGCCCACTGAACAACTTGATGATGGGCAACCAGCCTGCTTCGCTGAAATATTGAAATTCATCAGCACCATACATTTCGAATGTAGAAGCTCCATCCGGCTCATAACGATATAGGTGCCCACTCTTACCCATCTGTCACAAAAACATGAGTAGTTATCAGAAATATAGTTTATCAAAGGGTTCATAAATGAAATTTTTGTCCTGCTACTTACAGTCATTTATAATGTGCATCACTGATCGACTCTATGGTCTATCGTTTGTGGAGTATTCCTATGAATAATCAGCGCATTCAGTCCAGCTAAGAACAGGTACCAACAATACATAAATATGGTTTTTTTAGCCATGGGAATAAATCTGCTGAAACATTTGGTCACTTCTTAAACATTGCGAAATCATGTCAGGTCATGAATGATTGCACGTGGGTTGATCCCTCATCTCGGTATTCGGTTAGCCCAATGAGCTCATCTTTTAGAGATTGCATTACTCTTTATAAGTAACTTGACAATGACTTCACCCAAAATAATTTTGAACAAAAGATAGATAGATTGAAAGTTTCTCTACAATACTGATGTCTCAAATCAACAAGTGGTTTAGGCAACATAACTGCTTAGTACCTGCCTACTATGCAAAAGGGTAATTGGTAGCTAAGCTGCCTACTCCCTGTCTTTTATAGAAATGTTTTAATATATTGGTTTTGGATGGTTTAAAAGATAGAATATTATCAAACAAAGACAACATATAATTTACCGTGATTGTCTATTGGACTATTGCCCCTTGCCCAGGTATTTACTTAGATCCATCTTAACGCTTTTTTTTTTTAAGCATAAAGAGGTTAACCCCTCATCTTTTAACCACAAAGAGGTTTGCAGATGATCTCAGGTTTGCTGATAATCCTTCTCAGCATTTAACAGAGAACAAGATGGATCTACATTGGTATAATTAAGTCAAGTACCATACAGTTGCTAATCATCTACATATATATTTTGTTTAACATCACATTAATTGTTGCTACACTTAAACTAGAGTGTAAGATCGTGGCGTGCTTTTAAATTCACTTTTTTCCTCTTCTGCCAAAGCATTAAAAATTTGTCTTTCTGCGTTAGTCCAGAGACTGTGCTAGAGCGGATGGTGCCTGGATTGCTTGATCATTGAAGCATCATACGTTGTAATTCTGTGGGTCATCGAGATTAATGGCACTACTATTTTTCTCTAATGCTGACCCTTTTCTAATGTTTTTGTAACTTTGTATTCCTCACAGTGAAGCAAGACGTGCTGTTTTTTTTGTTTACCTCCCCTGATCCTTATACTTGACCAAGTCCTGCAATCCCTCTCTTTTTCGGTCTCTTTCCATATTTCCTGTGTTTTAGCTTAGCCTGGATGGGTTTTTCCATATTCGGGCTAATACATGCTTTCCTTTCCAAGGTATACACAGTTTCAGATATTCGTGTATCTCGATTCTGAACTTGGTTGGTTTGAAGTTTGCATTACTCTTTATAAGTAACTTGACAATGACTTCACCCAAAATAATTTTGAACAAAAGATAGATAGATTGAAAGTTTCTCTACAATACTGATGTCTCAAATCAACAAGTGGTTTAGGCAACATAACTGCTTAGTACCTGCCTACTATGCAAAAGGGTAATTAGTAGCTAAGCTGCCTACTCCCTGTCTTTTATAGAAATGTTTTAATATATTGGTTTTGGATGGTTTAAAAGATAGAATATTATCAAACAAAGACAACATATAATTTACCGTGATTGTCTATTGGACTATTGCCCCTTGCCCAGGTATTAACTATCCACAAATGTAAGTCATATTATAAAATAGGGCCTGCCTCAAATGCGATGAAGTAGGCCATTGGCCAATGGTGTTGAAAATCTCCAGATGTACAATTACCCACATGTAGCTTAGGATAAATTAATTGTACATTTAGAGAGATTTGATTCAAAATTGTGCACCTAGAAAGTTGGATTTGAAATTGGAATTGTCTCAACATTCATCAAAATGATCCATCTTGCCCAAACGAGTTAACGAGAATAATTGTATAATGAACAGTTTGTTTTTGATATTGCAATGCCACATGAGATTGCATAAATATCTAAATCTACACATTTGAATGAATAAGATTGTAGCTTTGACAAAGTGAAATTGGAACAGGTTCCTTCTAATATAAATGCATCTAGATAAAGATTATGTGAGGAACAAATTCCTTCTAACATTTCTTAAAATGTCGTTAGACAGAAGTTCAAGTCCAAGAACTTGCACGGTTAAAATGTCAAGATAGCTATAGATTATTTTTTAATAAATTGGTGAAAAATCAACGTAATGAAATCACATGCCACATTTACCAAACATCTGACTTTCCAGTGCTTCAAATTTATTTTTTTTGTACATGTTGCTTAATTACAAGTCTTTGCACCAAACTTAGCAGATATTTTGATCTTATATCTTTAATATAAGTAAAGTGTTCAAATTTTCGAACTATTTTAGCAGCTATCCCAATAAAATTGGGATGCAGGTTTCCACTTCATCATGATGACTATGAGTTGACTTGGACATGAAACAAACTTTAGTAGTGTTCATATTCTAAAATTTAGTGGCAAACAATGAAATTGTTTTAAATCTTCTAACTGATCCATGATCTTGCTAACTGAAGCAAGCCTGTTCTCAACGTCAATCAAGAAACCACCATCGTCAAAAAAACCGTTTCATCTATCCTTAGTTCATCAATACAGGGAAAATGATCCAAAGGTTCTGGATCTGGCAGGGCAACATGATTCAGCAAATAGAAGATCATCACATCAAAACAATATTTGAAGATCTCAAACATAGTTATAAAACTTGGCTTGACAAAAAACCTGGCAAGAAAAGAGTGAGAGTTTGACCAAGACTCTACGTTCTACAAAATCTCCAATTTACCAAAAATGATAAAAATTAAAGATGTGATCATTTCACTTGGGAAAAGCCTGGGAAATAGTCTGCTAATCCTTGAGTACTTGCAAGTCAAACTTGAAAATGGTATGTTAGACATACCACAAGATTAATTTTGATTGTTTTATTGGCCAAGGAGGTTTAGCTGGTCATTTGTAAGACAAGTCTCAAAAAAAAAGTTAAAACATAAATTAATTATCAAGCCTACTAATGAATACATTTATTTTTCCAAAAACTGGAAGTTCTCATACATAACCACCAATATTGGAAAGATTTTTTAATTCAATACATTCATGTGTGAAGAAACACAGACACACATATATTGAAAAAGGGGATAATCTGAAATCAAAGAAAACATTGAAACCAATTTTTATAGTTTCTTTTACATGAATATAAATGGACTTATAGAAGATGTATAGCAGTGCTTACCTTAAAAAATAAGGCTTGAACTGGCTGGGATGTTACGTTACGTTTTCACATAGCCTCTAGATGGCTTCCATAGAATCAGGTTGTCTTTTGTCTGCCGGGAAAATACTCCAGAGCCCTCCCAAAACTATGTAAATGACTTATTTTAATATATGTTTGGATGTGACATGGTTACATTCTGTTTTCCGAAGAACATGCTATCAAAATTTCAATTTAACTGGATGACCTTCAACCGAAATTTGAATCTGCAATCCATATAAAATCAACACTGTCAAAGTGATTTCCTGATATTTATAACTTCAGCACTGTCAAAGTGATTTCTTGATATTTATAACTTATTTGGAAAAGTTGGGCAGATAAAAACCCCAGGAAATAACCATTAGAAGATCCTATCAATCATCAAAGAAACTAGCAAAATGAAAAATGCCCCTGTAAATTGATAGCCCAGTTTTGAAAGACAGGTTACGATAAGCACATGGTTGTTGAGCCTGTAGAGTGTTCTCTCTGTAAATAAATTGTGGACTTAACAGGACGCATTCATTTCATCTTTGTCCTGAACGTATTTGGGGGAAAAGGAAAACGCTAGTTGGAAGCTTCAAAACTAAGGGCAATGCAATGGGAACTTAATCTACATACCTGCTGATGAGAGCTGCGCTACTGCCGTTTCCCAGAGAAAAGAAAAAGCAAACACCGTCCTCAAACACACGGTGGCTTCCTCTGAAATGAAATAGGAAAAATAAGATAAAACATTCACATAAAAAGGAGTTGCTGAGGCGGTGTTACATATGAGTGGTGTAAGACATCCATAGCTGAGTTGGACGTCCATAAGGACCGGTCCGAACGATGTGGAGAAAAATTCATGAAGTTCAGCTAACCTATGAACTGTAATAATTATAGTTTTGGGATTCGAACCCTATACCATCAACCAAATTTATTGTTTCTGACTTAGAATAATATATCAAAAATATATTATTCTGACTTAGAATAATATATCAAAAATATATATGATTGGGGAGATAGTGACTTATTGGTGATTGTGGAGTGTTTTTTTAATGTTTTAATGTGTTTTTGAACGATTTTGGAAACATTTGTAAATGCAATTCCATTATGTTTATCATTTTATGGTTACCCGATTGAGCCTTTTAAGTAATTTTTTGACCTTATTTCTAGAGTACTGAAGGTTAATAGACTTTATTTTTCATGGTTAACATCTGAAAAATGACAGCACTATAACTATCTTTCCTTACTATTCATTTGATCCTCTTTACTTCTGCATCTTGATTTTCTTATTTTTATAGATCTTCATCTTGAAAATAATCAAGATTTGTATGTTGTCTATGACTGAGATTTTACATTGTATTGTGAAAGTTTGGGTTGAAATCAACATATTATTACGCAGTGACAACATTAACATTTTTTTGACTATAATATTTCCTTTGTTTTATAATAGTCTTTAACTGCGTGATAGCTAAAGGATTTCATGCTTCCAGGCTGTTGAAGGATTAGTTTATCGAAATGAAATTATTATAGGGATTTAGCTAGATGATTTCTGACTTAGAATAATATATCAAAAATATATTTCAGGAGGTTATTTCACTTACTATACTTGAAGGGATCTCTCTCTCTCCATTTGAATGTTCTTCATATATTTCTATAAGCCTTTCTTCATATCCTTGGAGTTCCTTTATACTTTGTGTCTTTTCCCCTTTGTGCTAATTGAATTGAGTGCCTTCGGTAAATAATATTTATTCCCTAAAAAGGGCCTAATTTAGGCCTTCAAAGATTCCTTTATGTTAGTCATTTTATTTTAAAGTAATTTGTTGCCAAGTTAGAAATGGTTAGTTTAATCTGTTTTTTTTCTTTATGGTAGATGTTAATTCTACCATAGAAACCATATCCAGGTTATTCTTCACATCTCTAGCTTTCTAATACCTCTCATTTGATCAATTTAGACATTAAGAATACAAGTTATGTATATCGAAAGTTAGTGATTCAACAACCATTGATCTTCTCCACATAAATATAGGCCTTTCATTTATAAATCCATATATTTATCCCAAATGCATTGTGAAATGGATGTTAATAATAATGAAATAGGCTCTTCATATTATATGTGTATGAAGTAGAAATATCTATGGATCCTCACATCGCTTGCATGTAGTGTAGACATTCATTGTGTACATTTCCAATTAATACTTTCAACTATCACTCAAATATATTGCCACGTGTCATTGGCAGGTGTGCTATAATGAAGATGATGTGGATAATGACTTCTAATTTTGATTATGTAAAGTTCTAGATGAAACTCACTCATAGGGATAAGTAGTGAAGGTTATCTAGCAATTTTAATATTCCAACCTTTGGGATCTAATTTTGATTATGTAAAGTGCTAGATGAAGCTCACTCATATGGGAGGTGTGTTATAATGAAGATGATGTGGATAATGAATTCTAATTCTGATTATGTAAAGTTCTAGATGAAACTCACTCATAGGGATAAGTAGTGAAGGTTATCTAGCATAGGAATTAGGAATTGATCCGATGATCAAAAGTGGTGAATTTCGTTAAAAAAATTATTTCAGTAAATAAATTTACTGAATTTGGTGATTCAATAAATTTGTGAATTTTTGTAAAGCTAGAAACAGTTATTAATTAGTTCATACATATGTGCAGTTAAATAATATTTCTTCACAGTTTTGAGTTTGGTGTATCTGAGAAAACTATTTAATTTAATAAAAGTATTCAAAAGTCCGGCCATTGAAGTAATATTTATAATAGTTATTTTATTTTTCCTATTTAAGTGTATGCTTCTTTTTGCCATTGCAGGTTACAAAACCGTTATTTTACATTTTTTTTCTATTTAATTTTTTTTTGGGTCATTACAGGTCACAAAACCGTTATTTTATATTTGAATAATATTTTTTAAGAGTAGAAATAGATTTATGATGCATACATATGTGCAGTTGAATAATATTTCTTCTCAATTTTAAATTTCGTATGTTTAAGCACACTATTTATTTCAATAAAAATATTCAAAAGTCAATTTCTAGATGAATAATGAATTCTAATTCTGATTATGTAAAGTTCTAGATGAAACTCACTCATAGGGATAAGTAGTGAAGGTTATCTAGCACTTTTAATATTCCAAAATTTGAGATCTAATTTTGATTATGTAAAGTGCTAGATGAAGTTGGCTCATATGGATAAGTAATTAAGGTTATCTAGCACTTTTAATATTCCAAAATTGGTCTCAAAATAGAGGGATATAGTTTCAAGTATGAATCAAAATTGCTCTTTTTGATGTGTGACATGGAAGCACATAAACATTTGGCTCCAAATGTGGGACAATGAATCCTTGTGGGTTTTGGGGAACACTAGAATCAAACCAAATACCTTGTCCATCGGGATATGGATTCATATGAATCCATTATCTTGATCCAAACAGTAATTTATTAGGAAAAATTTAATACGAAAACAAAAATATATATGATAGAATGATACCTCCAATCTTCCATTAAGATTGAAAAAATGATACACAAAGTAGCACAAGGGGAGAGCTTCTCAATCTCAGAAATCCCAACCATTACAATGGAGAAAGAGCTCCTCTTTTATAGAGTGAGTCTCTTTCCTCAACCATTAAAATACTATTATCTTTTAACTAACTCCATGAAAAATCAAACAAATATTATAATGATGGAGTTAGATCTCTCCTAACTCCATGGTTGACCATGTTAAAACATGTGGCAAATAGGCTCCCTTAGACAATTCACCCCCATCCAACAATAGTAGTAGTATGTACCAAACAATGCTCATGAAGGGGACACACCACCAAAAATAGGAATCAAACCAAGTGAAATGCAAAATGTCCACATGAAATGCAGCCTCCAAAAATGTGCATGCATGCAACCACTCCCCATGTGTGAATTCCAAGGTAACCAACTCCATGGATGAGTGTACAAGAAGCTGAGTGGATACAAGCACTCCATAATAAAAGATGTAGTTAAAAACCCTAAAATAGCAAATGGGCCATCTCCATAAAGCAAATCCAATAATATAAGGGCAAATTAGGATTTGACCATGCCAAACTAAATGAAATAATAAAATACATGTCTCCAAGAACAGCAAGAAATGTCTCCACAAGTGCACAGTATGTTGTATTGGCTACAAATTCTCAGTTTTGCTACACTTTGATATAACAGTTTTGGTCAAATGAAACATTTTGATATTAATTACTGTTCTGTGCACATGACAAAGAATATTTGTTTGAAGTTGAGGTTGATGGTGTCATATATGAATGGAAGAAAATGATATTATACTGACAGAGTTTTCAAATGTTTTCAAATCAAGATGTACTACTAAAGAGAATTGATTTTCCAGCACCTTGGAAACTGATTTTCCAGCACCTACAGCAGTACTAGTGCTCCAGCTCCTTGGAAAATGATTTTCCAGCACCTTGGAAATTTATTTCCCAGCACCTACAGCAGTACTAGTGCTCCTGTAGGGGCTAGAAATTGATTTTTCATCACCTTGGAATATGATTTTCACAGTATGTTACCACTTTGAAATTTTAAAAAGGCCGTGATCTTTCACAGTATGCTGTATTGGCTACAAATTCTCAGTTTTGCTACACTTTGATATTACAGTTTTGGTCAAATGAAACATTTTGATATTAATTACTGTTCTATGCACATGACAAAGAATATTTGTTTGAAGTTGAGGTTGATGGTGTCATATATGAATGGAAGAGAATGATATTATACTGACAGAGTTTTCAAATGTTTTCAAATCAAGATGTACTACTGAAGAGAATTGATTTTCCAGCACCTTGGAAATTGATTTTCCAACACCTACAACAGTACTAGTGCTCCAGCTCCTTGGAAAATGATTTTCCAGCACCTTGGAAATTTATTTCCCAACACCTACAGCAGTACTAGTGCTCCTGTAGGTGCTAGAAATTGATTTTCCATCACCTTGGAATATGATTTTCCAGCACCTACAGGAGTACTAGAAATCATTTTCCACTACATCATTTCATGGAGATGCAATTACTATATTTCTTGTATATGTACAAATCACCTTCTCATCATTTCCAGCTCCCTAATATATTTTCACATATTCTTGCAGATAGTCATCCAGCATGGATAAGAAATGGAAGTCAGTCATGGCTCTTGAGGTCCAAGACCCAAAAGACAAAGTCATTTTTTCTGGTAAAGATTTAGCTTGGACTGAAATCTACAAAGAAAACATGAATATTGACCGGGTTGCAAAAATTCCCAAAGAAAGAGTTGCTGATTTTATAAAGGGAGAGGAATTGAATCCAGATGCTCCATGTTCCTTTCGGCGTAAACAAAGAAAACCCCCAAGCACAAGAGCCTTACAGTATGAATAGTAAGTACTTTAGAACTACATTGTTTAGATGTTGATATTAAATATGCTTTATATTTACCAGATTTGGTGACATTCCTGTGATTTATTTTGCAGTTATCATTGCTCATATGGTCCAACTGACAAGAGAGAAGAATGGAAAAGCAAAGGAAAGAAGGGATTTGCCAAAAAGAGGGGATGTCAATGCCACTTTATTGTAAAGATTATGGTTCAAGATCCCAACACAGCAGTAATAACATACAATCAGTATGATCACGAAGATGGGCAAGGATCGCCTTGTCATGGTAAATACAACACTTCAAGTGATGATGTTACTAAGAAAAAGCCAAAACTTTCGAAGGACATGATTTCTTATATAGAAAGCTGTTATTTTCTTGAACTTCCAATTGACTCTGTTTGTAAAATACATATAAAGAAATATCTTGACATAGATGCTACATCCAGAGACAGGGATTTCTTCTTACGCAGAAAAGACGTTGTAAACATTTATGATCGTCTAATGAAAGAAAGTTATCAGTTGCATAGAAAAGATGAAATGAGTGTGAATCTTTGGTACCAAAGAAACCAGGATGATTTCTTCTTCTTCCAGAAGCCCAATGGCACAGACATCCCTTTTATAGCTGGAATACAAACAAAATGGATGTTGGAAACTATGGTCAAGCTATCCCACAATAGTTTGATAGCCATGGACTCAACACTCAGTACAAACAAATATGGGGTGAGTTTTTTTTCCAATGATTGCTTCAATAAAATCATTTATGTTAAAATTAACTTCATTTCATTTAAAATGACAGTATCAGTTGTACACGCTTGCGGTCTTTGATGAGCAACAAAGCGGGGTACCAGTTGCCTGGGTGGTGATGTCACGTAATACATCACAAGATATACAAGTATGGCTGGAGAGCCTTATGCTTAGGTGTTTTCGAACTCGTCCCGATTGGAGGGTCAACGCCTTCATGGTTGGTGATGCTATGGCTGAAATCATTGCTTTGAGGTAACATCGATATTCTTATTTGACATTTCGAATTGCATTCATTTTAAGAATTTCTAAAAATGAATTAAATGTCACAGGAGAATCACGAAATGTGAAGTGATTTTGTGTATTTGGCACGTAAGGAGGGCATGGCTCAAGAATGTTAATCGGATGGTTAGCAACTCAGAGAAAGCAAAAGAAATGTTCAATGAACTTGGCCATATCATGAAAGATTGTTGTACTGATGAAGTGGATGATGCAATCAATGCTTTTTTCATCAAATATGCAACTGAGCAAAAGTTTTTGGACTATTTCTACAAGACGTGGATTGCTGGTGACAAGATTCGTAAGTTTGCATAATATTCCTATTGTGTTGTATGTTTGTCATTTATGTTGGACAACTGATATTTACTAATTAAGTCTTTCCATGTAGGCATGTGGGTTAAAGGCTGCAGAGATTTTCCTCATGCAAACCAGGAGACAAATAATGTTGTGGAATCATACCACGGTTACCTGAAGTCAACATTTCTATGTGATAAGCGAAAGAAATGCTCTCGTAGAATGGATTGGCTATTCTACACTCTCCTAAAAAATGTTGAGCCATGTTATCGATTCAAGGCAATTTTGAAAAAAGAAGGATATTATAACAACCACAAGAAAGAGATGCAGCTTGAATCATCAATGGAAAAGGCTAGAAGAATTCCAGACAGTGATTGCAGGCCTCATGAGAGCATATCTCATGCTTATTGGTTAAGGAGTCAAAGCAAAGCCGATAAGGAATATCTTATCACTTTTCATCGCAAAAATTTTATCACTTGCGATTGTCCATGGTCTATTCGGGGGAACATTTGCAAGCATGCTATAAAGATAGATTGGTTTCATTCCTCCTTGATTGATTTAGACCCTTTATTGGATCTTCATACCACACCCAATCAGTTGAATGTTCCTTTTGAGATAAGTACATAGGCGCCAAACCTTCCTGCAGATACTATCCCGACCAATATTGAAGATGACAATGTTGAAGAACTTGGTGTGTTGAGAGAGGAATTGTTTGGTTATCTAGACCTGATTAGAAACAATCCTCCTTCCACTGTGAGCAAGGCAAAACAATTGATTGATCTAGCTAAAAAATTTGTTGATGATGCTAATAATCTTGATACTATGGATCATGACTTCACAGTTGATTTGGGTGCTTATGAGTCATCTTTGAAGAGAAAGAAGAGTTTCCTTAGTCCAAAAAAAAGAAATAAAAGGACAAGTAAGGTCACCTTGAATATTGATTTGAATGTCTCTGCATTCGAAGATGAACCATTTCAGTTTCCACACCTCAACAAGCGTGGTCGTCCTCCCTCCAAAAATGCTTCCTCTATTGTTCCAAGTAAGTTCTATAGGGAGACGATATCAGTATGTTTAGATCAAATTCGTGATCTTCCAAGTTTGTTGCTATGTTTAGATCGCTTTGTCGATTTTTCAAATTTGTTGCAATGTCTTTGGTATTTGCTATTTCTTTTAACTTAATGTAGTGCTGTAACGTTTGCAGAGCCGCAACATCCGATCAATGTGATTATAGATGAAGCATGTACACAGACCAACAATCAACCTTTTGATCACATGAGTCAAGGTACATTTGACGAGCTTGTTGATTGATCTACTATGTATTCTGATGCATCTATTATTTGACATGTTATTTTTTTCTCTGATGGAAATTGTGTTGTCATCTTACAAACATAGCTGGTTCGTCATTGGGCCCCCCTCGACCAGAACAGGATTGGGCCACTAACATCACGGACACTGGTGAATTTCCATGTTTGTTTGCATTGTCTTCACTCCTAACGATTAGCACTGGTTGTTGTTCATGCTGTTAATGTAGTGTTGGAATGTTTGCAGGGCTTGAGCATCCAATTAATGTAATTTCAGATGAAGGATGTTCACAGACACATTATAACTATTTTTATCATATGAGTCAAGGTGCTTAGGAAAAGACTTTTAATTGATATTATTTGTATTCTTATGCATTTATTACTTGTCATCTTATTATATTCTCTGATGAAAAATTCATTGTCATGTTACAGACACAAATTCTTCAATGGGTCCCCCTCTATCCGGAGATGATTGGGTCACTGACATCACTGAACTTTCAGACAACACAGAAATTGGCTTCAGAAAAAATTTGTGATAGAAACTGCATCTTTTTGTTTATTGTCCGACATACCGAATCATGGCGGAGTGGCAAGCTTTGGTTACATGTGATTCCTAGTGCGGAGCACTTTTTTGTTAGAGTTATATTGGTTTCCCTAGCTTGGGTTAGGAGACCTTAAAATTATTCCAGCTTCTGATAAGCTGCAATTGTGTACATGTACTTCATTTTTTATATATAAATGAAAAGAGAACATCAGGAATTCGATGATGCAGTTAATGGATATTTCTTGTTTACTTTTAAATGTTATGTTAGAAAACAGTAAATTTGCTTGATAGTACTGTAATACACAGGCACATTTTCATTCAGTAGCAGAATTGGCGTGTTTTCTGCAAATGCCTCGAACTGTTTTGTGATTTCAAATTTCACTGCAACATTTTTATCTCCATCCTTTGGTGAAATGTGTTTGAGGATGTCTATCTACAAATTGTTGTTTTTGTGGATGTTTTAGTTGCTGATGTTGCTACAAAGCCATTGAGTTGTATAAATCCATATTGATGTTCATGTTCATGGATTGTGCAAAAGACAAAGGGGCCACCAACATACCTCTTTAGGAAGTCACTGTTTGTCTGGTTAGATTGAGCCTTTGTAGCTTTCTGTAGGCAGATTAGCTTCATGAACAGGTGAGCAGGTGCTGCCCTATTGGAGCCACTCTGTGTTGATGCTGTTTGATGCATCAGATTCATTTGCACTGACTTTTCTCATGATTTTTGAAGTTCATAACCAAATCAGATTAGGAATGGTAGTGGTAGAGGTAGGAATTGCTTCTCAGATCTTCAAGTTCATCACATCAGTTAGAGTTATTTATTTACAATTGTTGAATGGAGCACAGGGTTAATTATATAGAATTGTTGAGCTGCTTTGCCCAGCTGTTTGATTATATAGAATACCTACTATAGAGTGTCAAATTTGTTTTTAATTGATACCTTTACTATTCTGAAAAATATCCATGTTAATCTATCATGTATTAGATCCCAAGGAAGTAAAAACAAAAACAATTTTTACCCCACAGAAAAATGGCAAAATAACACAACATAAAATAATTATACTGTAAAAAAGATTCATGTATTATATCGCGAACCATCCAAAATTACAATCGGTTCTTCTCTAGTGAAAGAACCATGCCATCATAGCCCCAAGGAAAATTATAAGAATAACACATCCACTTATTTGAGAGTTATCCTGATGATGATTGATGACTTCACTTTCAATAAACCGTGATCCGGTGTCATCTCTAACACCTGCATTTACACTTGACATTCCTGCCACCAATATATCAGTGGACATCCTATGAATGTCTGAAAGCCATTGTATGCTGAAATATTTAAACTGAGAGCTCCACATTCTTGCTTCCGTGTATAGGGGTTTTAAATTTGCTTTTTGAACTTCAAAGATGCCATTGAGCTGATTGCAAATGAGTTGCGAGTTCATGTAAACTGCAATATCATTCACAAAATTGTTTTTTGCCTCTTTTAAGCCCTCAATAAGGGCGATATAGTAGGCTTCATTATTAGTTGTCCTCCCATGTAGATCTATGTTTCTGTGCACTACATGATTTCGCGCCGGATTGTAAAGCACATATTTAACTGTGGCTTGTCCAGGATTTGGACGACAGGAAACTTCAATACACAATGTCCACTTTTCGACCATTGTCCACACTTTAAAAACCTACAACCTAAAAAAACAATAAATTAATATCAAACATGTATGCATTTATAGAAATAAAGAAACAGATTACCCACTTATTCATTACACAGAAATCAAAACCAGATTATATTTTGCATTCATGTAGTGCTGATTCAACATTCCAAAACAAGATTACATTTTGCATTCATGCAGTGCTGATTCATCATTCCACTTAGGAGGTTTCTCACTATCACCTAGGGGACTTACCCACTTATTCATTACACAGAAGTTCAAAAAGAAAACCCACACATTCTGGTTATATCCTAACAGTACAAAACATAACACAAAACCAGAGAAGCAGCTAGCAGGCTGTTAAGAATCCCAGGAGAAAACAATAGTTAGGTCCTTTGAGCTTCAACCTCAATGGTAGGATCAAAATTACATTGAAGATGACTTTTTATATGGACCAACTTTGCAATCCAATCTGTTCATGAAGAAATCTTGTGTTCTCTTGATGTCTTCTAATTAAGAGGCAAACACATTATTAATTTCTGCTTGCTTGTCTTTCAATACTATATCAAGTCCCTCCAGGCGTATCACACAAATCCCTAGGCCCACAAATCAACGTTTTTGAATATTATTCGAGTCATAATTTTGTCATTGGCAGCAAGCCAACAGAAGCTCCTAATCTTATAAGGTATATTACCTTTCCATATATTATGTGCCCAATTGTAACTAACATGTTTCTTCCATGTTCTAAGTAATGCCACATAAATTTCCTTGATATACTAAATGATCCTTACATCCCTCTACATCTAAAGTGATCCCTGCACCTCTTATACAAATAATGCACCTCTACCATTCTATTGCAAGATGATCCAGTAGTCCAAGTTTTGTGGACTTGATCCATCTTTGTCGATCAATACCTTCACCTCCTAACTGATAAATCTGTCCCAAAACATAAATTCTATTCGAACAAATATAGTTTACTAACTGTATTCAAAGGAAATTATTCTCAATCATCACTTTAATCACATCTAGACCGATTTGAATCCTAAATCCATCACAGGTCTCCCATCGAATGAATCTTTTTAACTGCGGTGGTGAGGCAGTGTTATCCCTTCACCCGAGAAATAATTACTTCTAAAAAAAAGTTATGTCTGTCAAGTTTGAATTGTCAAACTTTGCAAGGGTTTAAATATTGTTCTAACATTTTCAAGAGAATGATTTAGGCTCATGGAATCAAAAACCTTGCCGAGTTCGTTTGGGCGCTGATATGAGCAGCAATTTCAGACTGCAAAAGATCTCAGCAATCTAAATAGCAACAGTAATAGATTTTTGAATGCTAGAAAAAAACTAAGCACCCTTTATTTATGATGGTTGTGTACAGATTCTTTGGATTTATAAGAAATGGGATGAGAAACATAAAAAATTTAAATTCTTGGACCAACATCCTTGAGCAAGAAACATATAAATTTTTTTTCCTGTAGGCGCTGGAAAATGATTTTCCAGCGCCTACAGGAAAAAAAAATTATATGCCTACAGGCGTTGGAAAACGATTTTCCAGCACCCACAACAAATCAAATTTATATGCATACCAAAAGTTTTCCTTGGCTTCTCTCTGTTACATGATTGCATAATACATGGGTATATATCATTTCATCTTGCCTTGCTATCATTTTATTTTATTATCTATATAAATTTTTTTTCCTGTAGGCGCTGGAAAATGATTTTCCAGCGCCTACAGGAAAAAAAAATTATATGCCTACAGGCGTTGGAAAACGATTTTCCAGCACCCACAACAAATCAAATTTATATGCATACCAAAAGTTTTCCTTGGCTTCTCTCTGTTACATGATTGCATAATACATGGGTATATATCATTTCATCTTGCCTTGCTATCATTTTATTTTATTATCTATATAAATTTTTTTTCCTGTAGGCGCTGGAAAATGATTTTCCAGCGCCTACAGGAAAAAAAATTTATATGCCTATAGGCATTGGAAAACGATTTTCCAGCACCCACAGCAAAAAAAAATTATATGCATACCAAAAGTTTTCCTGGGCTTCTCTCTGTTACCTGATTGCATAATACATGGGTATATATCATTTCATCTTGCCTTGCTATCATTTTATTTTATTATCTATATAATTTTTTTTTCCTGTAGGCGCTGGAAAATGATTTTCCAGCGCCTACAGGAAAAAAAATTGATATGCCTATAGGCGTTGGAAAACGATTTTCCAGCACCCACAGCAAAATAAATTTATATGCATACCAAAATTTTTCCTTGGCCTCTCTGTTACCTGATTGCATAATACATGGGTATATATCATTTCATATTGCCTTGCTATCATTTTATTTTATTATCTATATAAATTTTTTTTCCTGTAGGCGCTGGAAAATGATTTTCCAGCGCCTACAGGAAAAAAAATTTATATGCCTATAGGCGTTGGAAAACGATTTTCCAGCACCCACAGCAAAACAAATTTATATGCATACCAAAAGTTTTCCTTGGCCTCTCTGTTACCTGATTGCATAATACATGGGTATATATCATTTCATATTGCCTCGCTATCATTTTTGCTATCATTTTATTTTATTATCTATATAATTTTTTTTTCCTGTAGGCGCTGGAAAATGATTTTCCAGCGCCTACTGGAAAAAAAATTTATATGCCTATCGGCGTTGGAAAACGATTTTCCAGCACCCACAGCGAAACAAATTTATATGCATACGATTTTTTGTTTTTTGAGTGCTAATTTAAACAAACACCACCTATGGATAGACTAAATGTTATTCTATTATTGTATTTTTGCAATAAGTTACTGAGCATTTTGTTAAGCACTTCTTGTAATAGATATTAGTTTACTAGAAACTAGGCATTTTGTTAAATTACTTAATGTAATAGATCACTGATTAATCGGTCTGCAAGGTTTAGATTTCTGTTTCAATTAGATTCCTTGTGTGAACAGGTTAGAACTCTCGAGAGATTCTGAGACGAGGAAATGTTTTGATCGTTCTACTGTTTAATATTGTAAATCAGATCCAACCAAGGGATTCTCTATCATGGCAGTGGAGCACTTAAAGGGAGAAGGTGGGGAAATCTTCTACACGGTTAGCATGGCAGCAGAATGTCTAACCAAACCGTTGCCCAACAATATTATCGTTTGCAATCCATGGTGAAAGAGATAAATAGTAAGACCAAGTAAGAGTTCCTCCATCAAATGGTGAAAACCTAAGAGTTCCTCCATTTATCACTTCTTCTGCATGCCTGTAGACATGTTTTCCCTGTTTCCAAACTTCGAATACCTAGAAAAGAAAAACCCTGCAGATGCTATTCAATAGATAGATATCAGTAAGTAATGGAAGAGGCCATGAGTCTCTTTTGGAAAATATAATGAAGACGCCATGAGTCTGTTGGAAAATATAATTAGATTTATAGTAGGACCAAGGTGTGGGTTTTGCATCTGCATCAAATGGTGAAAACCTAAGAGTTCCCCAATTTATCACTTCTTCTGCATGCATGCATACATGTTTTTCCAGTTTTCAAACTTTGAATACCTAGAAAAGAAAAACCCTGGAGATGTTATTAGTAGATATACATGAGTATGTAACTGAATAGGCCATGAGACTATTATGGAAAATATAATTAGATTTCATGAAGTTGTTGATATGCCTTCACCGAGAAATTGGCAAGGTGAGTATTATTTTTAAATGCTATAATATAATTAGATTTCATGAGTGCTATATTTATGTTAGTTATTTATATCAACGTTCATCTACCATTTCACTTATATAATTATATAATTGAATTAGTTTTAAAAAACTCATAAAACTTATATAATTATATAATTGAATTAGTTTTAAAAAACTCATAAAAATAACCCATCAGAATACCCATCATTCTAATGGTTATAGTGCTAAATAAGACACCTTCAAAGTAACCCTCTTCGCTAAAACAAGAAGAATCTACTAAAGCCGAATGAATCCAAACAGATGAAAATGCTATTGAAACCACATATTCCCTGATAAAACCATTGTTTCAAGATTAAAGAATTAAAGAATTTATTTGGGGGGCGCAATGGGGAAAAGATGGAACATATAAGTGCCAATTACAGTGCTCCCTCAAGGTTCCCCTATGGCCGACTTTGGCTTGAATTTGGAGCCTGTGCGTGACGCAGACAGATACTTAGCTGATTAAGTAGTATGTACATGATAATTGGTAGTTAATTTAATTTCAGAACAAAGTGCGCTGGACCTAAAATACATTAAAGCTGGAGAAAGTTCCCGGTGCAGATCTTACCTTGCGTGTGACTGTGAGCTGAATCAGAGCGAGTTCTTCTTATTTACGCTGGATACCGGAATTTACGCTGGAGCGAATCCTCTTCACGGAGCTGGTTGGCAAATGACCTATGTTCCAGCACCAGGAAGTATTTGAATTTGAAATTCAAAAATGAAAACCCGCATTTAATTGTGGTTGGTGGCTGGCGGACGTGGGGTGGCGGGTGGGGGAGGAGCGGCGGGTGGCGGAAGAGAAGCGCTTGGGGGAGGAGGGGCGGAGCGGGTGGGGTCCGCTAACGGCCCGTTACCGTTGACAGCTAGAGGAGTGAGTGAGTCGTTTTGAGTCACCGCCGAGGGAGGGTCATTGAGTCATTAACGGGAGCTGCCGCATCAGCCCTACCAGACACAAAGACTCCTCCATTAGGAATGCCTCCTCCATCCAAGGGCTTTC
Organism: Pinus albicaulis; assembly: GCA_034641835.2. Classification (NCBI taxonomy): domain Eukaryota; kingdom Viridiplantae; phylum Streptophyta; class Pinopsida; order Pinales; family Pinaceae; genus Pinus; species Pinus albicaulis. The sequence continues at coordinate 65,585 of JAXQQM020058177.1, forward strand.
ATTCACAAAAGAAAAGTGTAATGGCAGCTTGGAAGCTGTCAATTGGGAAGAGTTGCAGCCCAGATGTGAACTAAATGAATGCTTGGAGGCTGTGGTCTCTGCAGCACAGGCTGAACATCAATCATTTTCCAGCACTTCCGCTCAGACTCTGCATCATGACTTGGTTACAATGACAGCAACCACTAATTTGATTGATGAAGGCGGTGACAAGTATGAAAATTCATCTCAGAGCATTGCTGGTAATCGTCCTGGCATTTATAACTGATTGTAGAAACCTTTTATCTCTTTTTAATGATAAGTGGACCTCTAGTACTCGCGGCAGAGCAGCTTACTGCCCCTCTTGTAAATGTAATAGTATGTGCACTGCATAAATTTTGTCATAGCAGCATGATAAAGCGGCAGTTGTACATTCGCTGGAGAGTAGAGAACTCGTTTAAATTTAATTGATTTTCATTAGCTAGTCAAACATGGAATCTTATGAGAGGAGTTTTCCCTTTGTTTTGTCGTGAATATAAACAGGACTATCACTTCAAAAGTTCACATATCCATTCAACAACAAATTCGCCGAGGTAGTGTTGCTTTACAGCTCAAATGAGTTTTTACCGAGTGTTTTGGTTGACATTCCAAAAGATGATGATATTTTTCACAAAGTAATGCTTACTACCATTGGTCGAGATTTTTAAACTCTTCATCTATGTGCCCTCTATTTTTCGTAGCAAGCACTCAATTAACTCACCATTAAATATTTTCTAATCCTTGAAACTAGTACAAAATTTTATTTGGAAACGTAATTTTGGAGATGTAAAAATCTGTCATATACTTAAAGTAGATTTTTCTGATTCAAATCCTATCATAAAATCTCATTAAGAGGGGTTTTCTGGGTATGGGCAGATGCAGCTTATATTTGGAACAGTCTGGAGATGTAAACCATCTACTAAATACTATGATATTTAGTGTCCTTTTTCAGTTTCAGTTTATATTTAGTGTATTTTTTCAGTTTCAGTTTGGATTGGAGTGATCAATAGGCTGAACCATAGAGCAGATTGGGATAGGACAGATGTGGTTACAAGTCTAAAACGTGTGTCAAGAGTTCATCATACTTTCTGGAATTTGGAGTATAAGCGGTTAAGGAATCTCATCCCATTCGTTGCAATAGATCTCTGTGGGACAGATTTCCAGTCGGCTTCTTCGATGGGGCCTCATCACTGGGAATGTGGCAGCGGTATGTCTATTCATCTGAAATCCTAAGAATGCTATCACTTTCTCTGTAATAGCGGTAAAGGATCCAACACCAGTGCGGAACTGCTAACATTATGGGGGTGTCTGTTTTGTTTCAGATGACTAGATATTGAGGACATTGTAACTTTTGGAGACTCCAAGGTTGTAATTGATTGGGAAATGGGAAAAATGCCATTAAACCCCTGATATTACCAATTGGCAAAACATAATAAAGGAACTGATAAATGACTTCAATTGGGTTTCGTACAGAATAGCGAGGCTGACAGATTATCCAAAGAAGGATGCGATGCTGATCCGGGTAAAATCATTTAGCAAGCTTTTGTCCATGGCTGCCTTCCTGGGTCTGGCTATGATGGTAGGAAAAGCTATGGTCAAATCACCATTTGATGGTAGGATTGATGGTAGGAAGAGTGTCATTGGTGAGGTATTTGTATATTCTGATAACATTCTGAGACCGACAGAAATTTGTTGGTTAACTTATTGAGGTTGGTCTGCTACATAGGGTCTGACCCTACATTCACAAGTAACGTTATAGATTTTTTTTTTATACCAAGTTTGAAATTCAATTTGGATTATACTATATATATAATAGAAAAAAATATTCAATTTAAAAAAATTGGATAATATACATCTTAAAAGAATTGCATAATATACCTCTTAAATATTTTTAGATAATAAATATTTTAAACTTTTTTCACTATGTAACAATTACACAATTATGTAATTGGCTCAATTTTTTCTAATTTATTTTTTTGTGGTCTTATTTATTTTGAATATTAAATAACTTTTAAATGTGGTCTAATTATTTTGAATATTAAATAACTTTCAATGTGGTCTTATTTATTTTGAATATTAAATAATCTCTCAAAGTGGATAATTAAAAAAGTTTCCATTTTAAATTTATAAAAAACGTTCACATTCCTAATTTCTTTTTAAAACATAATTTAAATATAAAATCTTTCTCTAATTTCAAAATTTATTCATATAAACTTTTTTAGAATGGATAATCAATTTTTTTTTTAATAGAAAAATCAATCTTTTTCAATTATTTTTTTAGAAAATTTTCAATTTTACAATTACTGAAGAATTCAACATCCGCTTCTATATACATAACATTCTACAACTATCAATTTGTGTTTAAAAATGTGCTGCTCAACTTTGAATTTTTTTTTTCGAGCTGATCCCACACTTGTTTTACTAATCTATCGTAATTTATGGTAGTATCGGTGTTCGAATAGTACTAGAAAAATCAATCACCTCTTTCAACTATTTTTTAGAAATTTTCCAATTTTACAATTACTGAGAATTCAATATCTGCTTCTATGTACATAACATTCCACAGTTTAAAATCTGCTGCTCAACTTTGATTTTTTTCTTTTCCCAACTGATCCCACACTTCGTCTACCAACTGATCCCACACTTGTTCGAACTATTCGGTGTTCGTAGTTGCCTTGGTTAGGGCGACTTTGGTACATATAGTTTTTGGAACTTTTAGTGACAACAACAAGATAGTAATTTGATTAGATATTAAGATGTAATTGGCATATCTAATCATGTTAGGCTTATTTTACTACCTAGTATGGGCTAGATGTGTAAGTTTGTCTATGTTGACCAAAATAAAAAAACTAAAAAATTAAAAAAAAAAAATCTAAATAATGTCCATTTAAACAATAACTTACATAACCACATAAATACACAATTAAAAAATTATTAAAAATAAATTTAAACAATATAGATTTTAAAAATGAAAAGGCTTACGAACACTCAAAAAAGAGATATGGTAAATAAATATAAATATAAATAAATAAGAGGGATGGTAAATAAATAAAACCTATTTTTAGACTTATTCCATAAGTATGGTAAACAAAAAAATTATAAATAAACTAGAGGCATAGTAAATAAATAAAACCTCTTTTTATATTCACTCCATAAACCTCTTTATATTTACAAAAACTAAGAAAAGAGGTTTTATTTAGGTGAAACCTATGTGCCAAATACCATGGGCCAAATACCATATTTATAAAACTATGGTAAATAAATAAATATAAAAGAGGTATAAAGGGGTAAGGGAGGGAAGGGGAAGAGAGAGCGAGAGAAAGGGAGAGGAGGAGGTAGTGATAGATAGATTGATTGGAGAAAGAAAGTGTATGTTTTGGGGTTGATATAGAGAGACGAAGGGAGATAGAGGTATAGATGGAAGGTAAAGAGAAAGAAGAGAGAGATGGAGACAGGGAGGGAGGGATAGAGAGATTGATAGATATGGAGGGAGAGAGTGTGTGTGTTTGCAGGGGTGAGATAAAGAGACAAATAAGGAGATATGGAGGGAGATATACATATAGATGGAGGGGGAGAGGGAAGAATATTTCTTGCACTAGATGCATTGATTTTAGTGTATATGGTGATTCTCAATCCTATTTGATTTCTTGCACTAGATTCATTGATTTTAGTGTAGATGTTGATTTCTAATGATATTTGATTACTTACACTAGATGCATTAATTTCAATGTAGATGATTTCTAATCCTATTTGATTTCTTGCACTAAATGCATTGATTTCAGTGTAGATGGTGATTTCTAATCCTATTTGATTGCTTGCACTAGATGCATTAATTTCAATGTAGATGATTTCTAACCTATTTGATTACTTGCACTAGATGCATTGATTTCAATGTAGATGTTAGTTTTTAATCCTATTTGCTTACTTGCACTAGATGCATTGATTCGAGCGTAGATGTTAATTTCGAATCCTATTTGATTACTTCCATTAGATGCATTGATTTCAGCGTACATGTTTTTTTCTAATCTTATTTGATTTCTTGCATTATATGAATTGATTTTAGTGTATATGTTGATTACTAATTTGATGTAACTGGGCATATGATGATACATTAATTTTAAAGTCATTGGATTAATAGTGTGCATTGATTTCAATGTAAGCACAAAAAAATATTGACAATGTATATTGATTTTTTTTGTAATAGTAATTAAAGCTATTAATATTAGAGAGCAAGAGAGACATGGTATGATGTTTACTACGACTCGAGATAAATATTTAAATGGTTTACAATTTCAAATTTCCTTTTAATATAATTGATATGAAAAGACGACAAAACTAACAATAGTGAAAATAAGAATAGTGGAAGAAAATAGTTTGAGATTGATCACAATGATGACTATTTATAGTTGAATAAATTCTTATTATTCACATTCTCTATCATTCAACACTATTATATTGTCACTTTGCATTCAAAAATTTTATTGCATCATTTTTTATCATTAAAGTTATTTTACAATATTTATCATATCAACAAATTGAGGTAACAAAGAAAATTTAAAATTAAAATGACTAGGGAAATCTCAAAGATATCTAGCATATTTAAAATGGTTATATTAATATTAAATGTATTTACATATTATTGATAAAATTAATTAAATGTTCAATAAATTTTCTTTGGTCGCACACGACTTAAACTAGCCTAGATCCATCTTAAATCTGGATCTATCAAGCACCGAGACGGATCAAATCTCTCAAGGTGCAAACCTTTCTTCAAGTTTTGCACTAAAAAAAGAGGCTTTCACCTAGAGAGATTTGATTCCTCTCGGCGCTTGATAGATCCAGAGTTAAATGAATCTAGGCTAATATATTCAGGAATTCAATAAAAAAAATTCCATTTAACTTGAAAAAGCCATCAATTCAGTTTAATTTTAGTCTAATTGCTTCCATTCGGTACCATTCACTACACAGAGGTGAACCAACGATATATTGACAAGCGAGTCTGAAGTTTGAGTTGTTCATAGCTGAGATGAAAACTAATATGTCACTTCAATTTTATAGAATATTCTCAAAACTGATATTCTATTCAATAGTTTGTGGGCTTTCTGCACTTGATCTCCATTGGTGATTATCTGATACCAATATTAACTGATGATTTATTTGAAATAAGACTGTGAGAAAATGTGAATGACGATTGGATAGTTCAATTTTTTATCTCCCAGTTTTTATGGATTGTTTGGACAGATGGGTTACAAATATTACATGGAATTTTAAAAGGAATTGTGATTAACGTTTAAGAAATTCCTGAGGGATAAGAAGCATCCATAGGATTACAGATTTCACAATCATTTTCAACTTATTTTTTCTCGTTCGAGACTGCGGAGGGTCCATTGGGTAAGTGATCACATTCCTCTCCCTCGTAATATAAAATTTTTCTTCTATCTTCATCTTATTTTTAATTCATTAATCAGTAAGAACGATAATTTTTTCATAACTAGCACAACCACATTTACCAATGTGGTTGCTATACGCCGATAGGCATATATGAAGCATATATTCAACCACATTAGTAAATGTGATTGATATACGTTGATAGACATTTATCAATCATATTAATAATGATTAGAGGTACAGTGTTAATGTGACTATTAAATATTCACTATTTGTACTTATTAATCATCATATAAATAACACCCACACACACACACACACACACACACACACACATTTATTTAACAATAAAAAAATGAACATAATATAATAATAATATAGGGTTATTACTAATAATACTTATTTATAATCATCTTTATCTTAATCATTAATATCATTTATTAACATATTAAATTTAAATATCAATGTCTTTTATACATAATGATAAATTTATGAACGATTCCTAGATAAAAATATTAAATCAACTATTATAATTCCTCATATTATAAAATCCAACATTGTAAACATTAAGATTAATATTATAAACACTAATATTAAAAAATATTAAACCCAATATTATATACCCCAATATTAAAAACCGAACATTTCACATCCTCATACTAAATGCAATATTATAAACCAAAAATTAGAAACTACAATATTGCAAATCTAGGGGATTAATATTATAAATCCAAGGGGAAATAAATACAAGGGTTTAATATTTTTTTTGTGTGTAAATCAGCAGTTGTATTAGAGCACAAATATAGTACATAGAGTTACATATGAGGCCTGCCTGTTCCAAAGCAACATGAGAAACCTCGGGCCAGGCCAAACACAGGACGTCCTTAACAGAGAACGATGAAGATAGCAAAAGAGATTACACCAACACTGGCTTGAAACAAGCTGTATCCTAGCTACATCAAAATTATTCTGCCTAAGATAAAGACTAATGAAGAAAATGGCTGGCCACGCAGGGCTGCCTAACACAGAAAGGAGGACTACCTTAGCTAAAAACCAAATGGCTAGCATATGTCAACGGCTTTGAAACCTAGAAAGGAAGATTATCATAACTGAAAAAAATCAGAAGGCCATCAAATGCCAAAAGTAATTTACCAAAAGAAAGCCTGCCAAGAACTGCATGCTTACTTTTTGGGGTTTGCAGCCCCAGAGGTGTCAGTAGCACTCGGGCCTGTGTCGTCATTACTCTTAGGCATGCTGCGGGGCTTGGAGCACCTGATGATGGTATTCTTGGTGTCTTCTTCAGGGATTTAAATTGAAACATTCAAAACATGCCGCAGGTAAAGCTCAAAGAGCTTGATGAACCCCTCGAGATTTTTAGACTGCATTTTGAGTTCTCCAGTTAGGGACTTGAGAGCGATCTCCAGGCTGTCCAGGCTCGCAAATTTTTTGGCTGAGGCAAGGGAGTTAGCTTGGTAAGCATCTTTGAAAGCCGCCCTTTACAAGCTCATCGCCTTGGCCAACATTGTCTTCATTTGCCAGGCCATGCTCTGTGTCTTTAAAAATTGCGTTTCTTTGGTAGTTGGGGTGCCCGGGTCTGAAATCCAGTCTACCTCTTCACTTATGGCCTTGTTTTCCATTCCTTCCCTGGCTTTGTCCACTTATATCTGAAAAATTTCAATTCTCTGTTTTCCTTTGTCGGAGACAGAGGTGTTGAAACCTTCCTTAGCTTTCTATAACTCACGGGCAGCTTTGGAGCTGCGGAGGTTGCGCTCGGCCATGGTTCTATATCGGTTACTTTTTGTTAGCTTGCAAGCAGCTAAATCCGACTCAAGAATAGGATCAGAGAAATTTTGCAAGCCAGCAAAGGTGTATCCTTTTCCGTTTAAACCTGTATTTATAATAGGACGTTTGGTATAGGGGGCCTTGACCTGAATCAAAACTCCTGTCTTTTCCTTATGCTTGCCACCCTGGTTCACATGCAGGTGACGGATGAAGTTCCAATCATTACAGTTAATTGCGCTCTGGTTTCCACGCTTTTTCTTTATTAGAAGAAGCCACGCGTACCATATATCGAACTTAGTGTTCTGTTCTTTTTATGTGGGATAAATCCCGCACATTACCCAACACGAGCCATAGGACATTAGCCTACATTACCACCACCGAACATTACGAATTAGAGAATATACATAAAGGTTGAACCTCATTTATCATTGATTATCAATACCTTGTAATATGTCCTCCTCGCTTGATATTCCCTCTAGGTCTTTCGCTGAGATCTTAAGGCAATAATCACGCAAGTTATCACAAGTGATGTCCTGCCAGCAAGTGTTAAGGACACTGTCCGAGTTTTCCACCGCGTGATTAGCTAGGACATCCGCCATAGCATTCGGAGTACGCCTAATAGCCTAAAACACAACCCCATTGAGAGTGGAGAAGTGTGTGGCGATAAGCGTAGTGACCATGGAGAGCCGCCAGTTCTTGGTAACCTTCCCTGGTTACGAACCATTTTTCAGTTTTTTTGCTGCGTTGATGGCTAATAGCGAGTCCCCTTCCACTATAGTGGCACCATTCCCCAGCCAGATGAGAATTTGCAGACCCTGCTCAAGCGCCACAAATTCCGCCTCATTGTTGGTAGCTTCGCCTAAAGGGTAGCTGTAGACATGCATGATTTCCCCTTTGTCATTGCGAATGACCCCTGTAGAAATTATATAACTGATATTTTATATGTCTAAGATTCTCCTGATCACACACTATTTTAACTTCACGCATAATACATAATCTATTCCACCATTGATCATCACATGCGGAAATAAACAAGATTACAATGCACACATGAAACCACAAAAATTCACACACATTAACACAGTTGTTTTCACGGGAAAGCCTGAAGCTGAAAACCCCAACTATCTATATATAATATATGTCATAGAGATCATGTGACAATCCTCATACAAATCTGAACATGTCAAGCTCTCAGTACAATACAATCGCTACACACTAATCAGGTCCGATCTAGCAAATCCATGCACCGATCTCTTCCACCTGCTAGCCTACCTCTACTACGCAATCCCTGCTGAAGAATGGCTCTGAATCAACTCCAATCCAACCTATATTGACTGCGCAATCCTCATTGGCATCTCCAATGAATGTGTGGTGCAAAACATGCAACACTATAGTCACAACTGATAGTCACACTTGCTCTTTCACTTATCTCTTCACTGGTCTCCACTGAAACTGTCCATGCACTATAGTTAACTAATTTATTCTTCAGTTTATTAATGAGTTATTAATTAGTGAATTAATTATTAATTAATTCACACCACTCTCACTAGTGTATCAATCAGTTAGACAAGATACAACTAGCTCAACTGAGTCTAACTGAGTTAAACTGAACACAACTCCACCAACTACTTCAACAACTCCACCAAACTCTGTCACATGAGTTCTGACTGAAGTCCTCCATGCATTAGCTCTAGTAAACCCTTAGCAATAGCGTAATTCCTTCTGTCAACTCCTGTGCACTTAACTGAAGTGCTCCAAGAGAATAAGATAATGTTTAGAGTCCAAATATTATTAAGAGCTAATAATATTCGACATATCTATTTTTAGACTGGTAATCTAAAAATAGATTCCGCCCAATATGTCTAAAAATAGAAATCCATATATTTTTCCAACTTGGCCAACCATCCACAAATAGCATCCTGCAACTCATAGAATATGATCGACATGTCTAAAAATAAATATAGTCTAAAAATAGACTTTACAACAAAAATCACCTGTGTGGGCCCCACCTAGTTTAGGTGATCACTTTCCAACTAGGATCAGGAATGATGTTTCAGGATGCCTCCTTCACTGTTACTTGTTGCAATGTTCAACACTCCCTCTCAACAAGAAAGGACTGTCATTGCATGCAACATGCAACTCCATGCATTCGCCCTGCAACCTTTGCAAGCGCCATGCAACTCCATGCATCTGCTCTGCAACTCTTCCGAAACTAAATAGGCTCTAAAAAGCTCAATCAATCTGATGCATCTATCATCAAAGTCTTCGGCTTCTACTTAGCTACTGCACATGTCTTCAAGAACCGTTGCGCTGTTGAACTCTGCACCCATGCACTTTGCACTTGTTGTCAACTCTGAACCGCGCTCCAGTATCCAACACTGTCACATTGATTTTCCTGCATCAATCCAATTGATCATGCTACTGCTACTCTATGGGCACCTCATAGCCAGGTTCAATTCATGAGATCCACACCATATTAATGAATCCTGCCCAGAAATATCCTCTTGGGATTACTCATGCATGTTGCCCCACCTCACACCTGGTGATATAGCTACATGCACTCCCTCTGCCCATCTGGCATGAAATTTCTCTGCATGAGTGGTTGCTCCCACTCCATGATCCTCATCTTGTGGCTGCTCCACATCCCAAGGTTCACTCTTACCTGCATGCAAATCCTACTCCCTCTCAAGCTTCAATTGCATGGCTTTCTTGCACTTCCCAACAGTAGGAAGTTCCGTAGAAATCCCATCTACTTCAAGTCTGTAGAGATTCTTGACTCGAATCCCAACCTTCTTGACTTGTCCTGTTGCTTTGTACTGAAGGAAAATTTTTCCTTCACTAAAAACAACATCATACCCTTTATCCTCCAACATTGCGACTGAGATTAAATTCTTCTTTAAACCTGGAACATTCACTACATCTTGTAAAAGAATGAGTTTACTTGACTCCCTCTGAAAGGTAATGGTACCAATGCCGGTCGCATTGTATCATCCATTATCGCCCAAATCAACATGCAACTAGAGATCTTTCTCCACCAAGTCACTGGAAATATTCACATCTCCCGTCATGTGAAAGGAAGCGCCACTATCAAAATGCCACCCCGATCCTAATGCACTAGACACCATGCATGCGATCAATGAGAAGTCCAGCTCAAATTGCGAGGCAAGAGCCTCACCAGCTGCAGCTCCAGCAGCCTACTTGTTCGTCTTCTTCTGTGGACAATGTGTGGTGAAATGCCCATGTTCGTGATAGTGAAAACACTTCACTTTGGCCATGTCACACTCTTTGCGATCTGCACCGGATTAAGAAGGATTTTTCTTCCCCTTCCCTTTCCTTGCTTTGGCAGCCAAAGCAAAATCCTCTTCATCATCATTCTTTGATGAAAATCCATCCCTGGTATTCCGCCTTATCTCCTCATGCACAAGATCCGACCAAAGTCGCTCCCATCCTGGCAGTTTCTCCCGACCATTGACAGAGTCCTCGTAGCTATGCTAACTCTTCGGAAGCCCAAGGAGAGCCAAGCTCACCAAGTCTTCTTCATCCACACTAAATCCTACACTCCCAAGCTCATCCCTGCAGTGGACAAACTTTGTCAAGTATACCGGAATAGTGTCATTCTTCTCCATTTTTATTTTCCTGAGCTTGTCTTTAAACGCCAACTTCCTCTGGTCACTTCTTCTTTGGAAAACTTCTGTCAAAGCCTTCCACATCAAGAATGGATTGGCTTTACCGTGAAGACTATACACTATGTGATCCTTCACACCTTCCAAAAGAATCATTCGACACCTTGCTACCTTCTTTTTCCATGCGTCAAGTGCGGTTGCATCGCTAGAACTTGGTTTAGGAATATCAACATCTATGAACTCCTTCAACCCATTATCCTCCAGCACCGCCTCCATCCTGTCCTTCCATGCAATATAATTTGAGCTCCCATCAAGGGCATACTCCAATCTCAATCTGTTGAAAGACATTTCAATGAATGCTCAACTTCGACACCAAGAAAACACAGTAGCAAATTCGAATTCCACCAGCACAAAACTCAACCGCTTCAATAATTGCAATCTGCTCCAATGATCAACTGCTCTGATACCATGTAGAAATTATATAATTGATATGTTATATGTCTAAGATTATCCTGATCACACACTATTTTAACTTCATGCACAATTCAAAATCTATTCCACCATTGATCATCACATGCAGAAATAAACAAGATTACAATGCACACATGAAACCATAAAATTTCACACACATTAACACAGTTGTTTTCACGGGAAAGCCTGAAACTGAAAACCCCAACTATCTGTATATAATATATGTCATAGAGATCATGTAACAATCCTCATACAAAGTTGAACATGTCAAGCTCTCAGTACAATACAATCGCTACACACTAATCAGGTCCTATCTAGCAAATCCATGCACTGATCTCTGCCACTTGCTAGCCTGCCTCTACTGCGAAATACTTGTTGAAGAATAGCTCTCAATAAAATTGAATCCATCCTATATTGACTGCGCAATCCTCATTAGCATCTCCAATGAATGTGTGGTGAAAAACATGCAACACTATAGTCAGAATTGATAGTCACACTTTCTCTTTCACCTATCTCTCCACTGGTCTCCACTGAAACTGTCCATGCACTGTAGTTAACTGATGTACTCTTCAGTTGATTAATGAGTTATTAATTAGTGAATTAATTATTAATTAATTCACACCACTCTCACTAGTGTATCAATCAGTTAGACTAGATACAACTAGCTCAGCCCAGGTCTAGTGAGTTCATTGAAACACAACTCCATTAACTTCCTCAATCAATTCCACCAAACTCTCTCACATGAGTTCTAACTGAAGTATCCATGCAATAGCTCCACATAACCCTCAGGAATAGCGCAATTCCTTCTGTCAGCTCCTGTGCCACATCTGTGCACTTAACTGAAGTGCTCCAAGAGAATAAGATAATGTTTAGAGTCTAAATATTATTAAGAGCTAATAATATTCAACATATCTATTTTTAGACTGGCAGTCTAAAAATAGACTCCGCCCAATATGTCTAAAAATAGAAGTCCATCTATTTTAACCATTAACCATCACCAAACATCTTTTATTCTTAGAATATGATGGACATGTGTCTAAAAATAAACATAGTACGAAAATAGACTTTTAAAATAAAATGCTGTGTGGGCGCCACCTAGTTTAGGTGATCACTTTCCAACTAGGATAAGAATGATGTTTGAGATGCCTCCTTCTTTATTTCTTGTTGCAATCTTCAACACTCCCTCTCAACAAGAAAGGAATGTCATTGCATGCGACATCGACTCCATGCATTCGCCTTCACCTTTGCAAGCGCCCTTCAACTCCATGCATACGCTGCGCGACTCATCCACAAATAGGATCCGACAACTCATTCAATACGATTGCATCTGTCATCAAAGTATTCGACTTCTGCTTGGCTACGCACATGTCTTCGGGAACCAGCTGTGACCGCCTTTGAACTCTTCTTTTGTGCTCTTGCGTTTCTTTGTCAACTCTGAACCGTGCTCTAGTATCCAACACTGTCACTTTGATCTCACTGCATCAATCCAAATGATCATGCTACTGCTGCTCTATGGGCTCCTCGTAGCCAGGTTCGATTCATGAGATCCACACCATCTCAATGAATCTTGCCTAGAAATTCCTTCTTGGGATTACTCATGCATGTCACCCCACCTCTCACCTGGTGGTATAGCTGCATGCACTCCCTCTGTCCATCTGGCTCAAAATTTCTCTGCATGAGTGGTTGCTCCCACTCCATGGTCCTTATCTTGTGGCTACTCCACATCCCGAGGTTCACTCTTACCTGCATGCAAATCGTGCTCCCTCTCAACTCGGTGCATGGCTTTCTTGCAAACCTCCATGGGTAGGAAACTCTTAACAGAAATCCCCATCTACTTCAGGAAATGCTGTGGGAATTCTTGGCTCGAATCCTTCTTAAACTTTTCACCATTGCTTGTCATGAAGGAAAAATTTTCCTTCACTAAAGACAACATCATACCCTTTGTCCTCCAACATTGCAATTGAGATTAAATTATTTTACTGAAGCTTTCAGAACATGCACTACATCTTGTAAAAGAATGAGTTTACATGAATCCCTCTGAAAGGTAATGGTACCAATGTCGGTTGCATTGTATCATCCATTGTCGCCCAACACAACATGCAACTAGAGATATTTCTCCACCAAGTCACTGAAAAGATTCACATCTCCCGTCATGTGAAAGGAATCGTCACTATCAAAATACCACCCCGATCCCAATGCACTAGACACCATGCATGCGATCAATGAGAAGTACGACTCAGGTGTGAAGACGGAGAGCCTCTGCTTTGCGGCTCGACAGCACCTTGTTCTTCTTCTTCTGTGGACAATGTGTGGCGAAATTCCCATGTTCGTGACAGTGAAAACACTTCACTTTGGACATGTCACGCTCTTTGCCATCCGCACCGGATTGAGAAGGATTTTTCTTCCCCTTCCCTTTCCTTTCTTTGGAAGCCAAAGCACAATCCTCTTCATCATCATTATTTAATGAAAAGCCATCCCTGGTACTCCGCCTTATCTCCTCCTGCACAAGATCCGACCAAAGTCGCTCCCATCCTGGCAGTTTCTCCCGACCATTGAGAGAGTCCTCGTAGCTATGCCAACTTTTTGGAAGCCCAAGGAGAGCCAAGCTCACCATGTCTTCTTCATCCACACTAACTCCTACACTCCCAAGCTCATCCCTGCAGTGGAAAAACTTTGTCAAGTATACCAAAATAGTGTCATTCTTCTCCATTTTTATTTTCCTGAGCTTGTCTTTAAGCGCCAAATTCCTCTGGTCACTTCTGCTTTAGAAAAATTCTGTCAAAGCCTTCCACATCAAGAATGGAGTGGCTTTACCATGAAATATGGACACTATGTGATCCTTCACACCTTCCAACAGAATCCTTCGACACCTTGCTACCTTCTTTTTCCATGCATCAAGTGTGACTGCATCGCTAGAACCCGGTTTAGGAATATCAGCATCTATGAACTCCTTCAACCCATTATCCTCCAGCACCGCCTCCATCCTATCCTTCCATGCAATATAATTCGAGCTCCCATCAAGGGCATACTCCAATCGCAATCCGTTGAAAGACATTTCAATGAATGCTCAACTTCGACACCAAGAAAACACTGCAGCAAATTCGAATTCCACCAGCACAAAGCTCAACCGCTTCAATAATTGCAATCTTTTCTAATGATCAATTGCTCTGATACCATGTAGAAATTATATAACTAATATGTTATATGTCTAAGATTCTCCTGATCACACACTATTTTAACTTCATGCACAATACATAATCTATTCCACCATTGATCATCACATGCGGAAATAAACAAGATTACAATGCACACATGAAACCATAAAAAATCACACACATTAACACAGTTGTTTTCACGGAAAGCCTGAAGCTGAAAACCCAAACTATCTGTATATAATATATGTCATAGAGATCATGTAACAATCCTCATACAAAGTTGAACATGTCAAGCTCTCAGTACAATACAATCGCTACACACTAATCAGGTATGATCTAGCAAATCCATGCACCGATCTCTGCCACCTGCTAGCCTGCCTCTACTGCGCAATCCCTGCTGAAGAATGGCTCTGAATCAACTCAAAACCATCCTATATTGTCTGCGCAATCCTCATTGGCATCTCCAATGAATGTGTGGTGAAAAACATGCAACACTATAGTCACAACTGACAGTCACACTTGCTCTTTCACCTATCTCTCCACTGGTCTCCACTGAAACTGTCCATGCACTGTAGTTAACTGATTTATTCTTCAGTTGATTAATGAGTTATTAATTAGTGAATTAATTATTAATTAATTCACGTCACTCTCACTAGTGTATCAATCAGTTAGACTAGATACAACTAGATCAACTGAGTTTAATTGAGTTAAACTGAACACAACTCCACCAACTACTTCAACAACTCCACCAAATTCTGTCACATGAGTTCTAACTGAAGTCCTCCATGCATTAGCTCCAGTAAACCCTTAGGAATAGCTAATTCCTTCTGTCAGCGCTTGTGCCACATCTGTGCACTTAATTATAGTGCTCTAAGAGAATAAGATAATGTTTAGAGTCCAAATATTATTAAGAGCTAATAATATTCGACATATCTATTTTTAGACTGGCAATCTAAAAATAGATTCTGCCTAATATGTCTAAAAATAGAAATCCATCTATTTTTCCAACTTGACGAACCATCCACAAATAGCATCCTACAACTCATAGAATATGATCGACATGTATAAAAATAGACATAGTCTAAAAATAGACTTTCTGACAAAAATCACTTGTGTGGGCCCCACCTAGTTTAGGTGATCACTTTCCAACTAGGATCAGGAATGATGTTTCAAGATGCCTCCTTCACTGTTTCTTGTTGCAATCTTCAAAAAATTCTCCTTGACCAGTCGACCCAGGGTTTCCCCGCGAGGCACCATCAAAATTCAGTGTGCAGTATCCTGGGAGAGGGAGCTGCCAAGACAGAAGCGATGTTGTCGGCTGCTGTTGTTGCATAGGAAAATTGGAGCCTGTTGTAGCATTGATGCCAAACACAGTTAGAATTTGCTGGTCATTTGCCAAAGGTCTATCCTTTTTCTCTTTTTTACTTATGGTAAGGGATGTTTCTCATATGTTCTTCATTATATCAGTTGTAATTTGATCCATTTGGCAGAATTCATCTTGAAAAATTCTTCTATTTCTTTCCTTCCAAATAGACCAAACAATGAAACCCAGGCTGAGCCACCACAGAAGGTTAACCGTTTCATAGTTAGTGTATTTGGTTCGCCAGTTGGCTATGCTGTCATGAATGGAGTCTCTGTTTCTGTCCGTTTGCCGGAAGATTTCCGCCAACCACACCTATAGGTTATTGGCCCACTCGCAGGCGTTCAGGAGGTGATTCATGGATTCCTCTTCTTTCCCATAAGGAGAACACCGTGAGGGACATATGAAGCCTTTCCTGCACAAATTCTCCGAGGTGAGAATTTTTCTGTGCATTAGAAGCCATAATAAGGTTTTGACCTTAGGCCAGTTGATAACATCCCATACGTTATTGTGCCAATGTAATTTATCTTCTTGATCTCTCTGTTCTAGGTAGAATCTAGCTTCTTTGAGGTTGAAGGTTCCGCCTTCCAATTTCCCCCATCTGAGTTGATCCTCATCGCGTGAGTATCGAATCTTCCTTTTATTCAGCCAAGAATGTAGGGATAAAAGTTGATTTTCTAGTAGGCCTTCCTGAGAAGGGAGGTTCAGGTGCCAATGGTGCCACTGATGGTTCAAGTGGTTGTCAGTCCAGTAATGATAAACCTTTGTTTTTCCGAGCTCTTGAAACCTGTGCTGGAGGGGTTGGAAATCCGGACTCTCGAGCTTGGGAAGTTGTTGCTAGGAATCTTCCCAGAAGAGAGCTGTATGACCATTGCGAATTTCCCATAAACAGTGTTCTTTGATGATTTTCTTATTTTCCCAAGCCATGTTCCAAATGGGGGATCTAGTAATTGAGCCAGTCATTCGAACTAGGTCCAGAGGGTGCCAATTTTCTGCATACTTAGCCTTCCAGAGCACGGCCCAAGGTGCCTGCGGTTCAGTGATCCATCTCCACCAGAGATTTTCTCCACAAGCTTTGTTTATAGTTTCTGGGTCCTGAAGCCCCAACCCACCCAAGGTTTTGGGTTTGCATAGCTTTTCCCAGGCGACAATGGCCCATTTCTTTTTGTCGGATTTTCTTAACCACAGGAAGGTCCTTTGAATGTCTCTGATCTTTTGGAGGATACCCTTGGGGGCAGGAATAATGGACAACATGTACTGAGGGATAGCTTGCAATACTGATTTAGTCATAACCAATCTGCCAGCGAAGTTGAGGGCTCTGTTCGTCCAATAGTTTCCCCTCTCTTCTAGGTTGGAGAGTAGTTTTTCCCAGTGGTTTTTCTGCTAGGGCTTGTCCGTGAGGGGAATACCTAGATACTTAGAGGGAAGGCTTTGCCTTCTGAAGCCAAGGATCTCTGTGAGGTTTCTCTAAACAACCAAGTGAGTATTAAAGAAGAAAATTGAGGATTTGTCCAAGTTGAGGTCCATACCTGACGTCCGACTGAAGAGGTTAAGGATAGCTTTGAAACCTTGGGCCTCTCGAACTATGGGAGTGCCATGGAGCATGGTGTCATCCACAAACTGCTGATGAGTGGTGGCTGGGAAGTTATGCAGGGGTTGAAGACCCATAATATCATTCCGCTCTTTTGCGGTTTTGATGATACGGCTTAAGCCCTCCATTAAAATAACAAAGAGAAAAGGAGAGATTGGATCTCCTTGCCTAATACCCCTTGAGGGAGTGAAGGGAAAGGTAGGGGTGCCATTGAAGAAAATTGAGAAGCTGGGTGACTTGACCATGGCCATTACCCAGTTAATCCATCGGTGGCCAAACCCAAACGCCTCCTAAACTACCTCCAGGTACTTCCAGCTAACCTTGTCATAGGCTTTAGATAGATCAAGTTGGATGATCATGCCTGCTTTTTTCCGAGATTGAAGGGTGTGAACCATTTCATGTGATAGCAGGATGTTGTCCATAATTTATCTGCCTTCCACATAGCCTGGTTGCTCCTCTGAAATAATCCATGGGAGAATTTTCTATAGTCTGTTGGCCATTACTTTGGAGATGATTTTGTAAAGGACATTGCATAAAGCAATAGGACAGAATTTCGAAGGAGTGCAGGCTGCATCTTCCTTAGGGATAAGGGAAATGAAAGTGGAATTGAGGGATTTGAGGATGGAAAAAGATTTGCGAGAGTCTTCAACCACTTCCCAGATTTCGTTCTACACTATGTCCCAACAAGCTTTAAAGAAATTGATGGTAAAGCCTTCTGGTCCTGGCGCCTTGCCATTGGGCATCTCTTTCACCGCTTCTTCCACTTCCAATAGGGTGACAGGGCGGTCCAAATTTTTATTTTGTTCCTCAGAAACTATCTTCGGGATGGAGGCTGCCACTTCCCTGATTGCCTCTCCCTTGTTTATGTCTAGTTCCGTGGCGATGTGGCCAAAGTGATCGATAAGGATGGTGGAGATATCCTGATGTGAGTGGTATGAGGTTCCTTGATCGTCTTTTAACTGAGTAATCTTTTTGGTGCATCTATAGTCCATAGCTGATCTATGGAAGAATTTAGTGTTCTTCTCCCCTTCCTTGAGCCACTGTATCCGAGATTTTTGTTTCCACAAGATTTCTTCCTGCATACATCTTTCGTCCCACTTCTTCATGAGGTTATGCTCAATGCTGATGGATTCCTGGGTGATATTTCCACTCAGCCAATCTTTATGTATCTGTTCCATTTGATCCTCCAGGGCCAACTTCTCTTTGAAGATGTTCCCAAACACCTCTTGGTTCTAGGTTCGGAGCCAGGCTTTTAGGTGTTTCAGTCTGGCTTGAAGACGATACATCGTTGTGCCTCTGATCTCAAGAGGTTCAGACCACCATTGCTTAATTTTTTACTTTAAATCCGGATGGACTAGCCAAAACTTCTCAAACCTGAAGGGTCTGTTTTTAGGAGTTCCAAGGATGGCCACATCTAGGGTGATGGGCCAGTGATTAGATCCCCCACTTGGAATGATATCTGACTCCATAGTTACTCCCTCTAAGAGAATATCTTCTGTTATGAGGAAGCGGTCAAGTCTAGCGGAAATCTGCCTATCTCCTCCTCTTTTATTATTCCAGGTATATAGCCCATTTTTGGGGAGGATGTCTATTAGTCTTGTTGATCTGATGAAATTATTGAGAGCCTCTGCATCCCTGTTCAGTTTCCTTAGCCCCCCTTTCTTTTCTCCTAGTGAGGTAATCATATTGAAATCTCCTCCATAGATTCCTTTTGCATTAATGTGTCTAAGTTGCAGGTTAGAGAGGCGATCGAGCAAAAGCAGCTTGTCCTCTAATCTTTGGGGGCTGTAAACATTAGTGCATAGATGGGTACCAGGTTCTCCAATGATTTGCATTTCTAGGGAAATGAAGGATCTTGAAGCTTTTGCATTGATGAGATGAAAGGAGTGGGGGTTCCAAAAGGTAACCAGACCACCCTCCATTCCATTTCCCTCCACCTCTGTGTATTCCATTCTTTTCCCAATTTTTTTGCTAATTTCTTTCATTTTTTTGCCCGAGCATTTGGTTTCTTATATAAATATCATGTCGGGGTTTTCATTTATGAATTTCTTCTTCAGAAGTTTTTGTTTCCTCTGGCTATTGAGCCCTATAGCATTCCATGAAATGATCTTCATAATAAACAGGAGTTAAGAAGAGGTTGTGAAAGCCTCAAGGGCTTTCATCTTACCCGAATTCAGGAGCATCTGGCCAAGTTCCTGGAGGGCCTCCTTATTCATCCTTTTTCCTCTCTTATGTCTGTGTTTGGCATTGTGGTTTGTCTGGTGCAATACCTGGGCCTTGATTCCCAGCCCTTTGGTAGCTCCAAAACCCCTTTTCTATCCTTTTATTTCTGCATCTTGCCTTGCTAAGAATAGAAAATTAACCCTGTCCATTTCTTCTTCTGGGATGTGTTCCAACCCTTTTTTCTTCCATTGTTCCACTATTGTGTTTAGGTCCATACCTTCCTACTCCAGGATATACCTGAGTTCTAGATCCTCGGTCCCTATTTCACTTATAGTCATTTCCGCATCTCCCTCTATGTATTTCTTATCTTCTGGGTTGTGTAGTATGTTATCCATCGTGACCGTGTTAGGATCTTGGTATGCCTGTGTCGGAGTTCCTAGAACATCTGGTTTAGAGTCTGGTATTTGGGGGTTTTCTACTAACACTGTTGCTAATCCTAAAACTTCAAAGGCATTGCCAGTGCCCTTATTTGAGATGCCTATTTTCTGCCGGTGTCTTCTATTTTCTCTCTGTCTTCCGCTTGGCCGGGAAAAACCTTCCTGATCCTTGACCATACTTTCCTTAGTTTTCTTTGTTTGCTTATTTAGAGGGCACTCCCTGAAGAGGTGCCCATGTTCATGACATTTACAGCAGTGAAAGGGGATTTTCTCATAGTCAATGGCCTGAAATAAAGGTTAATCCCTAAATTCTAACCACAGTCCCTCATGCAAGGCATCTGAGACATCCATTTCAACACAAATACGCGCACAAGAGGTGTACCTTTTTTGCAGGGTGGCCTCCGAGGCCTGGATGAAGGTTCCCATTTTGTTGCCAATTTGTTCAAGTGTTGATTGCCTCCAATAATTGATGGGGAGAGAGAAGAGGCAGATCCAAATAGGGACATGTGTGAAAGTCTCATGTTCTGGGGCAAAGTTAGGTTTCCAGGGTCTCATGTAGAGACCTGTTGAGGCATAAAAATAGGGTCCTCCATCAAAGATCTGATCTCTATCTTTTAGGTTGGTAAAGACCACCGTAAAGAATCCTTTGGCTCCCAGATGCAACCAGACGTCGCCCTTGGGTTTCCATTGCTGCTTTATCCATAGACATAGGGCTTTTTCCGATGGCCAAAAGCCCATGAACTTACAGATCACTGCATGTATTGACATATGGTCCCTATATTCTTACATTTTTGGATCTATGATGATGACTCATAGATTTTCTGAGGTTTTCGTCTTGCAGTGTCCGTGGTCCTCATGTTTTTTGCTTTCTATAGCAGATCCTGACAGATCCGGGCCTTGCTGGGGTTGGGCCTCATCTTCTACAATTTCTTTTTTTTTTTATCCTGCCCCCAGAGATTCCTACTTGGGATTGGGGTTTTCGTTGTCTTTTCCTTCCGATATCTTGATTCCATTCAACCATTTCTGACCTTGTATTTCCTTGGTCGTCTCGCATGCCTTTTTCTTCTTACCTTGCTCATATTTTCCTGCATTTTCAGATCCGGCAATCTGCACCCCTTCTAGTGGGGCCTTTCCTTTTTCCATCATTGCTTGTTTATAGGAAGGGGCCCCATTGGCCCCTGCTCACCTCATGTATTGGGCCAGGACTGACCCACATCTCCGGAGCTCTGCAAGAAGGGCCCTGCCCTCTGCCAAAGCTTGTTGCAGTGCTTAGAATATGCACCGAATCCTCTGTCCAGTCTTGCTTGCTGCTTTCAACCACTTCCTCTTTGTGGAGTTTGGAAACAAGGGTTTAATATTATAAACCCAAGGGATTACAATTATAAGCCTAAGGGAAAATAAAATAAATGGAAAAACACTAAAATCTAGGATTAAAATGATAGATTATTAATAAGAACAATGTGATACATCATGATATTAAACTTTAATATTACACATAATATTATAAACCCTAACATCATAAAACCCAATATTGCAAGCCTAAAGGTTAATGTTATAAACCATAAGATTAGTATTATAAACTCTAATAATAAACTGAAGGTATTAATGATATAAACCGAACTGATTAATTTTATAAATCCTCGGGATTAATAAACCCAACGGGTTAATATTGTAAACCTAATGGATTATAAATATTAAAAAACTGAGGGAAAAAATATTATAAACCCTTAAAATTATAAACTCAATTATAAACCTTAATATTAAAAATTGAACAATTCAAACCCTTATACTAAATGCGACATTATAAAACCAATATATTATAAACCCAAAGGACTAATATTATAAACCCTAGGGGAAATAAACCCAATGGAGTACTAAACCCAAGGGATTAGTCATATTAAAAACCAACCATATTAAAAACCCATGGGATTAATATTAAAAGCACAAGGGATTAATCAACCAAAGCGATTAACATTAAAAACCCAAGTGATTAGTAAACACAAGGAATTATTAATATTAGAAACTTGAGGATTAATATTGTAAACTTTGGGGATTATTAACACAAGCGATTAATATTATAAAACCTAGGGATTAAAACCCAAGGGATTAACATTATAAACCCAAGGGATAAATGAACCCAATTAATTGTTAATATTCTAAACCAAAGATATTAAAAACCCTAGGAATTAATGAACCCAACTAATTATTAGTATTATAAATTGAAGGGATTAATAAACCCAATAAATTAATATTATAAACCCAAGGGATCGATAAACCTAACATAAAAGTATTATAAACTTCAAGGATTAATATTATAAACCCTAATATTACAAATTATAAATCAAAGAGATTAATATTAAACTTAAAATAAATCCAAGATATTAATATTAATATTAAATTATAAATCCAATAAATTAATATTAATATTAAATCGAAGATATTAATTTTCTAAACCAATGGATAAATAAAATGAAGGAATTTTTATTATAAAACCAATGGATTGTAAAGCCAAGAGATTTAAATTAAACTCTAGGATTAATATTATAAACCTTATGAATAATATTATATCGTAAGAATATGAACGCTAAGATTAATAAACCCAAGGGATTGATATCATAAATGCAAGAGACTAATAAACAAAAGTGCTTATAAACACATGAGAATAATATTAAATAGAAGGAATTAATATTATAAACCCAAGGGATATAAACGTTAAGGTAAATATTATAACCCTAAAATACAAATTATACCCTAAGATTAATATTATAAACCTTAGGATCAACATTTTAAACCTATCTGATTAATAAACCTAAGTGATTTATATAAAAAAACTCCAGGAATGTTAAACCCAAGGGAATAACATTAAATATCATGATAATATTAAATCCTAGGAACATACGCCCTAAGATTAATAAACCTACGGGATTAATATTATAAACCATAGGCTTAATATTAAACCCTTAGAATATAAACCCTATGATTAATATTAGAAACCCTCGGAACAATATTATAAAATCAAATGATAATAAACCCATTGGATTAATATTAAAAACCGGAGGGACTATAAACCTAAGAGAATAAAATTAGATGCTAGGATTAATATTAAACCATAGGAATATAAACATTAATATTAGTATTATAGGCCTTAGGATTAATATCATAAACCCAATAAATTAATACTATAAATCCAAGGAATTAATAAACTTAAGGGATTAATATTATAAACTCAATGGAATATAAATGAAGAGGAATAATTTGAAACCCAAGGGATTAATATTATAAACCTAAGGGATTAATAAATCCAAAGGATTAATATTAAAAATCCAAGGGATTGATATTAAACCCTAAGATTAATATTATAAACCCCAATACTACAAATAAGAAACCCAATATTAAACTTTAATATTATAAATTGAATATTAAAATACCCTAATATTATAAACCTTCTATTAAACTTGATTTTTGTAATGTAACAATGTGACATTGAATAAATTACAAAGTAATGTAACATTGTGATAATGATTGTTAGACTTATTTTCATAATGTTTGTCACATTGTGATGTTGGATATATTTTTGTACCATTCCAATGTTACAGTATTAAACAATTGATATTATAATACCAAGGGACTAATAAACCCAAGGGATTAATACTAAAAATGCAAGGGATTATAAACCTAGGGGAATAATATTAAACCCAAGGGATATATACCCTAAGATAAATATTATAAACCCTAAAATAAGAATTATACCATAAGATTCATATCATGAACCTTACTATTAATATTATAAACCTAAGGGATTAATAAACCCATAGGATTAATATTAAAAAACCAAGGGATTATAAATCCAAGGGAATAAAATTAAACCCTAGGATGAATATTAAACCCTAGGAATATAAACCCTAATATTAGTAATCCTAAGAGATTAATATTGTAAACACTAGGCTTAATATTAAACCCTAGTAATATTAACCATCTCATTAATATTATAAACCCAATTAGGAATTTAGATTATAAACCTAATGGATTATAAACCTGAGGGATTTATATTAAACCCTAGGATTAATATTATAAACCCTATCAATAATATTATACCCTAGGAATATGAATGCTTAGATTAATAAACCCAAGGGATTGATATTATAAACCTAAGGCACTAATAAAAACAAGAGATTAATGCTAAAAACGTAGGGGATTATAAACCCCGGGGAATAATATTAAACCCAACAGATTAATACTATAAACCAAAGAGATATAGACCCTAAGATAAATATTATAAACCCAAGGGATTAATTAACTCAAAGGATTAATATTAAAAACCCAAGGAATTATAAACCTAAGGGAATATGGTAAAACCTTAGGACTAATATTAAACCCTATGAATATAAACCATAAATTAATAAACCCAAGATATTAATATTGTAAACACTATGCTTAATATTTAACCTTATGAATATAAACCCTATGATTAATATTATAAACCCAAGGAATTTATATTATAAGTCTAAAGAATTATAAACTCGAGGGATCTATATTAAACCCTAGGATTAATATTCTAACCCTATCAATAATATTACACTCTAGGAATATGAACCCTTAGATTAATAAACCCAAGGGATTGATATTATAAACCTAAGGAACTAATTAAAAAAAAGGATTAATACAAAAAACATAAAAAATCCAATGATTAATATTGTAAATCCATTATCCATAAACCTTAAGATAAATATTATAAACCATAAAATAACATGGTTGACCATGGTTGATTTTCATATTGAGACAATATTTGTCACAATGCAACGTTGGACCATGGTTAACCATGATTGATTTTCATATTAAGATAATCTTTGTGACAATGTGACGTTGAACCATGGTTGAGCATGGTTGACCATGATTGACAATGGGTGACCGCAGTTGATTTTCATATTGACAATCTTTGTCACAATGTGACGTTAAATCATGGATGGCCATGATTGGCCATGGATGACCATGGTTGTGATAATGTAACATTGGACCGTGCGACAGTATTTGTCACAATGTGACCATGGTTGTTGACGATCATTAACCATGATTGACCATGGTTTATTTTCATATTGAGACAAGCTTTGTCACAATGCGACGTTGGACCATGGTTGATAATTGTTTATGATGGGTGATTTTGATATTGAGACAATATTTGTCACAATGGGAAGTTAGATCATGGTTGACCACGATTAACCATGGTTTATTTTCATATTTACCATGATTGACCATGATAGATTTTCATTTTGAGACCATCTTTGTCACAATGCAACATTTTACCATGGTTGACTATGATCGAAGATGGTTGACCATGATTGATTTTCATATTGAGACAATATTTGTTATAATGTGATGTTGGACCATGGTTGACATTGAACGAACATGGTTGAAAATGGTTGATGATGGTTGATTTTCATATTTAGACAATATTTGTCACAATGTGACATTGGACCATGGCTGACCATGATTATAAACCCATGGGATTGATATTATAAACTCAAATGACTAATAAACGCAAGGGAGTAATACTAAAAACCCAAGGGAATAATGTTAAATTTAAGGGTTTAATATTATAAACTCAATATACATAAACCCTAAGATTAATATTATAAACCCCAAAATAAACATTGTTGACCATCGTTTACGATGGTTGCTTTTTATATTAACACTATTTTTCACAATGCAACGTTCGACCATGGTTAACCATGATTGATTTTTTTATTGAGACAATATTTGTCACAATAAAACGTTGGACCATGGTTGAGCATTGTTGATTTTCATATTGAGACAATCTTTGTCAAAACGTGACCATGATTATTGAACATGGTTAACCATGATTGACTATGGTTCATTTTCATATTAATAAAATATTTTTCAGAATGCGACGTCGGACCATGGTTGACCGTGATTGACCATCGTTAACCATGGTCGATAATGTTGACCATGGTCAATGATGGTTGACCATGATTTATTTTCATATTAAGACGATCTTTGTCACAATGTGACGGTGGACCCTGGTTGACCATAATTGACCATGGTTTATTTTCATATTGAGCATGATTAACCATGGTTTACCATAATTGACCATGGTTGACCATGATTGATTTTCATATGGAGACAATATCTGTCACAATGCGACGTTTGAATAAATATTATAAACCCTAAAATAAACATGGTTGACCATCATTAACCATGGTTGATTTTCATATTGACACAATCTTTGTCAGAATGCGTTGTTGGACCATGGTTGACTAGGATTGATTTTCAAATTGAGACAATATTTGTCATAATGCGATGTTGGACCAAGGTTGATTTTCATATTGAGGCAATCTTTGTCACAATGCGATGTTGGACCATGGATGACCATGGTTGTCATAATGTGACATTGGACCATGACCATAATAATATTACTTAATGTTATTAATATTAATAATTAATGTTAAAATTAATGTATATAAATATTAATAGTAATATTAATATTCACACTCGTATTAATTAATATTAATATTAATAATTAATATTAAATTATATTAAAATTTTATTCATATTTAATGTTATTAATGTTAATGATATTAATACTAAAATTATATTAATATTAATATTAATATTAAAAATATTAAAAGTATTAATATTAATATTTTATAATTGATATTAGTATTAGTATTCAATAACTGTTATTAATATTATATAAGCGTTAATATTAATTTAGTGAGAATTAATGTTAAAAATAGTATTAAGAATGCTTAATAATAATATTATTAACCATTATTATAATAACTTAATATTATTGAATTTAAAACTAAACCTAATAATATTAGTCACCGTTAATATAAATGTTTTTATGAAGAAAATATTATTAATAATTGATATTAATGTTGTATAATTATTAAAATGTTAGTATTATTAAAATTTGATATTAAAAAATTATTAATAACAATCATTAATAATGTTATTAATAATTATTATACAAACTTATTATTATTATAAATATAAAATAATAATATTATATTATTATTAAAACTAAACCTAATATTATAAAACCTAAACCTAATATTAAGCCTAAATAATATTAAATTTAATATTAAAAAATACAAACCTAATATTTAAAAACCTAAATATAATATTCATAAATTTAATATTAAACATAATTATAATTGGTTATCACATAAATATGAAATATAGGTAGAGTCAATTACACAAAATTAATTACTAACTCAAATATCACCATAATTTTGCATCAACATTAATCACCTAAACACATAAAAATAAAAAAATAATAATCTATGTTTAAAAAGAGTTGAACGTGCTAATCAATTATAATATAAAACACATCTTTTAATTTACTAAAGTATATAAACAATTTATAAACCTAAAATTATATTAAATATATTATATAACACAATACACTTAAAACTTAAATTTATTTAATATTATTACTATCAATAGTTAATGTTAAATAAATGTTTATAAATATTAAAAATAATATTAATATTCTCAATCATATGAATTAATAATTAATATTAATATTGAATTTTAATTAATAATTACTATTAATATTGAATAATATTAAAATTCTATTCATATTTGATGTTTTTAATGTTAATAATATTAAAATTAAAATTAATATTTTATAATTGAGATTGGTATTAGTATTTTATAATTGTTATTAATATTATATAAGTGTTAATATTAATTTAGTGAGAATTAATGTTAAAATAGTATTAAATATTATTAATAATTAATAATAAGGTTATATAATTATTAAAATGTTAACATTAATGAAATTTGATGTTAAAATATTATTAATAACAATCATTAATAATGTTATTAATCATTATTATACAATTATATTATTATTATAAATCTAAAATAACAATATTATATTATTATTAAAACTAAACCTAATATTATAAAACCTAAACCTAATATTAAACCTAGATAATATTAAATTTAATATTTAAAAATATAAAACTAATATTTAAAAACCTAAATTTAATATTAAACATAATTATAAATTATTATGACATATCTCATAAATACTAAATATAAGTGGAGTAAATTATACAATAATAATTACTAACTCAAATATCAGCATAATTTTGCATCAACATCGATCACCTAGACACATAAACAAAAGAAAATAATAATCTATATTTAATAAAAGTTGAATATATCAATTATAATATGTGGCCATTAGTATATATTTTAATTTATTAAAATATATAAAAAAAGTTATAAACCTACAATAGTATTAAATATATTATATAACACGATATCACATAGACAAAGTTGTCCTACACAATATAAGTAAGGATAAGTAAACTATTCAACAATTAGTAAATTCACCTTTAATAAATAATATTAAACATAAAACTACTACCATTAATTAATATTAATGTAATCTAATATTAATTAATTATATTTCGTAATAATAATATTACTAATATTATTAATATTATTATTATTTGAAGTGTTAATTTTGAAAGGAAAAATTAGTAACCATTAATATTAATATTCTTGTTGTTAATTTTGATATTAGTTAAAATTAATATTAAAATATAATTAATAATAATAATCAATAATGTTATTAACCATTATTATACAAACCTAATATTATTACAGATCCAAAATAATATTATTATTAAAACTAAACTTAATATTATTATTATTAAACCTAATAATATAATGTTAATATTAAATCTAAATATTAAACTTAATATTTTTAAATCTAACTTGAATATTTAAAAACTTAAATTTAAATATAAGCACAATTAATTATATAACATTGGCTACTAACTCAAATATCACCTTAATTTTGCATCATTGGTCACTTAGGGTTGTCTTAGTAGTGGATTTACAACCACTAGAATTGTGATTAATGAATGTGAAGAAACATGTAAGTGCTAGTCAACTTTAAATTTTTTAAATGCAACACATTATTATGGTAAATTGCAGTTATTTGAATAATACAAATTATTAGAAGGTTGAATATTGTGATATGATAATTTTATAGATAAAACAAAAAGTTATCATAGACAAAATTACTCAACAATAAATCTAAATAAAATTTGGTTTCTTCAGTAGTTTGAAGATGGCTTCCTTTTACAACATTATTTATAAAAATTACTTAAAATTATAAAAACAATTCTTTAAAACATATCTAAATTCAATTATTTAAAACATATATAAGAATGTTTCATTATGTAATTAGTTGTACAACAATACTTTAATTACCACACTATGCAAAGTACCAATGTTGAATTCTAGAGAGACGCAATATTTTCAGGACCCGAAAAAATGCTAAAAATAGTAAACTATGTTATATTTAAGGAAACTAAAAAACTTAAAAAGAAAATTGTGAGGGCCCAAGTGGAATAGGCGAGTGGCCACCAATATCCACCTGGATCAATTCTCCACATGAAGGACAATATAAGATTTTGTTTCTCTTTGTTAAGAAAATTACCCCCCTTGTGGCAATTTTTCTACTGCTATCAGAGATGAGGGATGGCACAGTCCTGTGAAATTTTCTCTCGTCTACATTCTTCATGCGATTATGGAAAAATTACATAGACTGAAAATTGGACTCATAGATTCTATTAGCAGTCGTGATCGAACAAGTTTGGGGAGGTTATGGTGGGCATATCCAATAGGTTTAATGTATGAATACCCTTTTCTCTTTTCTCCCAACTCATATGTTTTCACATGTTTGATGGAATGGTGGTCTATGGTTAAGCTGAAAACTATGCATAGAAGTGATACACTTCCATATGGACATTCCTCATGCTCACACAGATGTGAGTTTGACGGAAGATTTGAAGAGATAGACCAAGAAATATTTTAGGTAATCATTGAATATGTAAATGGGATGTCATCCCTATTTTGGATCGGGAATTCAGATTTTTTGGAAAACTTGAGGCAGTGCATCAAAATCAGGTTGGACATCCCTGCTTATTTACAATGCCTACTGTTTAAAGGGAAAATGCTTCAGGATTATTTCCAACTAAATTACTACCACATATTAAGGAACTCCTCCACAACCTTGAAATTGAGGTAACAAGGAGGAGCTTCGAGACCCAATAAATCTAGGAAATCTTCCTCCTACAAGGATGTAGCACAAGGAAAGGATCATATTCCAACACCATACTCAATACATCCTAAGGCCCTACATTGTACAATAAATGAAACAAGTGCTTGTCATGGAAGTCAATATTCCAGAGGCAAACTATCTCTTTTTTGGTCTCCAATTAAAAGTTGTTATTTATTGTTTCAATGATTTTTGGCCTAAATCGAGTGCCTTATATCAACGGGTCTTTTCATCATGGACCCCCAAGTGTCATATCTATTTATCTTCCAAAGTTTTTTTTTCCCAATTCTAAAATCAGGAAGACTTGGAAAAATACCTAAATGATGGACCCTGGGTTTGGAGAAGAGAAAATCTCTTTATTACCCCTTGGTTTCAAGATTTTTATGCCATAAAAATGGTATTCTAAATGATGTCGATATGGGTGAGGCTATCAAACCCCCCTCTCACTTTCTGGCACCACAAGGTTCTAGAGGATATTGGAAACACCCTAGGGAATTCAAAAAGATGGACCTCAAAAGGACATAGAAATGACTATTTACCTTCTCCAAAATTTGTGTAGAAATAAACCTCAACGAAGGTATACATGTGTAGGTTTTAACCCGGTACAGAAATTATCTACAAACAAATCTTAAAACAGAAAATAAACAATAGCGAGAGCATAAAACATAAAACAGATATACACAGAGATTTTCCCCTGGATCCCAAATCGGGACGACCAGCTTGATTTTTCATTATATTCCTTTTAGTGTTACAACACACATATATACATGCCAAAGCATACATAAACCCCAATCCATTAACCCTCGATTAGAACATAACCGTAGTTCCCTTGACCAGATCTACAAAATACCGGGGGCAGAAAACCATCGTCCCCCAAAAACCATGTGCAAACTCATGCACAAAACCATGGGTGGGTCCGCCTATGAGTGGGTCCACGCTTGGGACTAATCGTGGAAAGAATATAACACATACCCAACAACATGATCACATTCAGCCAAAACATAGAAATGTTTAGTGGACCCAAGTTTTATATTATGAGAAAACGATATTTAGATGTCATACATGTTATCAATCAGGACAGATAAAAAGAATCCCTAAAAAGAAAATTCATAGGTCCATAAATCAAAAGGATGGAAACCCTTTGATCCTTACCTATCAAAAGAAAAAATTGAAGAAATCATGGAGATCTATGCAAACCAAGTAGAAGAGGATGCAAATTCCGAAAATGGCGCCGAAACCCAAACACAAAATGCTATTGAAATATGAGATATCTAAGCATAAAAACAACAACAAAATGAAGTACATATAGGATTTGGAACCGCGGGCACAAAACAAGCACATATATTAGAGAACTCAGACTCAAACAAAGGTTCCCCACCAAATACATCTGAATGCAAGTTGGCTACAGTTTCATTTAAACCGACCTCAGAGGGATCATGGCAAAAAGTGTAGAAAAAGAAAAGCAAGAAAGAAAATTTAAGTGATTATTTTCACACTTATCTTCGAAGTTTCATATGTGATTTATTTATTTATTATTCTTATTCTTATTTTTTATTTTTCAGTTTTATCTCTTTAGTTCAAAAGCTTATCTTATGGAATGCTTTCACGTATGCATAATGTAATTTTGTTCCTTGTTTCAAGATAAATTTAATTATGAGTCTTTTCTTTTTGGAATATATATATATATATATATATATATATATATAAAGTTTCTCCAAATTTATAGTAAATATCAAATCCAAAGATAAAATGTTATATATTTAAAAATTATTAAAAAATTTGATCTAAATAATTATATATAAGTTACATAATTATAATGAATAATAATTTGATATATATCATATAAGTTTGACACACATTGATATATATTATATATCATATTTAAATTTTAAAATGTATTTATTATTATTTTTTAATTCACATTTTAAAACATTGCAACATCTACGTATCTAAGTATTAAAAAGAAGTAAAGAAAAAATAAATAACACAAATCAAAGAATATATATATATATATATATATATATATATATATATATATAATTTACTTAAATAATAATATTATAAATTACAAAAAATATCTAAATAAATATATATAAAAATTACAAAATTATAATAAATAATAAATTAATAAATATCATACCAGTTATATTCAATATATATTAGTTAAAATTGAAAATTATTAATAAAGTATAAATTTTAATATTTATTGAAAATTATTAATAAAGTCTAAATTCTAATATTTATTTCAATAAGTTTATGGGGGGTTTTGGTTAAATTGTGATGATATGGGTTGTTATAGCATTCATCATAGGTTCAATTTTTTTTCTCAATAGGAATGATGTATTTGGACATGTTGATGAAGATGGAGTAAAAAAAAAATGAAAAAAAGAGAAAAATAAGAAGTACTACCAAATTTACAAAAACAAATATTTATTTCAATCAAATGTAAATCACTTATTTGGATATGTTGATGAAGATGGAGTAAAGAAAGAATGAAAAAAAGAGAAAAATAAGAAGTACTACCAAATTTACAAAAACAAATATTTATTTCAATTAAATCACTTTTGCGTTATTTTATTTCCTTGTAATGTTTCTAGTATTAAAAAAATATTTTAATCAAATCAAAAAAATATATATTTTAATAATACATATAACTAATAATCTCTAATGAATTATTAAGATTTAAGGCTAAACATTGGTAAAATAATAACTTTGCATAAAATTAAATAGAAACTTTATTTAATTGAGTTAATTTATTTAATTTCAAAATATTGGTTATTTTATGGTTTGTCGGCGCACTCTTTTGTATATTTATAATATCCATTCTCCTCTTTTTTCAACAAGATTTGTCCTGATGATGGGTCTTGTTCTAGACCCGAAACATAGACTCTTTTGTATATTTATAATATCCATTCTCCTCTTTTTTCAACAAAATTTGTCCTGGGTCTTGTTCTAGACCCGAAACATAGACACAAAAATACTCACTATGAAGATTCCGAACTCAGAAACTCAAAACTCACATTACAGAAATCTGAAATCTATAAAAAAATATTTTAATCAAATTATATTTATATATTAAAGAGATTGTTTCTTTCTAGTGTATATTGAAATTATTATATACGATACACTATAGTATATTAGAGTTTACTATATTTAACTATTCAATAAGTTAGAAGTAAGAAAGCTTTGTCACCAATATCTATAACTAAAACTTGAAAATAACTTCAAGTATATCATATAATAAGCCATTACTCTTATATCGTGTACATTTTAAATATATAATCATATGATAATATATTCCTCTTAAAGTTATTCATAGACAATTAATCATGCATGTACATTTTAAATATAAAGGGGGGTATATTTCTAATGTTATGTTTCATATATGATGGAAGACACTCTCCTTGTAAGTAAATGACATCACATGTTTAATGACATTTTTCAAAAATAACCCAAATCAACATTTTTTAATTAATATGTTAATTAAGAAATTATATTTGTTTTAAATTTAATTGATATGTAACTTTTGATGTGGTAAAGTTCGAAAGTATATACATCGTTCTCTTCTCACGTAAATATTTAATTAAGATGATAGGTTTTTTATTATGGGGTTTTACTTCATGACACTGTAGTGGATTCGTCGTTTTGTATGGTCGCAGGTTTTGTATGATGGTCAATGACGCCTTTGGTTACTGGTTAACGACGCTGCTTTGAGTCCGTAAAGACGTCTATTGGGTGCAGAACTAGCGGTAACGATGACGTGGAACAATGGTAAGAACATAGAATTGATCTACTCAATTAGATGCAGAAGATTGAAATGGAGGTCAGCAATATTAGAACCAAATTAAAAAAAAAAATCTCACTTTAAATTTCCATAATTAAACCCTTAATGCTTTCAGCGAGTTGGTAGGTACGATGCAAAAGATTGAAATTGAGGTCAGCGATTTTGGAACCAAATAAAAAAATAAAATCACCTTAAATTTCTATAATTAAACCCTTAATGATTTCAACGAGTAGGTAGGTACAAGTTTTTGTAGAATTTGTCATTCAAATTGTGATGACCACAAAATTCTTCAGATAAATAATGCATGCAAGATTTTTTCTCTTTCAGATATCCAAGACTACGCATAGATTATCGAAACTTTCGATAATCTTTTATCTACAGAGGATTTGCACGGAAGACTTCAAGTGTTTGCTTAAAGGAGTTGTTTACCTAGGCAACGAAATAACTAGGATGACAGTTTTTTGCCGGAATCCAGGCAACTAAAATTCAAGAAATCAGTTACTTGGAGTGTTTGGAATCCATTTTTGAGGTTGGAAATGGATTCAGCACTACCAAAAACCCTTAGTTGCCACTCAAAATACTAAAGTTTAACAACTGTAAACATGATTATGATGAAATCTTTGCCAGATTTTTAAAAATCTTTGCCCGATTCTGGGCCAAAACGTTGCCTGGGAAGACTAGGACCTGCTTAAATACAACATGAGAAAACACCATCGAAGAAATTAGGGTGAGGTTTGTGCTTAAATCTGCTCCAACTCTTCAGAGATGCAGATATAAGCTTCCCAATGATGGCCAATGATTGCTTCAAGATCTTCTTATAGTGTGCAAATTTTGGCCAGCGAAACCAAGTCCTGGAGATAAGGTCATGGGCCTATGCAACTTCAGAATGAAAGATCAATAAAACACCCTCAGAAGCCACTTTGGATAGGCCGAAATCCCACTGAGATTTCCCAACAAATTCTGCAGCCTAAAACCACAAACCCTTTGACAAAACACAAATTCAGAAAACGCAAACCCTTTAACAAAACACGAATTCAGAATACGTTGCATCAGATAATCATTGCTGCAGGTTAGCGGACTTTCAAGAGATATGCAATAGGAGTATAGACCTGTAAAAATCAACGAAACCCTTGAGCCAAAATAAAAATAAAAAAAAAACCCCAAACTTGCCTTTCTCAAAGATAACTAGCTAAATGTTTCCAGGAAGGTAACTAGCTATAAATGTAGTTGTCTCTTTATAATTCAATTTTTATTTTTATAATTCAATTATTTATTTTATTATTTAATTAGTAGAGTAATTTTTGCTAGTTATAGATGTTTCTTTATAATTAAATTTTTATTTTTTATTATTTAATTATTAGAGTAATTATTTGCTCGAGCATGCATCACATTAATAAATTAAAATCTCTTTATAATTCAATTTTTATTTTTATAATTCAATTATTTATTTTATTATTTAATTAGTAGAGTAATTTTTGCTAGTTATAGATGTTTCTTTATAATTAAATTTTTATTTTTTATTATTTAATTATTAGAGTAATTATTTGCTCGAGCATGCATCACATTAATAAATTAATATTTTAATTTATGAGATATAATTTTAATATTTTGGTTTATCAGTTATAGAAAATTTAATATTTTAATTTATGAGTTATAATTTTAATATTTTGATTTATAAGTTATAGAAAATTTAATATTTTAATTTATGAGTTATAATTTTAATATTTAGATTTATAAGCTATAATTTTTGTTCTATAATTAAAGTATTAGAATAATAATTTCTTCAAATGTGAAGCATACAAATATACCAATATAATTTCTAATTTATGGTTTTGTTGTGAAAATAAAAGTAATAAAAGCTAAAATTCAAGAGCCAATAATATGAACCACAACCATCAAATTAATTATTAATTTATACTACTTACTCCAAAAATAAATGAAGTATTTAACATACAAAAAGTTGAATTGTGCACATTTATGGTTTAAAAAAATTATATTTATGATCTCCACTTGTCATTGGAATAAATACAATAGAATACCATAATTGTAATGTGGTTTTTCATATTTCCATTGTATCACAAGCATTGATGGCCATCAACGAAGTAATATCACATTTTAAACCTATGTTTCTTTAACCATTCAAATTGAAGCCCTGCATGGTGAAAAATTTAGTTCAAGAATATTTAGTTCAAAATTTGTCTAAAATGCAAAAAAAAAAAAAAAAAAATGAAAAAAAAAAACATGGGACCATAGGCATTGGTTTTTTGCCACTACATTCTTTCTATTTTTATTATTGCATGTTGTGATTATCTATTCAGATGTTCATATAGTAATAGAAACAACAAATTCATATATATATTAAGATAAAATGAATAAAAACATTTTGAAAAATTCTACTTGATATCATAGAAAAATATAGGAATTACAAACTACAAAAATATAGGAATTACAAATTACATTGTTGAAATAAACATTATGAAAATAATGAAAAGATTATGAAAAATTTCTACATGCTATCATAAAAAAAACAACTTCATATATTAATATAAAATGAATAAACACACTTTGAAAAAATCTACTTGTTATCATAGAAAAATATAGGAATTACAAACTACAAAAATATAGGAATTACAAATTACATTGTTGAAATAAACAGTATACAAATAATGAAAAGATTATGAAAATTTATACAAATAATGAAAATATTATGAAAATTTTCTACATGATATCATAAGAAAAATGGAGAGATACACTGTTTTGGAACTATTTTTATCACTCGAGATATTTCTTCAGAAACGTTCTTGAACACTCAATAGCATAACTCTAACTATTTAAAGCATACCTAGTCCACTTGCAAATACTTTTCCTCGTAAAAATGAGCTATTTTGTGATTTGGAGCAACTTTTGGGTTTGCTAGGGAGCATTTAGTGGATAAATGTGCATTTAGCAATATTCTAATGCACAAATTTTACCTTTAGGGAAAAAAATGTAATTATATCTCACTTATTCTATTCTGTTTTTCTTTGGGGCAAAAGTTATTCAGCCACTTCATTCCTTCTGATTCAATCATGGTATTTTGTGCTTATCTATTTCATATAGTAACAAAAATGTGCTTATCTATTTCATATAGTAACATAAAAGGAAAAGGAAAATTCTAATTGTAGAATACATACAAATAATAAAAGTGTTCCAAAAAAATTTACTACTAAGTGGTGAGCGTATAAATAATAAAATTGTTCTGAAAAATTCTACCGCTTATCATAGTAAAATATAGAATTACAAACTACTTTAATAAAATATACAATATACCAATAATAATTTATTTATTCAGAAATTCTCTTGAACCCTCAATAGAATACTTTTCAAAGCATACCTAGCCCACTTGCAAATAATTTTCCTCTTGAAAATTACCTATTTTGTGATTTAGAGCATCTATTGGGTTCGTTATGGAGCATCTAGTATCTAGTGGGTAAACTTATATACATGCCTAAAATTGAATGAATACACCTAGTAAAGTTAATTCTTTTTAAAGGAAAAAACTGTAATTATATCTCACTTCTTGTGTTTGTGTGTTTGAATTTTCTTTCAGGAAAAATAAAATGCAGAGGTTTTCTTTCAAGAAAAAGAAAATTCAGAGGACTTGAAGCTTATGGTAAAAAATGTGCCTAGAAATCAGATCTCTTCAAATTTAAAGAGCTTGAAAAATACAAGGTTTGTAGATAAAATGAAAGTTCACATGTGGTAGTAGAATGTTGAACACATTATGGTTTTTATTTATCCCATTACAAGTTACAAGAGAAGTGGAAAAATATTACCCATCATGGCTGCTTGACAGGGCTTCTCTTGTATTAAAAAAAAATCTCGTGCATTCACAAACAAACAAAATGGCTGCAACTAACTACTTTATTGTTTATGGCAAAAAGGTCATGATCCATTGTTTTATTTGTATGAAAGTCATGCATTTTCATAGTAGAGTCAGTGAAGAGAAATGGAGAGCATAAGTATTCTTGAAACAATCAAAGCAATGGGAAAGAAAATATGCGGTGTGGAGCTCTCTAGAAATAGAGAAAAATCTTGTCGCCCGAGAAGTGACAGGAAAAATGCAACCAAGTAGAGAGAAGTGACAACAAAACGTGGTGAAAAGCGATAGCTAAACAAATGGCCAAGCGATGGGGCCATAAACTCAACACAATGCTCTAGTCATTTTGAATTCGATAGATTATGTTAACAACACCACTTAAATAAAAAATTTATATTTGTTGTAGTGGATTCGACACATGGGTGTATGAAATCGCACGCGTTTAGAGAGTGTGGTCTACTCTCTAAACTATAGCTAACAGGCAGTATCTGGGGGGGAGCTCAAAAGCATAAAACTTAAATGAAGTAATACACTAAAGTATGCTATGTTAAAAAACTAAAACTAAAAAAACAAAAGAAGCTATATAGAGAGTTCCAAATAGTAACAAGGTAAACAATGGCTCGATGGCCTCTTCTTATTGAATTCTTGGAATGAAAACAAATCTTACCCACTTTCCAAAGGCCCCCTAGGCAATGGCTCTAGGTCCAAATGCAAGGATGTTTGTCCTTAAAGTTCTGCCTTTTGACATAGTTTAAATCTCTCTCTCTGATATAGTGGACTAAGATGTTTGGTGGCCAACCATCGAGTAAACTCTTGCTCTAGCTCCTTGGGTCACACACGATGCTAGTGTTGCTTGGGAAACTTTGGTCAGCATAACTTTGTGATCACCATTTGTTCATCTCTTGGTGGGTTTATATAGGTGAGCTTCAAATCCTCCTTCCCTCCCTTGGTACATGATGGATTGTGACCCAAGGGAGGGGTATGATTCCATTGTGTGCTCAGATATGCTTTTGTGTGCTCACACAATGCGTAAGGAGGTGCTGGTGCTGTCCTTAG
>JAXQQM020086344.1:0-281037 GCA_034641835.2 Pinus albicaulis
AGCATGAGAAGCTGTCCCGAGATCTCGTTTTAAACAGTGCCGTCACCATGTGAGGCGAACTCTCCTCACAGATAACCCTCTTACATCATTTCCTACCTCTGCTTAGTGCAGGTCTCCTTTTGTTTATTTTGTTTTTACCGCTGTATGATAGGAGGTTCGAATGAGGACATGTTG
This sequence comes from Pinus albicaulis, assembly GCA_034641835.2. Taxonomy (NCBI): domain Eukaryota; kingdom Viridiplantae; phylum Streptophyta; class Pinopsida; order Pinales; family Pinaceae; genus Pinus; species Pinus albicaulis. The sequence continues at coordinate 175 of JAXQQM020086344.1, forward strand.
CCGATGTTTATATCGGACATCTGCCTCACGGAACTACAGTTCAGTGTATCTGCATTCTATTATCTCTTTAATGACGATAGTCTGCCTCACGAGGTTTTGTTTTCCTTTTTTTTTTATATTTATATATATTTCTCGCCAACAATCTTTGCAGTGCTCGAGTATGGAAAACAGGTTGTTATGTACACAGTCACTGTGGAGACTTTCTTTCACAGTGTTTGTGTCTATTCAAACAGCCTTCCAGTTCGCCGAGGCCTTTATGCTATTTAACAGAAATCTATGTTAATCTATCATACGATGTTCTGTCTTAATAATGATTCTCGTTTGAGTTCATCATTACCGTCTACCTTCGTTTCTCATTATGCAACTACACTCCCCCTTCCACCTGAAATTCACGCGTTCAACTGTTCTCATAGCGTTTAGTAGTGCTATGATTCCAGATGTTGTACGCACCCTTGCACCTATTACTCGTCGAGTGCAATCTTTCCGAATTCTGAGTTCGCTATTTATTTTGTAGTTGTGCTGGGTTTCGTATAGTAATCTGGTTTATTTTCTTTAGAGGTGAAATTCGTTCAATGATCGTGGTTGGTATAAGCCGGCCCGCATACAATTTTGTTTATATTGCTAGCTTACGCTCCAGGCGGTGAATATGTATTAGGGTTGTTAATTATAGCCGCCTAATATGCTTCTGTAATATATTTTTTTTTCACGGTCGTGAAGCTTTTAATATATGCTTCAGTTTTCTAATTCTCATAGTTTAATATTACCGATGACTGTTTGTATCTAAAATTTTCATCTAACCGTGTAGATTTTATAGCTGCTCGCCTTACGCGTTTTCTGTTCCATATATATAGGTATAGCCGAGTCTGGATTTTATGTTATCTCCATGCTTTATAACTTATAGATGGAGACACACCGGATACTCGTGCTCCCTTTTATACCGATAGGTATAGCTTTATAAAAGAGTATTAGAATTCCATGTTTGGCTTTTCTATGTGCTATTCATAGTTCATTGTAGCATATATATATAGATGTCAACTCTATACTTGTGTAAATGTGGTAATAATCTTAGAAAGTAACCTTTTTAATTGATAGAGTAGGGGTATAATTGGAGTATTTGTACTCATAGGTAGTATAAGGGTTTTGTAAATTCGAATACTCTTTCTCTAACCAAAATCTTCCTATGATATATTTTAATGTGTTTATTTTCTTCCCTCTAAATGTTGTTTCATGTATTATCAGGATTAGAGGTAATATTTTTCCAGCATGTTAATTTAAGCATCAAGATAGAATTATAGGTGAAGTTCTTCAATTCTACATATCATCAACTTTGATAGGATATAGTTACTCATTTGTTAGTACTATTATAATGGTTAGAATATGCACACCTGAAATTTATAAAAGCTATAGATGTAGAATGTTCATATCACCATTCTATTTTTTTTTCTATCTTGCTTAATGACTGTGCTACTACATACACTACATTTTCAGTGTTACTATAATGTTTTTTTTCAATACACATAATCACATCATATCAGTTTGGGGTCTATGGGAGTTATAACAAATTTAATCATCTATAGAGGCCAAGTAACTTCAGATCTAGACCAACTTGGTTTTAGAGATTCTGGAGTTTCTACTCTATAGGTTTCTGGTCTACAACAAACAGATTCTGGAAGGTACATCCTTAAGGACAGATCTGTTAAATGTAGCACCAAAATTTTGCAATTGTCATAAATAAAAATTGATATGTAGCCAATTCATACTATAATAAACCATAGCAATAAAAATTTCAGAACATACCACACAATCTGCAAATTGACCAACCTCCCAACCTTAGAGTCCTATTTGTCTCCCAGGACTCACCCCCGAGCAGAGATCACCTCCTAGAACAGATCAACCTCTGATCAGCCTAGGAGCAACTTATTTAAGCTCAAAATTCCCCAAAGCATGTTTCTAATTCTGCGTCCAGAATAGCAGGATGCTTTCTTTCCTGTTTAGCCTAGGCTTCCCATCTTTGGGATTCTTTAAAGTTGTTTTAAGCTTTTTCCTCAGCTTTTCCATCTTTATCCCACCTCTTCCCAACTACTCCTCTTCATTGGGGTAATTTAGATTTTCCTCAAATCTAAATAAATTTCTTTCAAGGATTTTTAGAAAGATTTTTGGGGATTTGTTTCCTTATCCATCCTCATGGATTTGGCAAGTGATCTCAATTCTCTTTTTGGTCAAAATGCACAATCATTTTATTTATTTCCTCAAATAAAATATGCCAATACATTCACACCATATTCATCCCTTGGGTCCACCCCCTTAGGATTTAAAGTTCAAATGTCTAACTTTAAAAAATTCAACACACAAATTGGGGGTGTTACAAACTCATAAGGTTATGACCTTTGATATGAAGGATATAGGAGTAAAAAAATAAATCTTGGGCATTGAAATACATAAATATATAAAAAATGGTAAACAAGGGATTTCACAACAAAATCATGTTGTGAAAATACTTCTAAAAATGGGAATAAAGTAAGAAAATCTTGTAAATATCCCCCTCGCTTCAAATTTTAATATTTATTTAATTTTATATTCTATGAGTAAGGAATAATATTATTATATTTCTTGTATATAATATGATAATGAATTAGGAAGTTTGATGTATGCAATGGTTTGTGTCAAACCAAATATTTCAGATGTAAAGCGTATTCTTAGTAGGTACATGGAAAATCCAAGAAGAGAACATTGTAATGCAGTGAAACTTTTTCTTTGTTTATTATATTCATAAGTGATTATTGCATCTCATTTAACAATAGTAGTGATTTTTTATGTGGGATTTTAATTCATATTTTACAGGTGATTTGGTCAATATGAGGTCTTCCTTAAGCTATGTCTTTGCACTTACAAGAGGATCCATTTGTTGGATGTCAAAACATTAAGAAAAAATTTATTTATCCAATATAGGGGTAGAATATATCTCTATGTCACATGTTTTAAAAAGGGGAATGTGGTTATAGGGTCTTCTAATTGAGTTTGGATGAGAAAAGATACGTATAAATGTGCTTTGTGATAGCAAAAGTGTTGTTCATTTTACTACAAATATAGTTTGTCATAAAAATACTAAGCATATTATTATTAACTACCATTTTTAACATATGTCATTGATCAGAACTCAAATCAAACTTCCATGCTTTTTCTCTTTGGATTTAAGAATCATACCTTTCAATATTTTGTGGCACAGGTTGTAAGCCTTCCTTCTATGGATTCCACTTGCTTTCATTTATTATCTATTTTGCTTTTTTGTATTTGGTAGAAATTTATGAATAGTATATGTATGTCTTATTTCTACCTATTTAATATGAAGACACATTATTAGTACCAATGATCAAAATCGATCCGATGTCACCATATACTTAATTACCATAAATTTAACACTAAATAAATAAATTTATTTAAATTGTTTTTTTTAAATAAAAATCATATTATATTTCAATGTATTTATTTTTTATTTAATGAATGTTTAATTCTAAATTACAATGTATTTCACATTGAATAAGTAATATTCATTTTTTTTAATAAAAAAAAATATTATTTTTGTATGTATTTATTTCTTAAATGAAATTTTGTATGATAATATATATATAAATAAATTATCAAGTTATAATTTTGATCATAAAATAATTTTGATAACTTATTATAATTTTTAATAGTTTATTATAATTTTTAAATATATTGTAAAAAATATATTTATTTTAATTATTCATTTTTATAAAAAAAAATAATATTATACTTCTATATATTCATTTTAATTTAATTTATGCTCCATTATTAATTACCATATATTTGAGATTGAATAATATTGATTTTAGTTATTCGTTTTTGTTAATAAAAAATATTTGAGATTGAATAAGTAATATTCATTTTTGTTATTTATTTTTCTTAATAAAATATAATATTACATGGTAATATTAATTTTATTTAATTATTTTGGTTAATAAAAATTAATATTATATTTCTATGTATTTATTTCCTAAATGATATTTTGTATAATAATGTATATATTCATTAACCATTAAGTTGTAATTCTCGTGACAGAATATTTTCAATAAATTATTTTTTTGGAAAAATATATTGTGAAAGTAAGCTTGTATGAGAGATGAAAAATTAAAATGGTTTTCACACAATAATATTATATTTTGATTAAGCATAAGATTATAATTATTTTATGTACATATAATATATGGTGATCAAGTTTGTTAAAAAATTTAGTAGAAAAAAATCTATTCATGTTAAGAGTTCATAAGCTCTGATCAAATAATTTTGACAACTTAAATAAGTTTCAGTAATTATTCCTAAACTAAAAATTAAAAATGCAATCATCTTAAAACTCACACCACTTATCAAACCACTTATCAAAGAAACAAAATCGATTATTTTATAAAAACCATAAAAAAAGAAAAAAAGAAGTAAAAAAAAAATTAAAATAATAATAACTGTAATAAAATTTCCTGCACACAATTCTTAAACCAATTCTAATACTACGTTATCATGAACACACGCTACTTGAGGTATACTTGGAATTCGAGTTTAAGCCTAAAATAACATAAACCCTAACATTTTACTTGAGCGTAGAAGGTTTGCTTGCGTCACTATATCAAATATGACGGAATCATAAATCCGATGCTTCGTCCATGTTTGCTGGGCCTCCAGCACCTCGCAATTTTGAACTTTCACACGATAAGGACTCAGCACGCTTTCAGACGCATCTCATGATTCGATTAGCAGTTACACAGCATATAAAATAGTTACTTAGTGCTGGACACATTGAACTTTTCATATTTTTTCATGTGAAGAAATGGCACCTGGAGTAGTTTTTTTATTCTGGATTAGACCTTAAAAAGTTTGGGAACCAAATTGGCAACATTGAATTTACAGCACCTGGATGTATGCATTCATTTAAAAGTACATAGATAGATTGCAATAATTTGAATCCGCATCTTGAATAGCAATGGTAGGTCACAATATGGAACACGGCACAGTAACTGATAGATGTATGTAAAATAGAAATAAATTAATATCTCTCCGCGCCTTCACACCTAAAGTCCCCGAACTGTTTATGGGCCATAACTGCTGTTATCATTTATCATACGGCGGTACATTGGGTGAGAGATTCTCACTTGTCACTTGATATTCCTTTTAAGGCTAGTCTTTCCATTTCGGGCCAATTTTCTTTCACAAATGTTTTGTGATCATTGAAATAATAATGTGGGATATCATCCTTTGGCGACTTTATTATAGAACTATATGATGGATTGGTGGATAAATTGTTTTAAATAGCGAAGGTATCATAAAGTTTCTAAGAATAATATTATAAATTATTGATAAATATTAAAACAAAATTTAGTTTACAAATTTAACCTTTTTCATTTATGATCATTTTCCAACTGTGTACCAAACAATGTTTTCTTGGTATTATTTCAATCGTTGAAAGGATATACATTTATCTTCTTGTAATTTGACGTCTCTGCACATATTTTTTCTTTTTCCAAACCATTATAAGACATACCAAAATTTATAACAATTCATTTTCCTTCTATAAAGGATTGAATAATACCTATAACATTTCTAATGTATCTTTTTTTTAAACTACTAAAATAGCAATATTTATAATGGTTATTTTTATTCTTACAAAACTTTTTAATAACACATTTGTAATATAAATATGCTTTGCCACGTATATTAACATAAAGTTTTATTAGAATACATGAATCTTAAAAACTTTACTTAGCTCGTGTTGTTGACATAAAGTTCCATTAGAATACATGAGCCTCACTTAGTTCTTTAGAGTAAATTTACTCTTCAATTCATATCGTGCAATTCATCATTTCTCCCCCAAAACTTTGTCATCACACATATCCTACTTCTAAATTGGGAATGGATATTTCATTTATATAGAACATTTGAAGTGATATAATGTAGTGTGCATGCTTCATTAATATATAAAATATGTTTTTAGTGTATTTTATTTACAATTCAAGAGAAAGTCCTTGGTACAATATTATTGTGGTGGTGTGCAAAAGCGGTTGACAACCCCATGTTAATTTCAGGTGTATGACATTCCATTCTAGCTACCTTTGTTCAACGTCGTATAGTTTTCTAGAAAGTCTATAATAATAAAAATTATACATCTATTAATCCATTTTTGTGAATGCAATCGTCAAAATTAAAATTAGTATAAAACATTGACTAAGAGATGTATTTACGGGACAAAGACAAATCATACACAAACTCTATGAATTTTCACAAATTTCGAAGAACATAGTTTATTTGATGTATTCACGGGACAAAGACAAATCATATAGAAATTCTATAAAGTTTCACAAATTTCCAAGAACATAATTTATTTTGTCGTTTAAATATGTGTATAAATGAAACTTTCAAAACCTTAAAAATAGCCATCTTATTATAAGTTGAAGAATCTTAAAATTTCTAAAAATAATTGATTAAACGAAATTTTATTTTACGAGATATTTATCTCGTGTGTGCATAATCAATACAAGTTTTATTGTGGGCCACATGGCTTATAAACTCGATAATTTTTATGGTGGGCCACTTGCACTACGAACTCGACATAAGTTTTACGTGGGCAACTTGCTAAAAGGGGTGTCCTATAAAGTAGGAAGTGGAGAATTTCATAGCTTTCAACCATGATAATATTTTCTTTACGAAAGAAAAAGTAACTTTCTTAGTGCACCCAATCAGTTTCATCCAAGAAGGAAAGGAACTTAATTTTATATTTATTTCATAATACATTACCAAGTGCAGTTTAGGACCACCGTCGAACGCTATGATGAAACTTTTGTTAATGATACGAAAATAAGGTATCTTGTAGGAATGGGTTACTGATAATGTCGGTAACACATTTACAATTTTATTTATTTTTGAAATACAAATAGTTTAATTTTTAAAAACATTAAAGTCGAGTATGTTATTAAATTGAGAATAATTATGTTAAACTACTCTTTAGTAATTGTTAACAAAATATTATATTATTAATAATAAGCATGATTATAATAAATTATATTAATTTTATATTATAAATATATATTTAAAAAAATATAAAATATTATTTTTAAAAATAAAAAAATAATGTAATAATTATTATTACATTTAACTTATTTTTTAATATACTTATATTTTTTTAATAATAATTGTTTTAATACAAGTAAAATATATTAATTAATTAAGGATGATATAAAATTTAATGCTACAATAATAATAATAATATGGAAAAAAATAAATATATTTAATTTTATTATTAAAAAAATAAAAAAAAAATTATATTCATTTTTCTTTTTTACTACTTACAACTACATCACATAAGATGGAATAAGATTGTAAAAAATAATTATTTCTTAATTATGAGGTAAAGAAAATTAACTTTTTAATGAGGGATATATAATGAATATAATTTCATGAAATTAAAGTTTCACTTTATTTTTAATATATATTATAAATTTTGTATATTTTATTGCAATATAAATAGATATTATATAGATGGGGATAAGAAGTTATGATTAAGATTGTAGTTAGTATTCTATATGGTATGAAGGTTAAATGTTTTTTTGGTAGTATATGATATCATGGATTTAATTTTAATAATGATATTATGGGATATTTGATTTTTGCAAATATTATTAAAGTTGTTATGTTTTTTTATCTCGAAGTATGTTCTAAAACTATTTTATGATTGATTAAAATAATATATTCATATGAAATAAGAAAATAAATTAATAACATGATACTCAAACACCTTTCAAAAGTGTGAAACTTTATCTCCTTACAAGCTATAAGCAAATTATTCTAAAACATATCTTTTTCCAATATACAATAATATTGCTACACATCAAGATAAAATATTGTGCTATTTATTGAATAACACTTTATTATTTTAAAACTCAAGCAAAATATGTACATAGATACATATCAATATGTGTTGATTGTAAATATATTTTAATGACATATTATTGATGTGAATATTAAAATAAATCGATATTATGAGATTCATGACTTTTTATTTTTTCTATGTAATGCTAAATCCTATTGTATTGTAAAAAAAAATACATTTGAGCTTCATAACAGGGGTTGTTGAATTAACCAACCCCTGTTGGATGAAGACATTTCAAAAATTAAAAAATTGGGCTGCCCTTTGGGGGGAAACCAACCCTTAGAGAGTTTAACATTTGAAAGAGAGAGCTTCCCTTCTTGGCGAAACCAGTTGTTAACATAGATCCGAATGACTGTGTTTGTTGGAAAATAGAAAGATCGATAGACAAACAATAGAGAAGCATGTGAAAGCTAGGAACAGGAGAGTCATGCCTCTATATCTACCGGTCTTGTGTGTCATGACGCATAATTTGAGGAGTTTCTTCAATGATGAATCATTCATAGTCTCATAGGGCATCATCTTCTTGGAGAGCTGGGGAGTTAGCTCTGGAGTTGAAGTTGAGCATGCACATTTGTCTGCTTCATTTACATTTTGCTGGGTGCCTTCCACAGAGATACTCCCTTGACTATCTTAAGCATAATCCATGCTTTTGACAAGAATATCGACTATTTTCCTTGGTCGAGGGGAGGGGGAGTGTGAAAGGGTCGACTTGCGAGGGCGCTTCTTGCTGTTAGAGCCAGAATGGCTTTGCTTCCCCTCCGGGAGGCGAATTGAAATTTGAGAGGAGAGAAATTGATGGTAAAAGACCTCTGGACCATCAAGAGCCATAGAGAAGGCCAACGAGCACTTTTCCATAGCTGGAACTGGAGGGTAGGAGGGAGATCCTCTGCCTCCTTTCCAATGACATCTCATGCAGTGTGAGCGAGGCATTACGTTGACTGAATATAGGGTTTGTAGGGTAGCGAATGAGAGCTCATAGGGTGGATGAGGAGTAGCGTGGAGGGCGGGGGTGAGATGAAGGTTGGCAGTGTAAAAGACAAAGTCTTGTAGACCATGAAAGATAGGGAGAGAAAATTGGAAAGAAAACATGAGAAAATGCGAATTGTATTTGGATCCATTGGCCATATATGGCCAAAGAATAAAACACAGGAGCCGAGGCACAATACGTGGGATTGAACATCGCAAGTGTCGATTTCCTTCCCAACGGAGCGAATTTAAAGCCCTCACGTGGGAGGCAAGTGCATCCCCATTGTATGGTCAGTTGATCTCGCAGAGTGATGCCAGGTTTCCAACAAAATCCATTTCCTTAATGACTCACATTCGGGGGAGATTGATGAATTTTCAGTCAGCATCATTATTAATATTAAAGTTGTCTTCATCATTATGATTTGATCAATTTTTTGATAATTCAATTATCACACTTTAAATTAAACAATATCCTATTTCAATTAATCCATAACATGGTAATTTTGAACAAACAAAATCTATTTTTTCATTGGATTTTGATTCTTCTTTCCTTCCTTACAAAAGTACTTATAATTCTACTATCATAGGTTATGTTTTCTCAATCAATCTTTTCTTCATGATATATAGAGATTTCATGTATCTTCTATCCACTCATTCTTTGATCATGTCATTTTCACCTTTTTCCAACCCAACTCCATCATCCTTACTATTCTATAAGGAGGAAGTTGTTCATTTGTATAAAATTAAATTTTACCTCATAGAAAACCATACTTTTACAAACACTATTGGGCAATTTTTTACCTTATTAAAAGCATTATGGAATGCATATTTCCATATTGTTCATTATTCTCATGCAATTCCTCTTGAACATTTTTTCTTTGTAATTTTTGGTTTTGTTATGATTGGAAAAATATTCTTAAGCATATATTCTCCATCATATTTTGTCATTGTATAAAGCTACCATGGTAGAAAATCGTTATCACCAACATTTTTACTAAATGAGGAGAAATATTATTTTCAAAGCGATCATATTATTAATAGTTTCAATATTATTCTCTTATTTTTTTATTAGTTAGAAAATGTAATTAAAAATAAAAGGGTACTAAATATGGACTTTTTATTGGAATTATGGCCTAAATGGCTGCTACAAAATCTCCTAATTTTTCTATTATACGTCAATATCCTATTCCTAAAAGTTTTTGTTAATTATTGAATAATTGCAATACAAAAAGTATTAAAAACCATCCTTTCATAGTCACCTAATTTTTAACATAGCTTGATAGCCATCTAGGATTAGGATATCAGGCACTTCACATGCAATAACCCTCAATTACTAGCCCCACATGTTTGAGTAATGGAGATCGTTATGGCATCTACTTAGTAACCTGGTGTTCAATAGGGTACATGAAGTTGTAGTTGGCATAACTTCTAAATACAAACCCTAATTGAAGTTATTGTTGCACTGCTGGAAATAGTTTAGAGGATATAATAGAATATAAATAATAACAATAATGTTGGGCAACCAAGAAGGGAAAAGAAATTAGCAACCTCTCACTGATTGGGCAACCAAGAAAAAAGCACACTCTTTCCTTGGAAACATCTAAGAGTAGAAAAGAGGGAAACATATAAAAATATAGGAAATAAGGAAACATATCAATGTATTTTCTTTATCTAATAATGCATTTTATTTTATGAAAACATCTTTTGTAATTACAAAATTAAAAATAAAGAGAATGATTGTATTATTTATAAATTTATCAACTCTCGCTCATAATAAAGGTTGTGGTATTGTTTCCAGAGCTAATGTGTTATTCCTTTTTTGTGCCTCTATCCTCTTATGTGATTCTCTACATTAGCTTTTAAAATATGAAGGTAGATCAATTGGTATCAGAGCACAAGATCCTGGAAGCCATCCACCTATTCGAAGAATTTTTTTTAGGGTGATACATTTCAATCAAGAGCCCTCCAATACAGACTCGCTAGTAAATGGTTTAGCTAGTGCTCTTCAACAACTAATTACGCTGCAACAACAATGACATCATCTAGGGAAAATGCAGCTTCATACACGCTTTCAATTGCCGAAATTCGCAAGCCAAATGAATGGTGAGGTTGTTGATTCTTGGCTCTGAAGTCTCTCCAACTATTCTAGAACCTGTCCAAAAATGGAAGAGGAGATAAAACCTTAGATCACTACTATACAATTGGAAGGCCTAGCACAAACATGGTGGGATACTCATCTTGATAATATGGCCTTCGTTGTCAAACTTGGGGAATCGACCGAGACCAGATCGACACCTATCACATCTTGGGATATCCTTTTCCATGCCTTAAGAGAATGCTTCTATCCTCCATGGCATATCCAAAATCTCATTTCCAAATGGTTACAACTTCGAAAACTGCCCAATTAATCAGTGCAAGATTACATTGATTTCTTCTACAAGTTTTGTATTCAACTCCATATCTCTGATCCATAAGAGGTAATAATTATCAAAGTTCATTCTAGCTTGCTAATGTTTTTTCGACACGAAGTTGAGTTGTTTGATAGTAATTCATTAGACTAGGCCTTTATTCAGTCCTTGGTTGTGGAACGCAAATTTTCGATCCCCTCAAGCCATAAATGGTCCATCTTCCTCTTGTTATTCTATTGTCACCTTGCCCTCATCCCCCACACCTCATAATACCCCCTGGTGTAATTTTCATAGGACCAACTCACACTTTTTCAAATTGTTGAGTACTAAAAAATCTACGTCGTGACAAGACTCTTTTTATAGAGGTCGAGCAAAGGAATGCCACTACCCAAATTCCAGTTATTTCTCTCGAAGTCGACCTACCTTGTCAACTATAATGTAGCAATTATATTATGTTGTATGCCCAATCAGTCACACATGCTAGGATATCCATGTGTATACCTTCAATAATATTCTACAAGGTTAAAAATATTATCACGAATTAAGGGTTAACAATTCAAAATCCCTAACCTGAGGAAATTTTTAGGTTATGTCAAATACTAAGGCACTAGAAAGACAAGATTATGGAATTATTTTGGAATTTTACATGTTTAATAAGTGGTAATATAATATAGCAATAGCATTTAGGAGAATAAATGAGTTAAATTCCATAGTTACCATTCAAGCCACGTTATCATAGTATATTCCATTGTGAGTGCTCAATTTTGTGTAGTTGTATTTTTATAACTAAAGAAAAGAGAGAAAAACATATTCTTGCCTTCTATTTTGGTTTTCTCCCATATAGAGTTTTCAAAGATACTTCTTGTTTTCATTTCTATGATTTTTTTGCTCATTTTCTTATTCTTTCATTTCATACATTTGTTATTTTCATCATTTTTAACATTCTTCTAGTAATATTAATTTTGGAACTGAGGAGATAAATTACATAACGTAATATTTCATGATATTATAATATATGCTATGAAAAAAATTGTAGTGGGATGTCCATGGAAATTTATAGATAATCATCTCTCCTCCTTATTGTCTATATAAAACATCAAATGATTGTGGTGGATGATAAAAAAAATTACCCAAAATGTACAAGAAAAAAAAAGGAATGAAAAAAAGCGATATTAGCTAAATGTTTTTCTAGAATTATATATATATATTACTAGAAAGCAATAATTTGTAAATATCACTTTCGTTATATTTACTTTTCATATATTAATATAAAAATTAAATAGTTTATATTCATGTTACCTTTTCAGGAAGATTATTAAAATCTCAAACGATGAATGAGCTGATATCATAAATATGGCAGTAGGAATGTACAAAAAGGTGTATAAAGAGATGGTCAAAGAAATTGACATAATTGAATCGCGCGAGGAGCCATCTCATCAACAACGTGATTCAAATGTATTATGTAATCATCGATTTTTTCGAATAGGTACAATAAATAAAAAATTTAGCATTAAATATTAATTTTCAAGTAATCTCTTGCAGAAAAGAAAAGAAAAGAAAATGGAAACCATTCAACACACAAAACAGGACAACAAGGAAGAAAAGGGTTGATATCTATGTTTGTGATTAATTGTTACTTTCTTAAAAGAAATTAACTAGATTTCGTTTTTGTATATTTCAAATTATTTTGCAACAATCATCATTGAATGTATTCAAACAAGTACTAACATAAAAAGAAGAACCATTAGAAGAATTTATTAACATTAGGTTAAATATGGGTTGTCAGTATATGTTGGCGTATCAGAAATTAATTGTGGAATTTGTAAGCATATATTTTGTTTTACTTAGCTTTGTCTATAATTAATAGAACAAAAAATTATTTTATATTAAATATATTATTTCTTATGGGGTATAAAACTTGCAGGAAACAAAGTATGGAACTGCACCAACAAATGAATAGTGGAAAGATGGCATGAAATTTGGTTTTGAAAGAATGTGTATAGTTCATAAGGTACTCTATTATTTTTTTTTCTAAGTTAGAGTAATCTATTAACAGTGAAAAATATAGTACATCTGGCTAAGGCCATGACTGTGCCTGCGAGGAGGCAATTTGAACTAACAGAGACTAGTTTTTGGCTGCCCTGCTAGAGGGAAACCAGCCGAAGGAACCATCAACTGAAAAAATCCCACGCAGGGGATCGTACTGAAATGTCTTTGACTTAAAACTAGGAACATAGACATTATATAGTTGTAACACTGGACCATATCAAAACTGGACTGCTTTAAAGACTGAGACTGGTCATTAGCAAAAATTGGACCAGAGTTGAAAGAAACAACAAAACAATCCCTCAGAGAGGGCAGAGAAAAACAAAAGAGACAAGTAAAGAGGGCTGAATTACTCATCCGAGGAAACCTCCTCGATTCTGCATTCGTAGTCTTCTGGTTCGCCTTGAGCATGGGAGAGTTCTGCACTGACGTGGCCAGCTGAGGGAGTTTCAATGACATTTTCCTGAACGCGCCCTAAGTCCTCCTGCATGGTCTCCCTGGTCTCGCTAGGCTGACCCCTCGTGTCTAGTTGCTCCGCTTCCAAATGTGCACCGTCGACATGAGCCTCCTCATCCGGCAGATTCTCAGGCAGGGGCTCCTCCAGGAAGACGACAGAGATGGCCACAGTTACCCTTGGTCGATTAAGTGCACAATCGAACGAGAAGAGGGCTGTATGAGACTGAGCAGGCAGCGCATCGCCTGAAGGCGAGTCAAGCCTGCGGCCTGAGCGGAGCAAGCGCCCTCAGAAGAGGCGTGGGAGGCTGCCTGAGGGCGTGGAGGTGTCTGATGTTGAAGTCGAAATGGAGGGCGAGTGCCTTCTGGCCGAACGTGAAGACCCCCTCCTGCACTGCATTCTCTGCCACAGCCTTGGCATTTTCGCAGCTGTGAAGGAGTTGGAGCTCTGGAACGACTAAGTATTGACAGAGTTTGGCACAGGTGGAATGCCCAGAACCACCGTTGCAGACAAGCAAGAGCCAGCGAGCGAAATGTGAATACTGTCAGCAGGCTCCAAGCAACGGGTATGGCGACTGTGCTTCCCAGTGGTGGTGCGCTCTCCAGCTCTGTCCTGAACCGAATTGCACTGTGAATTCATCGGCGTAGGGGCAAGCGAGGCCATTTCATTTAAAAACTGGTCCCTGCAACAATTAAACCTCCGCATTGAATGTCCAGGCCTGTAAATCCTATGTGAAATTCTGTTGCGGCAGTCGAGGCTGCCTCGAACCTCAATCACTGTATTGCAAATCGTTTCCATATCCATCTCCATAAAGAGCAGGCGGGGGAATTAAACACAGTCAGGTGGGCTCGTTGGTGGCGTGAGGGATGGCATGTGGCCTCCCGTCCGATCGCCATGCGTCCAATCGCCCCTATTAACTACATTTGTATAACATCCGGTGCATGGGTCAATTCTTGTTATGATACATTTCTTTTCGATTTACATTGATATATATTATTTAATATTTCAATTTTCATTATTCTTGGCCAATGTATATACACTCATTACAATTTATTTTTATGTTTGTAGATGGAAGGTGAAGAAGAAGAAAACAATCAACACCGTGAACAAAACATTCCTGAAAATAACCCAAGTCATGGAAGTAGCTCTAGGAGTGACAATAGTTCAAGCGAAGAATGATGATCACTATGTTTGGATATGAAAGAAAGGTGTTGTATTTTTTGAAATATGTCTGTGAAATCATACATTTTGTTTAATGTAATGGACATAGTGTCCCAATTGAAGGAAAAAGGGATACCAATAACTATCCCATTTTGTATGATAAAGACTGTCTTATTCATATATATTATATATATATATATATATATATGTATGTATGTATGTATGTATGTATGTATGTATGTATGTGTGTGTGTATATATATATATATATATATATATATATAATAATAAAATATGTTTTAATTTATTCTATTGTGTTCTCCATTGTTGTTGTGAAATGTTACACCACTAATTAAATATTATAATGAAGATATGTGAAATATGATGATATGATATAACAAATAAATCCAAGCATGACATTCAAATGGACTAATAAAAATTTAATTGATATGAATACTTTTATAAGATACGTGTCAACTTTTGATGAATAATGATTTTTTAAAAATCACAATAATTTTAGTGTCACGGGTCGATGTTTCTCAAAAACACAAAATGAACACCTGTGCGTGTTATTTACTGTGCACCGGTGTTCATTTTGTATGATAATGCACACCGGTGCATTTCTACGACCTATGGACACCTCACAAATACCAACACCAATTATAATTTCTGGTGCACTTTATCGACGACTACCACCTAGGCAGTCTGATAGGAATTGCATGCACCAATGTGGTTTTCCTTTAATGCACCGCTACGTTTTTATAACTTAATGGCTCGGTGAATTTTATCACCTAGATGCCCTAGTGTGGCTTTACACCTTAACAACCCGATGCATGCACCTTCGATCAACCCAATGTGACTTGTTGGTTGACACACGCCAATCCATTGCTAAATTCCCTGGGGCATCAAAAGTTTATTTTCCATCCCTGTGCTTGGTATGTTTACAGTACTAGTGCATTCATGGTAAAACACACTAGTGCGTTGACACCTGATGCACACACTTATGAGGTAAACATTTGTAACTACCTCCAGTCGCCAAATTTTTTAATTGTGTTGAAATTATATTAGAAGCTCTGCCAAACCCTCCATTGCCAAAAACATATCTTGTAGCAAATGTTTTTTTTGAAAAATTTGGCCAATTTTTGAAAAATAAAAACATCCTTTATAACCTCTACTAGAGGGCCTTTTCCTTGTAGTGAATTAACTAAAATAAAATGTAAAAGGCTTCAACTTAATCAAGGAAATTTTTTGTTTACTCTAATTCTATTGGTTTATAAAACTAGAGACTTAGTTGAAGGTGACGTAGGACTAATTGTAAAATTATTATTCATTAATAGAGTCCTTTATTTTTCTTATGGATGTTTCGTTGATAAATAGTGACTCTTTTACTGCATAAAATTTATATGTGTTATTCTTATGTATATCATTATTTCTTTGTTGTGAATGCCTTATAGAGGCCCTTCATACCAACAAGCGATATCAAGTCATGGATTCAAGAGATTTGAATCAAAGTATATTTAGAGGGCATTTTCAGTCAAATTTATTGAGAGTTGTTTGGGGTCCGACTATTGACATCAATCAAGCCATTCTAGCGAAATGAAATTTGGGAACATAGGAAGAGAAACCCATAATTCTATAAAGGAAATTCATATATAATTCAAAGTATATGATGAAAATAGATAAGTTATGGTAAATCCATAGATAAGTTATAGTTAATCCATAATTGTAGAGGAGGTGGTTGTCATCGAGACTACAAACCAATGAAAAAAGAACAATTGTTTCTCATGGTGAAGTAACTAACCTGTGAATCAAGGGAGTGAACCAAGTTAAAGCCATGCAATAGATGTTTGATAGATCCTAGCCACCAAGGGAGTGAATCAAGTTAAAGTCATGAAATGGATGTGTGATAGAGCCTAGCCACCACTCAAACCATAATTGAGTCAACACCCTAGCCGAGTAGAAAAAAGAAGCGACAGAAAGGGAGTTTAAGATGCTCAAGAAGAAAAGGGTCTGTGCCATGAAATGAAATTTGACTAAAGAAAAAGGTGTTAAGCATCTCACACACTCACAAAAGAGGATCAACAAAACACTAGCAGAACCTTCCAAGTGGTCAATCCACCATTTTTAGTTATGAGTCTAGTTTTTAGTTAATAAAAAATAGAGACCCACAAAAATTTATCCATAAAGGAGATGAGGTTGAGTGGGATCATGAGGATTTACCTTAGAAAGTGGTAAAGTGAATTTTTTGAAAATATGTGGATGCATATATTTTGAAATTCGGTGAAAATTAAAAAAATTATTTTAAAAGTAAATTTGGCAGAGCACAATCTTGTAAAGATACATATTTCTATAATTTTGAATTAAATATTTACAAAAAAAAATAAAGTGATTTACACGACAATAATGCTAGAAGGGGAAAATACGTAATTTGAAGGTTAAAATTTTAATGTTATAAATCATTTTGAATCATGAAAATTTAATGTGAGACTCCTTAAAACAACAAGAGTTGCATAAGGTGTTAGATGAAAGGAGGAAACAAGCTAAAACTATGAATGATTAAGAGTGGAAAGGCATGGATGCGAGAGTCCTTGACACAATTTATTTATGTCATGTAGACCGAGTTTTGTTTAATATTAACAAATAATTAACAATAAAATACTTATGCAGAAATATTAAAAGCCTTTATATGAAAAAGTCGTTGATGAATTGAATCTACTCGAAGATTCATTTCTCGAAAATAAAAATGAAAGAAGAAAATTTGCAAATCACCTCAATGTGTTTAATGCTACCATTTTCTAGCTCAATGGTATGAACGTTAAACTTTATGAAAAATATAAATAAGTTACACTATTGTTTTTATTTCTTAAATCATCAGATCATTTTTTAGCCTTCATTAATTTTTTGTACAACAAATAATCTTGACTTCATTTTTTTATGCTGGAGCATGGTTTTCTGAGGAGGTCCGGAGAAAAGTGGAGAGGTACATCCACATAAAAATGGAAAGTAAGGAAGAGTAAACTTTGACGTTGTTGTCGTAAAAAGCTAGTGCGTATTGAGAAGTATTGTTTGAAGAGACATCAATAAAAGGAAGACTCTAATAATGAGGAAAATTGAATTGAATTATCTCCAATTATGAACTTTTGTATTTCAATAATATTCCTCAATATTATGAAGAATATTTGTTATATTATGGAGTTTTTTATGTTACATATCGACATATAATTTGGTTTTATTCATGTGAATCTATTAACGGTAGACTTTTTTATATGTGAAATAATATTTATTGTAAGAGTTGGGTTTGGAAACGTCACAAATAAAAATATTTGATGGTGCAATAAGGAGATTGAAAGTTTTTAAAACAATTTTATTATGTGGATATTTGGATGAGGATATATACATGGAAGAATCAAAGTGTTTTCTACGACAATGCTCAATAGATGAGTGTATGGCCTAAAGTAGTCACCTAAGCAATGGTAATTAAATTTTTCTTCTTTTATTATGAGCCAAAATTATACGAGATGTGAGTATGGCCACTGTGTTTATTTCAAAAGTTTGAATTGTCTTATTCATTATCTTGTTGTTACATGTTCATGCTCAATAGATGAGTGTATGGCCTAAATTAGTCACCTACGCAATGGTAATTAAATTTTTATTCTTTGATTATGAACCAAAATTATAATAGATGTCAGTATGCCCAATGTGTTTATTTCAAAATTTTGAATTTTCTTATTCATTATCTAGGTGTTACATGTTCATGATATGCTTGTTGCAAACAAACACATATATAATATCAACAAGTTAAAGGCTCATAAGGTTATGACCTTTGATATGAAGGATATAGGAGTAAAAAAATAAATCTTGGGCATTGAAATACATAAATATATAAAAAATGGTAAAAAAGGGATTTCATAACAAAAGCATGTTGTGAAAATACTTCTAAAATTGGGGATGAACTATGCAAAACTTGTAAATATCCCTCTTGCTTCACATTTTAATATTTATTCAACTTTATATCCTATGAGTAATGAATAAAATGTTTATATGTCTTGTGTATAATATTCTAATGAAGTAGGAAGTTTGATGTATGCAATGGTTTGTGTCATACCAAATATTTCACATGTACTGTGTGTTGCTTGTAGGTACATGGAATATCCAGTAAGAGAACATTGTAATGCAGTAATTTTTTTTCTTTTGTATCTTATAGGAATAAGTGATTATTGCATCTTGTTTAACAATAGTAGTGATTTTGTATGTGGGTATATTAATTCATATTTTACACCTGATTTGGTCCATATGAGGCCTTCTTTAAGTTATTTTGTTGCACTTACAAGGGGATCTATTATTTGGATGTCAAAACATTAGGAAAAAAATTATTTATCCAATATAGAGGTAGAATATATTTCTATGTCACATGTTTGCAAAAGGGGAATTTGGTTGTAGGGTCTTCTAACTAAGCTTGGATGAGGAAATAGAAGTGTAAATGTACTCTGTGACAATAAAAGTGTTATTCATTTGGATAGAAATATAGTTGATCATAGCAAGACTAAGCATATTATTATTAAGTATAATTTGTAATATAGGTCATTGATAAAGGTAGAGTATGTCTTAAAAGGGTTTACAGATAAGAAAGCCAGACAAACGTTCTTATGAAATTAGCGTTGTTAGAGAATTTTTTGTGGTGTTCACCTTCTCCTCTCTTATACAAGAGGATATGAATGTGCTTCGATAAGATATTAGGTAAAGATTTTTCAAAGTGAATATTGTTAAAATGTGAAAAAGTTAGTTGAAAGAAAATGTAAAAAACTAAATTTCCTTAAGTACAAAATTAGCTATAGTTTTCATAATGAATTTAATAGTATCTACCTCAAATGAAGCACAAAAGTTGAAGGGGTTCTGAGAGTAATTGTAAAAATATTCTCGATGAATAACATATCTTAACTCACCCGTGGATGCTTCTCTAACAAAGAATCAAGATAGGTTCAACCACGTAAAAACTTCATTTGTTTTTCTTATTTGTATCATTAGTTCTCCATTATGAATAATACCCGGAATAACAACAAAAACATGAGTTCCAAGTTCTTAACCATTATGCCCACATAATGCATTTTTCTTGTTATTATTTTTATGTTTTTTATCTTTATTATTTATTTTGGTATATAATATATAATTTGTTCTTTTTTTTTGGTTGAACCATGAGGCATTTGAACTTTGAATCTCATGGATTACAAAAGTAATTATTATTAAGGTTGTCATCAATTAACCTACCCTCTATGGGCCTATATAGCATAAAATTTTAAAAATAAAATGTTAACATTTTTTTTTCAATAGATTCCTATATTCATGGAGGTCAGGCATATATGTATTCATTTATAAAATTAAAACTTAGTAATTTTCATTAAACTGCAAGTTCTTTATTGTTGTGAATCAATTTATTGCTCACATAAGAGAGAAAATTACAACTGAAATCAAACTTCCATGCTTTTGTTGAGATTTTATTTCTTATTTTTTAATTAAATCTGGAGGAAAATTTCATGTAGGTGACAACAATAGGATTTGTTGCTACATTGGCTCCATCAGTTTCTGATGAGGAGTTAATGCATCCTATATTTTTTGTGAGAGAATTTATGAGTTTGTTGCCATTTCCAGCTATAAAATGTAAGCCCGTAGAGGCAAGTGTGCATAAGGAGGAATGTGTAGTGAGGAAGGCTGAGCAGATGAGAAACTCTGCTATTGTATTTCTGCAGTTGATTAATGAGATTGCCGATGCCCTGTTAGGTGGACGTAGCCCAGATTGGTTGGGTGAACCACGTTAAAAATCTATTGTCTTTATGTGTATTTCTGCTGTGTGTTCTGTATGTTTTATTTCATTATTCCGCTGCTGATCTCAACATTTGGTATCGGAGCCAGACAAACCTAGCAGTGACTCCGGGTCAACGTAAAAACACAGTACCGTGAGTTGTGACTGAAGCTATGAGCAGTGAAAGCCATTGAACGAATAGCGCTGAGGCAGAGGCAGAGGCCGTGAACTAACAGCGCTGACGCAGAGGCCGTATAGAACAGTCGTTGACCATGGAATGCAAATTCTGGTTCAACGTAGTTGAACATGGACCATTTTTCATGGACGTAAGCTGCTGTGCCAGATTGTTGTGAACGGGGGTCGAAGCTGTTGTGCCAGATTGTTGTGAACAGGGGTCGAAGCTGCTGTGCCAGATTTGTTACGTAGAGCCGAGTATACCTGGGGTTGAAAGCCGAGCGTTGAACAGTGTGGTGGACTGCGTGCAAGGCAACGTTGAACAGTGCCGAGTAATATTTGAAGGTGCTGTTACATTAAGTTTTTCAAAAATCGATTTTTTGCATTAAAGTATAATGGTATTCGAATTGCCATTCAAATCAATTATTTAATTGCAATGTTTAAAAAAAAAAAACAAATCGATTATATTCTTAATAATTCGATTCAAAAGGAGCAAGTTTTAAAAATCGATTTGCACTATTTAAATGTTTAAATAAATCGATTTGTGATTTTAAAAAAAAGAAGAAGGAAGAAGTCAATTTTAACATCATGGTATTAAGAAGTTGATTGTTGAGTTTTTTTAACATAATGAATTTATATATGATATTATAACTATATCATATATCATTTTTAAATTGTAATATGCCATGATATTATAAGGCAAGGGCATTTTCTTTTTTAAATCGATTTGTAATATTAATGCCATTTTCGTATGGTATTAAGAGGAAAGACATTCTATAAGAAGAAGGAAATTTTTTTTTTAAGGCAAAGGATTTTTTAATCAAAACTAATTCCTTCTGAAATTGGAAATTTTTTGTGACACGAGCTACTAAAAATGGAAAAAACACAAAGTGCCCGGTTTGAGATCGAGAAGTTCAATGGCAAAAACAACTTCGAGATATGGAAAGTGAAGATGTATGATTTACTTGTGCAACAAGGCGTGGCGAAGGCGTTGTTGGGGAAATCCAAACAGCCTTACACCATGACAGATGATGAATGGAGTGATCTGGATGAAAGAGCACTGAGCGGCATTCGACTGTGTTTGGCGGATGATGTTTTGTTTAACATCGTGTCAGAGAAAATTGTTGCTGGTTTGTGGACAAAGCTTGAAAAGCTGTACATGACAAAATCCTTAACCAATAAGATTCTTCTGAAGCGACAGTTGTACAGCTTGCGCATGAAGGAAGGTACGACGATAACTGATCATCTGAATACCTTTAATACTCTCTTGGTGCAATTAGAAAGTATAGAAGTAAAATTTGAATCAGAAGATAAATTTGTAACTTTATTATGCTCGTTGCCCGAGTCATGGGATCATTTTGTTACTTCTATAAGTCTTAGTTCATCAGAAACCCTTGAATTTGATGATGTTGTTGGAGCTTTGTTGTCCGAAGAAACAAGGAAGAGGTCAAATTCAGAAACCTCTACATCAGAAGCAATGATGGTCAGAGGTCGTTCTAAAGAAAGACGCTTCAGTAAGCACAACAACTCGTGTTCAAAATTGAAAGGGAAGAAGAGTAAGGTAAAGTGCTGGTTTTGTGGCAAATCGGGACATTTGAAGAAGGACTGTTGGAAGAGACAACAAACAGAGAAGAAAGGAGACTCTTCGACAGAGAAGAAAGAAGCAAACATGACAGATACAGGTTCGGCATCTATTTCAGGTATGAGTGATGAAGTGTTATCAGTTGGTGTGTCTAATCATGATCAACATTGGTTATTAGATTCTGGTGCATCAAATCACATGTGCATTCATAGAGAGTGGTTTAAAACTTATAAATCAATCAATGATGGAGTTGTTTACATGGGAAATGATGTCTCGTGTAATATTGTGGGAATTGGAAGCATCCAGATTAAAATGTTTGATGGGACAAATAAAATTCTAACTGATGTAAGACACGTACCTGAACTAAGAAAAAACCTCATTTCACTAGGAGTACTAGACACAAATGGATATAAAACCTTTATTCAAGGTGGAGTAATGAAAGTTTATAAAGGAATTTTACTAGTAATGAAAGCAAAGAAGGTTGGAAATATTTTTCAATTAGAAGGAAGAACAGAGTCAGATCATGCTTCTATAGTATCTGAAAATGATAGTAATTCTATTCGTTTATGGCATCAAAAGTTGGGCCATATGAGCGAAAGAGGATTAAAAATTTTGTCTGATCATAAGTTACTTCCTAGTTTAAAATCTTCTAAGTTAGATTTCTGCAAACATTGTCTGTTTGGGAAACAAAGCAAGCAGAAGTTTAAAACTGGAAAACATACTAGTAAGGGAATCCTTGATTATATCCATTCTGATGTTTTGGGTCCATCTCCTACAACCTCATATGGAGGATCGTCATATTTTGTATCTTTTATTGATGATTTCTCTAGAAAAGTGTGGGTCTACATGTTAAAGAAGAAGTCTGATGTGTTCACAGTTTTCAAACAATTTAGAGCATTAGTTGAAAACATCACTGGAAGAACCATTAAATGTTTAAGAACTGACAATGGTGGTGAGTTTACTTCAAAGGAATTTGATAATTATTGCAAGGACGCTGGGATAGAAAGACATAAAACCACTGTATATACTCCTCAGCAAAACGGAGTTGCTGAACGCATGAACAAGACTCTTTTAGAGAGAGCAAGAAGTATGCTTAGTAACGCCAATTTGCAGAAGGAATTGTGGACAGAAGCGGTTTCTACAACTTGTTACTTGGTAAATCAATCACCATCAACTGCGATAGGATGCAAAATTCCTCAAGAGGTATGGAAAGGTTATCCATGTGATTATTCTAAACTGAAAGTTTTTGGTTGTGATGCATATGCTCTAGTTCCGAAACATCAGCGTTCTAAATTAGATCCTAAATCAAAAAGATATATCTTTGTTGGATATGGTGATGGGACTAAGGGATACAGGTTGTGGGATCCTACTACTCACAAGATCATCATTAACAGAGATATTAAATTTAATGAATCCTCACTTGAAAATCCAAATGTAGATGATGAATTGAAACATGATAATGAACCTAAGCTTCAACACATTCAGTTTGAAACCAGTTCAAAAACTGATGATAGTCCAGATGAACAAGTTTCAGATTCAGATCATGAAAAAGTTTCAGATGCAGATCATGAACGTGTTTCAGATGCTGATCATGAAGAAGTTCCTACAGATAATAATCAACAAATTGTGGAAGTACCAGAAACATCTTTAAGGAGGTCTACAAGAATCAGACGACTTCCTAAAAGGTATGATGATTATGTTACTTCAGTTGCTTTAACTGCTAACGATGATGAACCTTTGTGCTATCAGGAAGCTATAGAAGGTTCAAACAGTGGTAAGTGGAAAGAGGCTATGAAGGATGAGATGAAGGCATTAGAAAAGAATGCCACATGGGATCTGGTAGAACTTCCTAAAGACAGAAAAACTGTGGGATGTAAGTGGGTTTACAAGTTGAAGAAGGGTGTTGATGATACAGAAGACAGGTACAAAGTGAGGCTGGTCGCGAAAGGTTTTTCTCAGAAAGCAAGCATTGAATTTCATGATATTTTTTCACCAGTTGTAAAAATTGTTTCAATTCGGATTGTGTTAGCATTAGTTGCTTTACTTGATTTAGAATTACAACAACTAGATGTTAAAACTACATTTTTACATGGATATTTAGATGAGGAGATTTACATGGAACAACCGGAAGGGTTTGTTCAAAATCGCAACAAGAAATTTTTCTGCAGGCTCAAGAAATCATTGTATCGTCTGAAGCAGTCGCCTCGACAATGGTACAAGAAATTTGATTCTTTCATGATGAGTCAAAATTATATAAGAAGTGAATATGATCATTGTGTTTACTTTAAGAAATTAAGTAATGGCATGTTCATTATCTTAGTGTTGTATGTTGACGATATTCTTTTAGCAAGCAAAAGCATAACAGAGATCAACAGGTTAAAGGCTCAGATGGCTAGGACGTTTGATATGAAAGATCTAGGAGCAGCAAGACAGATTTTGGGCATGGAGATTTTCAGAGACAGGAGCAATGGTAAGCTGTGGCTATCACAACAAAAGTATGTTGAGAAGATACTCTTGAGGTTTGGTATGAACAATGTGAAGCCTGTTTCAGTCCCTTTTGCTTCCCATTTTAAGCTTTCTTCAAGTTTATGTCCTAACACTAATAAAGAAAAGGAATATATGTCTCGAATTCCATATGCCAATGTAGTAGGTTGTTTGATGTATGCGATGGTTTGTACTCGACCAGATATTTCACATGCAGTTGGGGTTGTCAGCAAGTATATGGAAAATCCAGGAAAAGAACATTGGTCAGCAGTGAAATGGGTGCTTCGGTATCTGAGAGGCACAAGTGATTACTGTATCACTTATAACAGGAGTAGTGAATTTGTTTTCAGATATGTTGATTCTGATTTTGCAGGTGATTTGGATAAGAGAAGGTCGACTTCAGGGTATGTCTTTACTCTTGTAGGTGGAGCTATTAGCTGGATGTCAAAGCTAGAGAACATTGTTGCTTTATCCACTACAGAAGCAGAATACATAGTTTCTTCACATGCTTTCAAAGAAGCAGTTTGGTTGAAAGGTTTGTTTGGTGAGTTTGGTAGGTTGCAAGACAACATCAAGTTATTTTGTGATAGTCAAAGTGAAATTCACGTGGCTAAAAATCCTGCCTATCATAGTAAATCAAAGCACATACCTATCAAATACCATTTTGTAAGATAGGTTATCACTGAAAGGGGAGTCTCTCTTGAAAAGGTGCATACAAAGGAAAACTGTGCAGACATGTTCACGAAACCAGTTTTGTTAGAGAAGCTACGATGGTGTTTGGCTTCTCTTGGCTTGCAGAAAAGATAAAAATAATAATGAAACAGGGTATCAGGCTAATTGTTGTCAAGGTGGAGATTGTTGAGATTTTATTTCTTTTTTAATTAAATCTGGAGAAAATCTCATGTAGATGACAACAATAGGATTTGTTGCTACATTGGCTCCATCACTTTCTGATGAGGAGTTAATGCATCTTATATTTGTTGTGAGAGGAGTTGTAGGTTTTTTGCCATTTCCGACTATAAAATATGGCTTGGTAGAGAGCAAGTGTGTATAATGAGAATGTCTTGTGTGAGAAGAAGGTTTGAGCGGAATGAGAAACTTTGTTATTGTATTTTAGGTTGATTAATGAAGATTGTTGATATACATGTTAGGTGGTATGCTTGATTAGTTGGGTGAACCGTTAAAAATACGCTATCTTTATGTGTGTTCCTGTTGTGTGTTAATATGTTTTATTTCATTATTTACGCTCCACGATCTTAACATCTTTTCTCCTTGGATTTAAGGAATTGCACCTTTCAATTTTTTGTGGCACATGTTGTAAGGCTTCCTTCTACTATTCCACTTTCTTCATTTGTCTATTTTTCTTTCTTGTATTTGGTATAAATTTATAAATACTACGCGCATGTCTTATTTCTACCCACTTAATATAAAGGCACATTATTGGTACCAATGATCAAAACTGATTAATATAACCTTGATTCTTAATTACCACAAATTTAACATTAAATAAATAACATTCATTTAAATTTTTTTTTTAAAGATGAAATTATATTTCTATATATTTATTTTTTATTCAATAAATATTTAACTCTTAATTACCATATATCTAACTTTGAATAAGTAATATTCATTTTAGTTACAATAAACAAATATTATATTTCTATGTATTTATTTCTTAATTTTGAATGATAATGTATATATAAGAAATCATTAAGTTATAATTTTTATGAGAACATCATTTTAATAAATTATTATAATCTTTAATAAATTATTATTATTTTTAAATATATCGTAAAAAATATACTATTCTAATTATTATTTTTGTAAATAAAAAATAATATTATATTTCTACACATTTATTTTTTATTTAATTTATACTTGATTCTTAATTACCATATATCTGAGATTAAATAAGTAATATTCATTTTAGTTATTCATTTTTGTTAAGAGAAGATGATATTAAATGGTAATATTGATTATAACTAATCATTTTGGTTAATAATATAGAATATACATTAACCATTAAGTTGTAATTCTTGTGATAAAGTATTTTTAGTAATTTGTTGCAATACCGATGTTTCACAGAAGTGTCGCATGTTTTGATTCAGTATAAGATTATTATTTATTCGATGCACTTATAAGATATGGCGGATGTACTGTCAAAAAATTTAGTGAACAACTTAAAAATCTTTAACCAAAGATTAAACCTCCAATCATCTTAAACCCACACCACTTATCAAAACAAACAAAAATCAATTATTTTATAAAAGCAATGAAAAAAATCATAAAAATGTCATCTAATAATAATAGTTCTAATAAAATTTCCTACATATAATTCTTAAACCAATTCTAATGCTACGTTATCATAAAGGCACGCTACTTCAGGTATACCTGGAATTCGAGTTTCCTAAAATGACCTAAACCTTAACACTTACTTGAGCGGAGAACGTTTGCTTGCGTCACTATATCAAATATGACGGAATCATAAATTAAATATCACCGAATCATCAATCAAACCAATTCTATTACTACGTTATCGTAAAGACACGCTACTTAACTTATACTTGGAATTCGAGTTTAAGCCTAAAATAACATAAACCCTAACAAATACTTGAGCGTAGAAGGTTTGCCTGCGTCACTATATCAAATATGGCGGAATCATAAATCCGATGCTTCGTCCATGTTTGCTGGGCTTCCAGCACGTCGCAATTCTGAACTTTCACACGATAAGGACTCAGCACGCTTTCATACGCATATCATCATTCCATTAGCAGTTACACAGCATAAAAGATAATTACTTAGTGCTAGCCACATTGAATTTTTAAAAAAATTTTCCATAGGAAGAAATGGCACCTGGACCAGCTTTCAGTATATAGTTTTATTCTCGATTGGACCAGAAAACCTGTGGGAAAAATCATCATTAAACCACATCATTGGAAACATTAGAGACATTGAATTTACGTGGATGTCTCCACTCATTTAAAAGTGGACATACATAGATTGCAATAATTTGAAGCCACATCTTGAACGGCAATTGTAGGACACAATATGCAGCACGCCACAGTAACTGATAGATTTATGTCAAGGAGAGATAAATCAATATCTCTCCACGCCTTCACACCTAAAGTCCGCGAACTGTTTATGGACCATAACGGCTGTTCTCATTTATGATACACCGGTACATTGGGTGAGAGATTCTCAGTTGTCTCGTGATATTTCTTTTAAGGCTAGTCTTTCGATATCGGGCACATTTTCTTTCATAAAATTTTTCTTATCATTGAAATCATAATGTGGAATATCATCTTTGTCGACTTGATTATTGAACTGTATGATGGATTGGTGGATAAATTGTTTTGATTGCTGAAGTTATGATAAATATTAAAACAAAATTTAGTTTAGAAATTTGAACTTTTTCACTTATAACCATTTTCTCAAAAATGTGTACCAAACAATGTTTTCTCAGATCAACATTTATAGGAATTATTTTTACTTTTAAAATAACTTTTAATGATACATTTAAAATAGTTATTATATTTTTAATTATATTTTTAATTATAAATGTTATTTTTATTCTTATTTTTTTTAATAATACATTTACAATATAAATATGCCTTGCCATGTATGTTAACATAAAGTTCTATTAAAAATAATACATGAATCTTAATAGCTTTACTTAATCATTTCTCCTCCCACACTTTATAATCACACCCATATCTTACTTGTAAGTTGGGAATGGACATTTCATTTATATACAACATGTGAAATGACATAATGTAGTGTGCATGCTCCATTAATATTTAAAGTAGGTTTCACTGTATTAGACTTTAAGTTCATATTTGAAATTCAAGAGAAAGATTTTGGTATAAAATTCTCATAGTGACTTCGAAAACCTTTTGACAACATCTCATCTTAATTTTCTATTCTAGCTACCTTTAATCAAGGTCTTATAGTTGTGTAGAAAGTCTATAATATATATATATATATATATATACATTATGAATTAGTAATAAAAAAGTTATAGATTTACTAATCCATTTTGTAAATGCAAAACTCAAAATTAGTATACTACATTCATGGTTGTGTAGAAAGTCTATAATAAAAAAAAACCTATACATTTATTAATAAGTAATAATAAAGCTATATATTTATTAATCCATTTTGTGATTGCAACATGAAAATTACAATATAGCATAACTAAGAGATTTATTTATATGACAAAGACAAATCATAGACAAATTTTATGAAGTTTCACAAATTTCTAACAATATACTTTATTATTTTTTCATGTAAATGTGTATATAAATGAAACTCTCCAACCTTGAAAAATAACCATGAATCTTAAAATTATTAAAAACAATAAAATGTTTAACTTATTTTTAAATTTAATAAATTTAAAAATCTTGAAGATTAATTTTTTATTTTTTTTTAATTACATTAAGCTATTTTTTTTTAATCTAAATTCTAGAAAACAAATATATATATATATATATATATTGAATATCAAAATAACAGGAAAATCATATCACATAAAATTATAAACTTGTTACTGAAATGTAAATTAGAATGTATATGTTTTACATATTTAAAATATCAAACACTCCATACCTAAATGTTGATCGTAATACATGTTAAAAATTTTTATTAGTTATAAAATTCATAATTTTTCTCGTGGGTACATAATGAAAGAATGTTTTATTGTGGGCCACTTGCCTTATAACCTCATGATAAGTTTTATGGTGGGAGCCAGTTGCTATGCACTGAAGATGCAGTTTTAGGATAGGCAACTTGCCAAAAATTTCTGATAGGCAAAGTGGAGCATAGTAAAATTTTATTACTTATAAAATTCATAATTTTTCTCGTGTGTACATAATCCATAAATGTTTTATTGTGGGCCACATGCCTTATAACCTCATGATAAGTTTTATGGTGGGCCACTTGCACTATGCACTCAAGATAAGTTTTAGGATGGGCAACTTGCAAAAAGGAATTTTCTATTAAGTAGGAAGTGGAGCATTTCATAGCTTTCAACCATGATAATATTTTCTTTCCGAAAGAAAAGCAACTTTCTGAGTGCATCCAATAAGGAAAGTTCCATCCAAGAAAGAAAGGACCTTAATTTTATATTTATTTCATAATACATTACCAAGTGCATTTTAGGACCACGGTCGAATGCTATAATGAAACTTTTGTTAATGATATGATAATAAAGTATCTTGCAGGAATGAGTTACTGATAATGTCGGTAACACATTTATAATTTTATTGATTTATAAAACACAAATGGTTTAATTTTTAAAAACATTAAAGCATACCATGTGAAGATAGAGTGTCTTATTAAACTGAGAATAATTATGTTAAATTATTCACTAGTGATTGTTAAGAAAATATTTTCTTCCGAATAAGAGATGATTTAAATAAATTATATTAAGTTTAAATTATAAATATATATTTTTTTATTTTAAAATATTATTTTAAAAAATAAAAAATTAATGTAATAATTATTATGACATTGAACTTATTTTTCAATATATTCATGTTTATTTAATAATATTTTTTTAATAAAAACATATTAATTAATTAAGGATGATATAAAATTTAATGCTTTAGTTCTAATAATATTAAAAATTAAAGAAAATAAAGTAAAAAAAAAATTATTGTTATTTTTAAAAAATTAAAAAAAAAATCTTCATTCTTCTATTTTAATAATTAAATCTACATGACATTAGAACTTTAAAAAAACATTCATTTCGTAATTACAAGGTAAAGAAATTTAACTTTTTAATAAGGGTCATATAATAAATAGATATTAAAAATTTTGTATATATATGGATATTATATAGATGAGGATATTAAGTTATTTTGATTAAAAATTTAAGTTATGATTAGGATAATAGTTGGTATTATATATGGTATTAAGGTTAGATGTTTTTTGGTAATATATAATTTCATGGATTTAATTTTAATAATGATATTATGAGATGTTAGCTTTTTGTAAATAATATTGGACTTGTTATGCCTTTTCATCTTGAAGTTTGTTTTAAAACTATTTTTTTTATTGGTTAACATATTATGTTCATATGATATAAGAAAATAACTTAACAACATGATACCCAAATACGTTTGGAAAGAGTATAACTTTATCTCCTTGCAAGCCATTCACAAATTATTCTAAAAAGTAGGTTTTGTCAATATACAATAATATTTCTACACATCAAGAACTTGAAAATATTGTGCAATTACTTGAATACAACTTTTTATTTTAAATACTAAACAAAATATGTATATATATACATATCAATATCTGTTAATTATAAATATATTTTAATGAGATATTATTGATGTGAAGATTAAAATAACTCAATATTATGAGATTCATGACCTTTTCAATAAAATTCATTAGTAACATTAAAATTGCCTTCATCATTACGATTTGATCCATTTTATTGGTAATTCAATTATCACACTTTACATTAAACAATATTGGATTTCAATCAACTCATAATATGATAATTAAAAAAAAGAGCTCTTTATGGAATTTTGATTCTTATTTCTTTCCTTACAAAAGTACTTATAATTCTCCATTCATAGGTAATATTTTATTAATCACTCTTTTATTCATGATATATAGAGATTTGTTTTATCTTCTATCCACTCATTGTATAGTATTTTATATTCACCTTTTTCCAGTCCAATTCCATCATCCTTATTATTCCACAAGGAGGAAGTGGTTCATTTATAAAATCTCAAATTTTATCTCCTACTAAACCATACTATTACAAAAATTGTTGGGAAATTTTTTACCTAAAGATTTATGGATTGGATAAACATTGAAAAAATATTTTCATATTTTTCATTCTTTATCATCTAATTCCTCTTGGACATTTTCCCTTTGTAATTTTTGGTTTGGTTATGAGTGGAAAAATATTCTTAAGCTTATATTCTGCATCATATTTTCCCATTGCTAGAAAGCTACTATGGTAAAAAATCATTACGACAAACTTTTTTACTAAATGAGGAGAATTATTATTTTTCAAGGTAGTTAATATTATTAATATTGTCGTATCTTCTATTTTTTTCTTAGAATATATAATTAAAAATAAAAATGCATTGAATATGGAGTTGTTAAGGGAATTATGGCCTAAATGGCTACTAGAAATACTTCCTGTATTATAATTTAATATCCCACTCCTAAATGTTATTTTCAATTATTGGATAATTACAATAAAAGAAGAATTAAGAAATCATCCATTCCTAGTGACCTAATTTTTACTATAGCATGATATCGCTCTAGGATTAGGATATCGTGAAATTCACATGCAATAACCCTCAATTGATCTTAGGTTTTTTGGCTTAGAGTAACCTTATTGAACTAAAAAAATTACTAGCCCCACATGTGTGAGTAATGGAGGTCGTTGTGGAATCTATGTAGTAGTATGGTGTTCAATAGGGTACGTCAATTTGTGGCATAAATTCTACATAGAAACTCAAATTGAAGTTATTTTTGCATTGTTGGAAATAGTTTAGCGGGTATAATAGAATATAAAAAATATAAATAATGTTCACAAATTTGTAAACCCAAAAGTTTCATTTCATCTAGAATTTCTTACACCCTAATTAACCAAACTAGGCTTGGCCCCAAAATGGGCTTTAAAAGGGAAGTCCTCAGTTTTTGTACTAAAAAAGTAAGGTATATGAAATATTTTTATAAAACTATTTTCTAAGTCATATGACCCAATTTAAGGATAATTTTGGCCCTCCAAATTGTTTCCTAAATGTGATGGGGAAATATTTCCTCTATCTTCTCCCTAAAGTACCCATATTCTACATTAATTCAAATGATCATACTATAAACCTTGTATATTATTATTAATACCACGTGTCTTGTAATCGTTAAAAGTAATCTAATCTCTATCTCCCACCTTTAACGTTTTAACAATTCTATGGTGGGAATGTTGGGTATCTTACTTTTCTTATGACTTCTTTAATGTCTCGTATACCTGGAAATCATTTTTCATGATATTTTCAACAATTTTATCTACTTTCAACGCATCTCGTAAAATTTTTTCCTTATTATATAGAATCGATAATCTTATATTTTTCATCTATGTTGGTACATTCTAGGTTGAAAAATAAAACAAATCAGGTTGCATGGCCTATTTTAGTGGAAAATCTCAACCCAAATATTTTGGGTCCAAAACCTTCAAAGTCATTTCAAAGATTAAAGTTGCACATTTAGGGTTAAAATTATATAAAAATGTTTTCTATCTCCTCGATATTTTTTTTCACATCAAGATATTTTCAATAATGTGAAAATCAACTTAGTTGGATCTCATATGTGGAAGTAATGCCTCCGACAAGTCGACCTACATTGTCAACAAGAATGTAGCAATTATATTCTATTTTATCCCCCATTATTCACACATGCTAGGATATCCATGTGTATGCCTTTAATAATATTATATAATTTCCAAATGTTATCACCAATTAAGGGTTAAAAATGCAATATCCCTAACCTGAGGAAAGTATTAGGCTATGTTAAATACTAAGGCACTAGAAAGAGAGGGGATTGGGACATTATTTTGGAATTTTACTTGTTTAATAAATGGTAATATCATATAGCAGTATAATTGAAGAGAATAAATGAGTTAAATTATATAGTTACCATTCAAGCCACATTATCATAGGAAATTATATAGCCAATGCTAATTTTTTTGTAGTTGCACTTTCATAACTGAAGAAAAGAGAGAAAACATATTCCCACCTTCTATTTTGTTTTTCACCCACATAGAGTTTTCAAAGATACATCTTATTTTCATTTTTATGACTTTTTTTCTCATTTTATTATTCTTTCATTTCATATATAAGCTATTTTAGTCATTTTTAGCATTCTTTTAGTAATATTTAATTTGGGACCAAAGGATAAAAATTACATCACCTAATATTTCATGATATTATAATATATGGTATGAAAAAATATTTGTCACGTCTCCCAAACCCAGCTTTCTATACATATAACATAACTGAGATATTCTCTACTTTATGCGCCAGATAACCTTTAATAGTTTTGTTACTGAATCACTTTACAAATTCAGGCTGTTATCCGGGTTTTAAATTCTTTTCAGTACTCATAGACAGCCATGGAATATAAGAATTTAAATGAGAATTATTTTTTTTGGGCTTGACCTCCCCTCTTCTCAGTCCATCTAGCAGACTTGTATGTCTATATAAATAAAGTACTTCGTATTTCTCAGGTTTTTCTTTGTCAGAGTGTTGTCCAACTCTAGATGATTGCTAAGCCCTTCCTCAACTTTCCAGTTTGCAGGCCTTATAAATTTTTCATCATTTTAAAGTTTCAGCATCGAGGTATAGATGTATGCATCCTCGCATACATCTATCTATCCTCCATTAACCTCCATAGCTCCAACTACTTTCCCAGCATTTTAAATGGACAGTACACAGATGCTCTGTTCCTTGTATTTTTACATATGCTTACAATCTTAAACTTTTATCACACACTAGATGATTCAATAGGATTTTCCCCTTATTTTTCTGTTACAACATTCAACAAGTGTGACACTCTGGTACAGATTCAACTGTCCCATGTGAAACTAGGAAACAGATCCTCTTGCTTCAATCAAATGGTGGTACAGGATACTGAACTGGATAGTTTAGAATTCCTAGTATTTGATCTTCGTCCTTAATTAGGGTTCAACTTCTACTTTCATATGATTACACTTACATTTAATAGAATAGTTTAAATTCTAACTGTTACAATTCTCTCCATTGGAACGTACATACTGAACCCCATACGACTATCACGGGGTTATTGTTTCTTACTTTCTGTTATTGGTTACAGGGGGTTCTGTGCCATCAGTATGGTTATGACAGGTTTAGTTGTTTGGAACCTGCTGTTCATGGTTACCGGTTGGTTAACATTTTCTGTTTCTACACACAGAAATTAAATACTCCTTAAAAAGATAGCAAGCTATACCTATACATAGTTATTAGATTGGTTGTTCAATTGATCTATCATCTCCAATCTCATTATTACAAGGTACTCATCCCAACCATTTGTCTCTACTATCACTAGTTGTAGTTGCAGTTACATAAGATACTGAACCATTAATCCATCTAGCAGTTACATAAGGCAACATAACATAACAATTCATAATTTCCATAATGAACTATAACATCACAATTTCATAACTTGCATGAAGAAACTATAACATCATAATTTCATAAAACAGGGATATGTTTAACACAGACTTACAGATATCTCCAAATTTATGCATGCACCACTCTACTATGACCAGTCCTCCCAACCTTAGAATCCTCTTTATCTCCCAGGATTCACCCCCGAGCAGAGATCCTCCCAGAACAGACTAACCTCAATCTGTTCTGGAGCAGCTTATTTAAGCTGTGCTTTCCCCAAGCTTGTTTCCAATTCTGCGTCCAGAATTTCAGGATGCTTTATTCCTGTTTAGCCTAGGCTTCCCATTCTGGGATTCTTTAAAGCTGCTTTAAGCTTTTCCTCAGCTTTTCCAGCTTTTTCTCACCTCTTCCCAACTACTCCTCTTCATTGGGGAAATTTAGATTTATCCTCAAAAATCTAAATTAGAAATAATTCTTTCAAGGATTTTTGAAAGATTTGGGAAAGTCTTTTTTTTTCCTTTTCCATCACCTCATGGATTAGGAATATGATCTCACTTTCTCATCTGGTCATGGTGCATGCACAATATTTTATTTATTTTTCATAATTAAGTATTTAACCATATCCACATAACAATTATCCATTGGGGTCCACTCCCCTATGGATGTATGTTCAAATATCTAATTTGAAAAGCATAGAACTTGGGGGTGTTACATATTCCCCCTCTAAAAATAAACACCGTCCTCGGTGTTGCCAACTATCTACTTAGTTTATTTTGAACATAATTATGAATGCTTTTCCATCATCTTAGCTTCTCTGTTCCATGTAGCTTTTCAGCAGTAAAGTGCTCCACTGCACCTTTACTCTAGCTACTGTTCGCTTTCGCAATTCCATTTCTTCTCGCTTTCATATTTGAAGCGACTCTGGAAGGAAATTCCTCTTCTGGTTTCCACCTGGACCACATTCCAATCAATCATGTGAGAAGCATCCTGTACAAAAATTTTAAATTTTCTTTTCCAACAAGGAGACATGAAATATATCAGGAAATTTAATAAGCAATGGTAGGGCTAATTTATAAGCCATTAGTTTCCAGCAGAGTACTCTCCTGCCTCCACTCTATTTACTGATGCCTTATGCAGTTGATTTTCTTCCTACTTCTCTGCAAGAAGTCTGTCTGGAAGATCTTTTATTCTGGTTTCTCTGTCCACAATTCATACCAACGTAAGTAATATCAGGTACATATAATTGATAATTCACAACCGCATTCTGCATTTCAATAACTTAAGAAATTCAGTTATTAATCAAACCGTTCAGGTTCATAATAGTTTAGTGCACTTTTAGTACACTACTTATCCTTTCTTGTTTTTCAGTGAGATTCTTTCCTCACTCAACTTGGTCCAGTTCAGCTTTTCTTGATTTTCTAGGTGATTTACCTTCACCTTTTTCCTCTTTGTTTCCAGAGTGCCCAATTTCCTGTTACACACTTGGCTAAACAATTTTACAACTTTTTCATTAGTACTCATAAATGAGAGAAAACAATTGTATCATATGCATGGTTATGATTACCCTTTCTCATTTTATAGCTGTACTTCTAGTATCTTTTCATTATTTCTTTTTGTTAACCAATCAATTTAATTAGTAATAACCAGACTCGTTAATAAAGTTTATAATTCAATTCTTCTAGCCTCTTTTATGAATTGTATCCACTAGTTCAAAACTTACGTGAAGAAATTTGGTTCTCATGGGTTTCCCCCACACCCAAGTCCAAATACAGCTCACCTTCTTTTCTCTCGGGTTGTAGCTGTATGATTTCACACTATTTCCCTGTCTTTAATTTTAAGACTCAAGAAAATTAACTTTAATAAAATTTACCGCAATCAAAATTTTATAGTGTGAATACATGTTTCATTTTATAGTGATAAATGTAATTTCTATAATTCATCACATTCACAAGTATTAATACCTGATAATGTCATAAATAAATTTGACACAGTTTCCCTTTTTTCAAAGACTCACCAGAATTTATGCATTTACTTTTAATTGTAGGTTCCTTCTTTGCTAATTCCCCTCTTCTATTTCTCTCATAGGCTTATATAATAAAATAGAATTAATTAAAATGGAATAGATTTCATAAAGTATTCCAACTTTTTTTTTCTGAATCAATAAAAGATTCCTTCTTTTCTAATGCATAAAAGCATTCTATTTTTTCTAACAAAAGCAACCCATAAATCTCTCATGCTTTTATTTTTAAATCTATATTTGTTTTTTTTCCTTATGAGAGAAATATCACTTCTCCATATTTTTTCCAATTCTATTACTCATTATCTCTAAACTTATAAAATATACCAACTTGAAAATATAATTTATTTCCATGGAAGAATATAAATTATTATAAATAAAATAATTAAGAAATCATTCTTCCACTATTACAAGAATATTCTTCCTTAAGTAAATAATCAGGAAAATTTTAATTTATCCCTTCATTCATTCATGCCTAACTCAATGTAATGGTTCCACAATTACTAAATCAACCATTTAAACTGTAATTAAAACTTGTACTTCAATAGCAGTATACATGCCTTATTTATAGGATACATCTCATGAGCATATATATATATCCACTAGGTTTGTATATATCATATATATTTCCAAACCTTATTGTATAAGTAAACATGATATATATATATATATAGCCTTGGCAATATTAATCTGATGAACATATAAATATATATATATATCCCTATATTTATATATATTCATATATAAGTTCAAGCCTTTTTGAAAGTGTTACCATATATATACATAATTTAAAATAATCTCTTTTATTTTTATTTTTATTTTTTCGTGGTCTTTTCACATATCTTGGTCACTTATTTTATCCTTGGAAATGGATTGTATATGTCATTTGTCATAGCTCCAATTGTCACACTTTCCAACTGATTTTTTTTGTTTTTGTTTTGTTTTGACAAGTATTCATTTTCTACTAGCAACTTTTCCACTTCTAGTTAATTACAAGTTGACCCATATGATAGATTTTCAATCTCAAAGTTTCCCTCCATGCACTTATTGAATTTACTAAAGTGGAATGTAATAGATCAATTTAAAGTGTCACTTTACAAATCCTATGCATATATATATATATATATATATTTCTATATAGGTATATATATCCAATCTCATACCCATAGAAGTCTAAAATGCCTCTTTCTTAACTCCAACATATATGTCATGGTTTTATCTATGCACATATATAATTATACATATATATGTAGGCCTATACCATTCTACTACTAAAAATTTTAAAGTGCGCTTTATACCACCTCCACATATATATCAAGGTGTATATATTTCTATATATATACATGCATCGATATATGCTAGTCTCCCCATAAACAAATATAAAGTACAACTTTTATTCTACGTCTTAGACGTTTATATGCCGACCCATACACATATATAATTAGTGGGTGGAGAATCTAATAACCGTTTTGGTCTTTTCGTTCTATACGCTGGTTAACCTCTTTCATTAAATAAGGTTGATTTATTTCTTTACTTCTAACAGTGGTATTACATACCATGATTGCATTCCTTTATGATTCGAATCGCAGAGATCCTTCTATTTATATATTTATCCCAGATATGGTGTGCATGTATATATATATGGTGATCTATATATATCTGTTCTATATAACACATGGTTTAGATATATATAAACAATATATATATCCATCTTTATCTACGTTCACATTTATACACATTTATATCTTTTCGTTTTCCACATAAGCTAAATTGTATGTCACATGGATGACATTCATACATATATATATGTCAATTTATAAAGTTCATTCTAAAATTGCCTACGGTTCTATGTAGTGAAAACCTATATCTATATAAATACCTATTATATTCTATATATAATCCGCACCGTATATATGTAATATAACATTAAATCTAGTTGCGCATTAATTATATATAGAACCATATATATATAATCCATTGATATAATTTTTTTTTCATATGAATCTGTAACATAACATTAGTGATAGTTGCGCCTTAACATATATATATAACTTTATACGCATTGACTCAAGCTATATTTAACTTTCACATTATATATGTCATTATAATGTTTTATATCGCCCGCCTCTTTGGTTTTGCAGGGTTAATATTTTTCTTCGGCATGTTTTGATATGTACAGGGTATATGGAATCCGTTGCAATAGTGCGTTTAGGTTTATGATATCGCCGACCTGGTTCGAAGACAATACAGGCGTTTGCACAGAGGTAGATAGTGTACTTCGCCGCCTTTTTCCTCTGCACGGTGGAGTTTCTCTGCTTTCAAGTACCGTATTACTTGCGCTATATCAGAAACCAGCGTTTCTCTCAGAGTACTCTGGTCGGTAACAGCCGACACGTATCTCCCTGAGCAATATAATAGTATTATCTTCCTGCTGATCAGAACGCAATGTCAGATCGATGCAATCCCCCTTGGGATTTTATTAGAGCAAAGGCGGTGCCCGTCTAATCTATGGCAGAGGGAGATAATACGGAACTAGGGTTCCGGATTCTTATTTTAACCCAAAATCGCCAGACTTCTCTTTGTGTATCCCGCCTTCTCCTATTTGCTCGTTTTGCTTGTTGATGCAGGTGCGCAAATGGTGCTCTGCGAGCCAGGTGTTCACCTCCGTGCCCAGGCTAGGGTTTCAGCACCTTGACCCGCGATTTTTATATCTCTGAACCTGTTTGTTATTATTTTCCTCACGTTTTGAGACTGATCTATATTCTTCATGTTTTCGCCGCGAACACACTGTCTTATTCTTTTCAGATTGTGTTTTGCAGAACGTTTGACTCGGCGACATCTCATTTATTTACCTAATGTATGCCTGTATCTGGTTTTTTTTTCTGTGGTAAGTGTTAATACGGCTCCCTATTTCGTTTTACCGGCAAACAGCTACTGTCAGCTAGGTTACCAATGACCGCACTTCTTTGTGACGTAGGTAAGCCTTACGTTTACTGTGGTATTTGAACGTTATATCTTACTGCCTGTCCAATAACTTCACTGATTTTGCATTGTTTTTTCTCCACCATAGGAGTCATACAGTCAGTGCGTTACCTATTACGCACGGTCACGTAATACAATTTTCGTTTTGTTAAACAGGGTTAAAACTAATTTTTCTCCATCATAATATTGTTTATTTACCCTTCACCTCTGCCCGTTTTTTTTTTTTTCATTACAGGCCACTCAAGGAGCCGTGGTTTATCATGTCTTTACAGTCCGAGGACTTTATGGACGGTGGCCCGTGGTCATAGGTTCAAGACCTGAACGCCACTCCGGTTTAAAACTCAGCGTTGTGGCTTGTTGGTTAACGGGCGTCTCGTATACATATTCTTATTAAATTCCTCACCATTCGTGATGCAGTTTGACTGTTCAGTTATATTATATTCATTACAGTCCTATTATCTACATTATCTTTTTACACAATCGATCCGTATTCATTTTCCTCTTGCAACCTATATTATTCCTATATGTACCATTTTTATTCATGATGTATTCTTTTTAACATGTAGGGTTTATATATTTATGATGTATGGTTTATGAGCCCCCTTTGTAATCATGGTAAAAAAAAAATTTCGACTTGTACTAACGAGGTACACTTGGTCATAAATTGTGAAATTCTTATAGATATAAATTCTTATAGATATAAAGAGCGAAATTTATGGTTTCCCCTTTTTTTGTTTATACCAAGGTTTTATATGTATTCGGATTTCTATCTCCCTTGCACCATATATGTTTCCCTTTTGTATATATCCCACCTATAGTCGATTTTAAAAAGACTTATATGCACACCTTTGGATACTTGTTAATGTATACATACCTTTTTTTTATTTAATGCATATACATGTATGCCATAGTTTCTTTGACAATATTCCTTTATCATGGCTTTTTTTTTTTTTCTATAGCCATACCATATCCTTCAATGGTTAGGAATAAATTAAAACCCAATATGCTCTACACTTTCTGTGAGTGAAGATTTGCTTGGGAGTTTAACAATAATTTATAACTACATGTTTCAACATGCATACTATTAAATTCCACTTTTCTTTTGGTGTATACTATATGTCGTTAATAGTACTTGACTAGAAAACATTGATTTTAATTCAAGTGCTTTGCTATGATTTAGGTGTTTCAAGGGTAGAATAGCTCTCGAAGTTCAATCTATACCATCATAACTGTTATAAAGTCATATAGAATAGAATTTCTCTTTTCTAGTAAAATTTTGAGTACCATTACTCTAATATCTTACTGTATTCTTTTATTTGTTTAGCTACCATGCATGCTTCAGTTCTGCTATAATGTTTTTCTAGCCCATATACATGCATAAAATATCCCGTGTGTATCTTCAAGCAACCAAATAATATTTTTTTTCTATGGGGACCATGTAACTTCAGATTTGAAGAGCATAATATTTAAAGACCTACCATTCAAGCAGTAGACCAACCTCCCCCCCACAGATCAACCCTTACTCTTATCTCTAGAAGTTCCCTTTTCTATGTATCTAGGGAAATAATTATAAATTCTTTTTTTTTCTCTTTGTAAGTTCTATTCTTACCCTCATAATTGAAAGATTTCTAGTGAGGTTAAATCATGGAAAAAAAATGATACCTTCCTATGAAGGTGCTGATGCTCAATAAGGCCAGCTAGATGATATATTAGTTAGGTACTACTGTTTTCCCTCTTGTTTTTTCTTCGTCCCAGTAAGACAACATCGATCTTTGCTACTGTATTCAGATGGTTTCAATATCTTAACTTTATGAACCTTGAATTTCTTTTACATAACGATGATAGTAGAACAATGGCTACATAGGTCATTGTAAACTTACAAATTTTATATTTTTTTCCATCATGGATATATATAGTCCGAGTGAAGAACAATCCTACTCTATTATTTTACATAGTTTTAAACCTATTATAGGTTTAACCATTCTGGTATATGAGCCTCCTCATATTACCCCCATTTCAATGTTTCTACTTCATCACAATCTGTTACATGTATACCTGATAGTATATCCAAGATATTTGTATACTTGAAGTAATATTTTTAATTTTCATAAAATTTATAACAATTTACTAGTTCTTTGTGAGCACATATCTTGCCCAACTTTTGAACCGGGGCTCCGATACCATTTGTCACGGCTCCCAAACCCAGCTTTCTATACATATAACATAACTCAGATATTCTCTGCTTTATGCGCCAGATAACCTTTAATAGTTTTGTTACTGAATCACTTTACAAATTCATGTTGTTATCCGGGTTTTAAATTCTTTTCAGTACTCATAGACAGCCATGGAATATAAGAATTTAAAATGAGTAATTTTGGCTTAATCTCCTCCCCGCCTTCTCGCCTCATTCAACACTTGTATGTCTATATAAATATAGTACTTCGTATTTCTCAAGCTTTTTCTTTTTTCGCAGTGTTGTCCCACTTGTAGCGTAGATTGCTAAGACCTTCCGCAACTTTCCAAATAATACTGAGAAATTCTCAACATTTTTAAAGTTTCTAAAGATCGATATAGATGTATGCAAATTCCTCGCATACATCTAGCTATCCTCAATTAACCTCCATATCTCCAACTACTTTCCCGCTAGCTTAATGGACTACATACGTATGCTCTCGTTCCTTGTATTTTTACATATGCTTACAATCTTACTTCACACACTAGATTGTTCAATAGGATTTTCCCCTTATTTCCTTATCATACAATATTCAACAAGTGTGACACTCCGGGGACATTCCACTGCCCTATGTGAAACTATAAAGTTTTATCCTCTTGCTTCAATCAAAATTAAGTGGGAGAGGATACCGGATCGGATAGCTTAGAATTTCAATATTCTATCTTCGTCCTTAATTAGGGTTCAACTTCTACTTTCATATGATTACACTTACATTTAATAGAATAGTTTAAATTCTAACCGTTACAATTCTCTCCATTGGAACGTATACCAACCCCATACGACTATCACAAACGGTTATTGTTTCTTACTTTCTCGTTATTGGTTGTAAATTTGCCATCAAATAGTATTGTTATAACAGTTTAGTTGTTTGGAACTTCACGTTCATGGTTAATGTTTGTTAACATTTCTCTGCTTCTACATTACGTAAATTAAGTACTCCTTTAAAAGATAATGTTTAAAATTTGTACATAGTTATTAGATTGGTTGTTCAATTGATCTATCATCTCAAATCTCATTATTACAAGGTACCTGATTCTAACCCATTGTTCCCTACTATCACTAGCCGTAGTTGCAAGCATAAGATACTAAACCATTAATCCATCTAACAGCTGTATAGACAACATAACATAACAATTCATAATTTCCATAATGAACTATAACATCACAATTTCGTAACTTGCATGAAGAAACTATAACATCACAATTTCATAAAACAGTATAAAGGAATATGGGACGATACATCTCTCCAAATTTATGCATGCACCCACTTCACTATGACCGCTCCTCCCAACCTGGGGATCCTCTTTATCTCCCCAGATTCACCCCCGAGCATAGATCTTCCAATGTGACGCCACCTCAACTGCCTTTCGGGAGCAGCCTTATTTAAGCTTCTGTGCTTTTCCCAAGCTCCTCGTTTCCCCCACTTCGCTGGCCCCACTCGTACTCATTCTCAGTCAGCTTCCATTCTGACCATAAAGTTTTTTGTTTTCTTTCCTCACTTTTCCAAATTTTTCTCACCTCTTCCCAACTACTCCTCTTCATTGGGGAAATTCTAGATTTTTCCTCAAAAATCTAAATTAGAAATAATTTCTTTCAAGGATTTTTGAAAGATTTGGGGAAAAGTCTTTTTTTCCCTTTTCCTCATCACCTCATGGATTAGGCATATGATCTCATTTTCTTAGTCAGTCATAGTGCATACATAATATTTTATTTATTTTTCATAATTAAATAATTAACCACATCCACACAAAATAATCATCCACCGGGGTCCACTCCCTTTGGATTTATGTTCAAATGTCTACTGAAAAGCATAGAATTTGGGGTGTTAAGGTGTTGTAAGGATAAAAACTTTCATGTATGTTGAAGAAATGTGAGGACTCCAAGAGACTTCTTGAAATATGAAACCAAGGGTCCCAAAATGTTGCATTTATGTGTATCATAGTCTCGAATGATGTAACTCATCCTTTTCTATCAACTCATTTTGTTTATTTTTTAGAGAAAAGATATTGATTGAGTTGAAATGAGATACAAAATAGTAACTGTGAATCGAATTGGGGAAGGATTGGATGTATAATCCACAAATTTAACTTTGTATATGCGTTTATTGCATCCTTCTATACAATCTACAACTATGTTATTAATGGAGAAGAAATGATTAAGTCATATGATCCACAAAACTAACTTTATAAAACATGGAACTTATCTCAACTCGTCATTTTCTAATCTACAAAGCTAGCTATTAGTGAGAGAAGTCATACCTTTTATCCTAGAGTTATATTTTAATACATAATCTTTTCTAAAAATTAAATGTAT
Organism: Pinus albicaulis; assembly: GCA_034641835.2. Taxonomy (NCBI): domain Eukaryota; kingdom Viridiplantae; phylum Streptophyta; class Pinopsida; order Pinales; family Pinaceae; genus Pinus; species Pinus albicaulis. The sequence continues at coordinate 44,875 of JAXQQM020086344.1, forward strand.
ATGTACTGCTGTATTATTTTTTTCATTGTAAAAGATATAATATGTATGTTATTCACTAACTTAATATATAATTTCACTACTTACATTTATACCGGCATAAATTTCACTATATTTTCCCCATCTTTCTTAATTTGAACTTTGTTATCTACAAATAAGGATGTAAAAAAGTTATTTATTTTCTTCTTTATATTCCATCGTTATTCAATTTTCTTAATGAAAAAAGAATACAAAAATGAGAATATAAAAAAAATTAAATGAATTTATAAAGTTAATAAAAATATTAAAATGAACAAATATCAAATCTTTTCGTATTATGAATTCTAAATCATTCAAACTACTTAATTTAATTGTGGATATCAAAGTAACTTATTAAAATTTAGTTTTCCACATTACATATACATATAAAGTGACATTTTTTCAATTTGAAAATGAAAAATGGAAAAAATGTATGTGATTAAGAGTATGTGTGACTATAATAGGAATTTCAACTATAATTGACTTTATTTTATGAGAACAAAGCGAACGCTACCCTAGCTTTTTAGTTTTTTGAGAAAAAAAAATTCAAAAAACCATAAAATTAAAAATTTCTTAAATATATTTTAAATATAAATTAGTTATAAGAATTTAAAGTTTTAAAATAATAATAATAATATTTAAAAGAAAAATAACAATTAAGAGAAAATATTGATTTACATTAACTACTAATTTTTTATAAGCTCGGGTAGACTACATCTTCATCATGTCTAATATATGACCTTTACCTTGAGAAGAATTGAATCCACACTTCACATCAAGAAGTGCCTTACCGCAGCACCTCGATCATCATCTACCAAATACCCAATCTAACATTAACCACTAATTTAAAAAACAAAACAAAACAAAAAATATTTACATTAACCACATTATCTAAAGAATGCACTTTTAAAAATAATGAAAGAGCTTAAATAAAAAATTATCAGCATACTTTATATAGATGTCATTTCATTTTTTTTTTCCATAAACCCAACCCTAAATAAATATAAGAAAATATCTCAAAAAAATTATCCATCTCCAAAAACATCTCAAAAAAATAAATCAACTTGCAAAAAACTAAACATGGCCTCAAACATAGCTTTAGTAAAAGGAAAAAAAGAAACATATCCAAAAAGGTATAGTCTATCTCTATTCCAATTGTTTTTCTTCATTAAAATATAACTAAATATATATATTTATGCATTATATAATTAAATATATATTTACAATGAAATATCGTATAAGTTATGTCACAAGACACATCCCTATATCTCAGAACTGATATTTTGTGTTTAATTTTTTTAAAAAAGCCTCAAAATGTGTAAAATAAACATATTTTTTAGTGTCCTCCAATTGAGACACATGTTTTGGACATGTGAAAAATGTGCCCTAGTGTCTTGCCTCATAAGGTCCGCAAAATAAACAAAACCACTTGGTTTTTCTTAGGGGTTTCTTCATTGCCCGCTTCCGAAACTCAATTTTTTTTGCTCTCAATGAGGAATTATGCACATTAATTAACAGATCAACCATATTTTTACCGACTTCACAAGCCCCATGTCATACTCTCATTTTCAAACCTCTTTACCGAGTTGTTTACCGTCATGTCTTGATCATTATTTCTGTAATAAATTCCTGATACGATTTTGTATTTAATTTATAATTTTTTAAAATTATTTTATTATAAAGGTCCAATACATCATTTTTTCAATGTCCTAAATTATTCTTGTTTTACTAATATTTTAACATACATATAGATTTTGCGTTCATATCTAAATACATATGCATAAACATATGTTTGAATGTGTACTACATATGTGCCAGAGATGTAAAGCACTCTTGAGTTTTTCATAAATTAAAAAGGGATAAATCAATGGTTTCTCCATAATGACTCTGAAGATCCATCAAACCTGTCAGAGTGATAATTGTTTTGCATGTATTTGATTTGTATACCTTCACTAAAATTTCATATCGCACTTCAAATCGTTGCCCTGCATGAAACTCTCTAATATCAAGAGATCAATTTCAAAATAATCACTCATACATCATGTGATGAATCTACTCTCAGATCTAAAAGATTCACCATTCTATTTTCTATCCATTAAGCTATTTATAATATGCATTTTATACCAACTTCAGAATTGCCACTCTCTGTTATACACAAAGAGAGATGTTATATCTTTCTAGATTTTGTTACTTGTAAAATCGGGAGAGCTATTTCGTGTCCTATTAGGCTTACAAAACAAGCAAAATGGTATATGAAAAGAACAACGGAAAATAATCCTTAAACTAACATGATGTCATCTTAAGGCAACAAGTTCAAGAGAGTAGATTATTGATAGTTGTTTAGTAAGGCAACAATTCAGAGGAGTAGATTATTTGATAATTACATATAAATCTAATAAGCCCCAGACTGAGAGCTTTTCAAACTGCATTATATGTTTTCTTCAGATGAATGAATAAATTACAATAAATACGTTAAATAGATATCATACTGATTTACATTCGTAGATGTTCTAATTTCTAAAAAATATGATTGTATACTCATATATCAATATTTTTTTTAATATATCTATTTTTCTATATATTATATATATCGTGTCATTTGTATCTTATTTTCGGGGTCACCGTGTCTCATGTCGAATACTCTTATTTATGTGTCATCTCTTATCTTGTGTCCTCGTGTCACGTGACTTGTCTGTGAGTCCTTTGTGATATTTTTTAAATTAATTAAGAAAAAAAAACATATACATTATATTTAGACATAAAAAAATAAGTTAGTTTCTAAAATATACCAATTATGGAGCTTTAATTTATAGGGTATAGATATATAAAGAAAAATGAATGAAATCAGAATTAACCAAGCTAAACCACTAGAGGATGGGTTAATTTTCACTCCATCTCACACGCCAGCTCATCGAAGAGATGGGCTTGGGCTCTCGCCATATTGTTATTGACCTTCCCTTCCTACGAGGCCTCCCTGGCTTTTCTCCACCACACCGTTGATCTACCCTTTAATCTGATGTCGTTATATCACTTGTGTGTTATATCAGTAGAATTTACCCTATTCATAAGATATATATATATAGTAGCAGACTTTACGAATTAGACTCAATCGATGCTGTTAGATAAATATAGTAACGAGCAATCTTATAAAATAAAGTAAGCCAAGCTTAGCTTTTTGTTTTTTTAAATATTTCCTGAAATAATTCATAAAATTAAAAAATGTTTAATTATATTTTTAAAATATAAATTAATTTTAATTTAAAAATAGTAATAATAATATTAAAAAAAAAAAAAAAATTAAAAAAAAATTATATTAACTATTTTTTTTTTTTTTCTAAATCAGACTAATTTTCTATTAAGCAACTATTATAATACAGAACTGCCTCAGCTCAGCTTTGGTAGCCTGAGACTGGGCTTGCAAACCATGTATGATCTCAAAACTAAGCTGCCCGTAAAGGGAAACCAGCTCGATAGTGTTTGTCACACCGCCCTTGGTATGGGAAACCAGTGGAATAGTTATACTGTTTGTTATAAGTCTACAGAAAACAGTGACTATCAAAAGCAAAAAACTATCATTATCTGCTGCACAGTAGACCAGACCAATCACACTATGGACGAACACAAAATCAGAATTCTTACTAGTCCTGCGCATGGCAAATTCAGTTGGAGTGAACCGGAGAGGGATGCTCTTCCTCGATTGGGCACCCGAAGTAAGCGTCAGGGTCGTCCACAGCAGCATCTGGAAGAGGATCATCAGTGCTCAAGGCACTATCTGCGTGCACCTGCAAGGGAGGAAGGCCCGGGGAGGGAGGAGGAAGGTCAGAGGGGTCGCTCGGTCCAGTTTGGGCCATGGCTACGGGGGAAGACCGGGGCGCGAGGGAAGAGGGAGAAGGGTCGGGGGGAGCAGAAGGGGAACTGGGCCAGAGACGAGAGCTGAGAGTGGCCTCCTCGCTTAAGGTGACGGTGATATAAGCCGTGATTGAGGGACGGTTGAAGACACTTTCAAAGTGCAATTCAGCTCTCTGCGTGGTGTAACGGGTGAAAAGATTGCGAGGGGGCGGAGGGCCAGAGGTGGCAGGGTCAGGAGGAGCGGCGTGCTGAGGGGAAGAGGGCAGCTGACCATGAGGAGAAAAAGAAAAATCCATGCCATGCCTGCTGGGGAAAGAGCGATCATCAGCGGACCTTCCACGGGAACCTCCACGCCTAGCAGTCATACGCGGACGAAGACGAGGCATGACTGGTGCCGAGTTGCAGATGCCCTACGCCGATTGAGAAGCTGGAGCAGAACCAGAGCTGGATGAAGGCTGAACCCCATGCGAATTCGTTTGAGCAGGAACCTCCAGAGAGCTATGCGTGAACTGAGAATTATTGAACCTTCCAGGGCAGAAATTACTGTGAGAAAAATGCTCCTCCGACTGAAATTCGATGCAGCAATATAGAGAGCACCGCCTGCCAGTGTTCGTGCGAGCATTAGGCACAGCGCATTGAGCAGAGCACACACCGTCCAAAGGAGCTAACCAGTCGCCTGGAGAGTCTGCAGGCGCAACGAAGAAGGGACCGATTTCCATAATGCAGGTGCCAGATAGAATCGAATTGTTGTATCGCCGTCGTGTGGGAGGGTGGTAATGGCGGTTAGCAGCATTGAATGCCCGCTTAATGGCGTTGTGGTGAGCCATGTGGCCTCCACATGCCTCACACATCGGGAGGAGGAAGAGGCCAAGCGGCCCATTAACGCTGAGTACCATCTGCATCCGAAGAAATTTGATCATTCTGCACCAAATTGATGCAATTCTGAAGAATGTCCCTGTCATTAATGATTTGGAGAGGGCCATGGTTGAGAGTGTTCGAGCTTTCTACTCCTAGATTAGCAAGGAGATCAGCTATCTTGTTGCCTTCTCTTTTGGTGTGAGAAAAGGAAATCGCTTGATTTTTGTCCAACCAAGTGCTGAGCTTGTCAATTCGAGAGGCTAATCTCCAACTTTTGGCCACTTTTGTGGTTCTGGTGCCTTGGAGAAGCTGATTAGCAGTGTTGATGAGAATCTGCGAGTCTCCTTCTACTATGATAGGCGAGAGATTATATTGTTGGGACAGAATCAGACCTTGCCAGAGCCCTTCCAGCTCCGCAGAGTTGTTTGTGTCCCAACCTAGCGACCCGTAGTAGATGGCAAGAGTGTCTCCTTCAGAGTTTCTGAGAATGCCTCCGAAGCCAGCGGGACTGGGATTTCCTTTGGAGGCTCCGTCAAAATTTAGTTTGTATATGCCTGGAGGCGGAGGTGTCCAAGGGATGTGGGTGCTAGAGGTCTTCTGCTTGGAAGGGCTTGACGAGATTGCAATTCTCAACTGCCAGTTTTGCCAAGTAGCAGCTTCCTGCGGTTGTTTGGGAATGTCCTCCTCCTGCCAAGATCGAAGAGCGAGAGTCTCATGGAGGTGTTCGTGGAAATTGTCCCAAATGATATCCAAAGGAAAAGCTTGATGTTTGAAGATTCTCCTGTTCCGTTCCTTCCACAGCGTCCAGAAGAGCAGACCTGGGATAATTTGCCAGAGAAAGTTAAGAATGGGACTGTTGTAGGGTCTCTGGGGCCAGAGACGCATGATGTTGGTGAGATCTCCTTTAGGCTTGTTTCTCTGACACCTGAAGCATATTTTTTCCCAAAGTTGATGAGCCAGGTTACAAGTCAACATTAGGTGTTGTGACGTTTCAATATCCTGCTGGAAATTCGGACATTGTGAAGGGCCACAAAAGCCACGCTTTATCAAGTTGTCCCAGGTGAGGACTCTTTTGTGGCTGAGTAACTAGAGAAAAGTGGAGATTTTGGGCCAAGTACCAGGGGCCCAGACCAATTGCCAGAGCTTGTCTTTTGGTAGCTGGATGGGATGTAGAAGAGAGAAGGCTTCCTTAGTTGTGAACATACCTTTAGGCAGGTAACCCCATCTAAGAATGTCCGCTTCCTCCGAGCATCTTATTTTCCTGCGGTGTAATTCCTCTTGAAGAGCTTCCTGCGTGCAACTGGGAGTGTTAGGTAACAAGAGAGTTGGGGGTTTCCATTGCCTGAAGTCGTTGCTAGCGGTGTGAGTCCAGCTTTGGCTTACTTTGATTTCCTCTGGGGGATTGGTGCGCCCGTAATTGGAGAGTTTGAGAGTATCCAAGAGTTGCGGGGTCTGCTGCCAGGAGTCAGCCCAGAATCTAGCTGTGTGTCCATTTCTTATTTCCCAGAAGCTGTGCTGCTGTATGAGGGCATAATGCTGTTTGGTGGCATTCCATATGAGGGAGCCAGCTCTTTCAGGCAGGAGCCTGACAAGTTCTTCCGGCGGTCTGTTGTTGGCATATTTGGCTGTCCACATTTTAGCCCATGGTTTGAGAGGATTCGAGAGCCAATTCCACCAAAGTCGTGCTCCCATGACTTCGTTGCTGTGAATGGGATTTCTAAGACCGAGACCACCAGCCGCCTTTGGGGTGCAAACGGTGTTCCAGTTGACCAAAGCCCATTTTCTTTTCTGATCTGAGGATCCCCATAGGAATCTACGTTGCAGTTTCTTTATCTGATTGAGAACCCATTTAGGGGCAGCAAGCACCGAGAAGAGATAAAGAGGCATTGCTTGTAGGACTGATTTGATGAGGACAAGTCTGCTGGAAATGTTGAGAACTCTGTAATTCCAAGAGGAGAGACGGCTTTCCAGCTTTTCCAAGAGGTTGTCCCAAGTGGAATGCTTGATGGCGGTGGCAATTAGGGGGGCTCCTAGATACCTGGATGGGAGCTGAGCAGTAGAGAAGCCAAGAATGCGAGTGATGTTGCGTTGGATTAGAGCAGGAGTGTTGAAGAAGAAAAGTTGGGATTTGGACTCATTGACAGACATGCCAGAGGCAGTGGAGAAGAGGTTAAGCATTCTTTTAAAAGTTCTAGCTTCTTGGACTGAAGGGAACCCGAACAGCATGTTGTCATCCACAAATTGCTGGTGGGTGGTGCGAGTATCATGAAGGGAGATACCTCGCAAGTGGTTTGAGCGGACAGCATTGTGGATGAGTCTACTGAGGCCTTCGGACATGAGGACGAAAAGGAAGGGCGAGAGGGGGTCGCCCTGTCTAACTCCTCTGGATGGTTTGAACGGCTTTGAGGGGATGCCATTGACAAGAATGGAAAGCAGGGGTGAGGAAATAAGAGACATGACCCATCGTATCCACATTTGATCAAAACCAAAGGCTGTTAGGATGCTTTGAATATAACGCCAACTCAATTTGTCAAAGGCTTTAGATAAGTCGATTTTGAGGAGCATACCTGGCCTTTTAGAGCTTTTGAGAGAGTGTATAACTTCGTGCGTGAGAATGATGCCGTCCATAATTTGCCTCCCTTCTACATAACTTGTTTTCTCCTGCGATATGAGGAGTGGAAGCAGTGGCTTTAATCTGTTGGAAATGACCTTAGAAATGACCTTGTATATCACATTGCAGAGTGCAATGGGTCTGAATTTCTCTGGCATGCTTGGACGTTCTTCTTTCGGCACCAGGGCTATAAAGGTAGCATTCAGGGAGGGGAGGAGCCAATGGGCGGCTCTGGATTCCTCAACTAACTCCTAGACCTCAGTTTTGACAAGATCCCAGAAATGGTGAAAAAAATTGGAGGTAAATCCATCTCGGCCAGGCGCCTTTCCCTCTTTCATCTGTGTCATAGCAAGTTCGACTTCTTGTAGGGAGACCTGTCGAAGAAGCATTGTGTTATGCTCTGCAGTGACCCTTTTGGGGATCAGCTGGGATATTTGGTCGATAGCCGGCTGTCTGTCGACTGTGTGGTCCTCTTGTTGAATACTTTGGAAGTGGTCCAGGAGGACTTGTTCGATTTCCTCTTGTTGCTCCATCTGTGCGCCTCGTTGATTGGTGATGTGAGGAATGCGATTTTGCATTCATCTTTGTATTGTTGACCTGTGGAAGAATTTAGTATTTCTCTCTCCCTCCTTTAGCCAGGTTACTCTGGATTTCTGCCGCCATAAAATTTCTTCTTGCTTGCGTCTTTCCTCTAGTAGCTTATGGAGTTCTTGTTCCTGGTCATCCAATTCTTCAGTCCTGCCTCCAGTTATGATTTTTTGCTGAGTTTCCTCCATTTTCCTTTCGAGGCTTTTGATCTCCTGGAAGATGTTGCCGAAAACTGAGGTGTTCCAATTTTTTATAACTGCTTTGAGGTTTTTGAGCTTCTGTTGGAATTGATACATCTTCGAGCCCGGAGGTGGGATGAAGCTCTTCCAAGCTTGAGTGACTATTTCGTTGAAGGAGGGGTGTGAGAGCCAGAATGCTTCAAATTTGAAGGGTTTTTTATATTGAAGACCCACATTGTGCCAATGTAGCAAGATAGGCCAGTGGTCCGACCCAGTTTGTGGGATAATTGAAGCCGATAGGTCCCCCCCGATGTGTATGGCATTATCAGAAATGAGGAAGCGGTCTAACTTTGAAGCGATATGTTGGGTTCCCGTCCTTTTGTTGCTCCACGTGAAGGTGCCATTGGAAAAGGGAATGTCCATGAGCCAGCTATTGGCTATGAATTCTCTGAAATGAGCACTTTCCAGATCAGCTCTGAATCGACCTCCTGTTTTTTCGTCCATTCTAGTAATCATGTTGAAATCCCCTGCTGCTATCCAGAGGGGATGGGTTCTGTTTGCATTAAGAACCTCCATGGTATGTAGAAGATCTATTTTCCTTGCCTGCTCCTGAGGGAATTAGACGTTTGAAAGGTGCCCATGGATGTTAGATCCAATGGGATGGAAAGTAGATTGTATCAACTGCTGCGTAGCATGAAAGTTGGCAAGATCAACGGACAGGGTATCCCAGGCTATGGCAAGACCTCCAGAGGCACCTGAGGCATCCACTGCCATTGATCTGCAGTTAGGCCAAGCTTTGGACAATATTGATCCTAGCATTTCGCTGTTGCATTTTGTTTCTTGAAGAAAGAGAATATTTGGTTTTCTTTCTGTATCATAGCTTTGAGAATTTTGTGCTTTCCTGGGCTGTTAAGCCCTCTGACATTCCACAAGACCAGCTTCATGGGGAACTGTTTGGCAATGGTTTGAAGAACCTAGTAAGCTTTGGATATCGACCAGAGTCAACCAATATTTTCCCTATGGTGATGGTTCGCTGCCAGTCCGGCTTTCGACCTCTTTTCTTTGATTCCTTCGTTATTTTGAGACTGTCCCAGTGACTGCCAGGCTGAATCCCAAGTTTCTTTTGCTGGTGAACTCAGGTGAAGACCTTCTCCAACTTGTCAATCTGGTGAGGATTGATGGTATCGAAGTTTTGGTATCGAAGTTTTGGTTTATGCATGCTTCTTCTAGATCTTGAATGTCAAGTTCTCCAAGTTCAAAGCCTTCAGAGTCCGCATCCATAAAGGTTTCTAGATTTCCACTGATAAGGGTTTCGGAAGTAGCAGCAGGACTAGCATTGGGTTTATCAACATCCATGGAGGCTGGGTGCCAGGTTAGGAGCTTGATTTCATCAGAGGGGCTTTCAGAGGATTTGTCTTTAGAGAGCTGCTGATTGGTAGCAGGGGGAGGTTTGGAGTTGGAAGAAGGTTTTGGAATATCCAAGGGTTTAGAGGGGATTTTATGCTGGTTGTGGGCTTCATCAAAGGCTAGATTTGGATTAGAAAGAACAGCAAAACTATTACTGGTGGAAGGAGTATTGGAGAGAGGGGCGGATTTCTTACCAGTCGTGGAGGTCTTTTTGCCATGCCTTCTTCGCGGTGGGACCTTGGTGAAGCCGTCAGCTTCCTGAGTGGCTTCTGCTTCCTTGGTCTGGTCTTGTTTAGTGAGGGGGCAGTCCCTGAAAAGATGCCCATGAGTGTGGCATCTTCGACATCTGAAAGGAACATGCTCATAGTCTAAAGGCTGGATCCATTTGAAATCATCATGATATATGCTCACAGCATCTGGTAGGGCCCTGTCTAGATGCATGTAGACGCAGATTCGAGCATAGGAAGTATAACGGTGAAGCTTGGTTTCCTCAGCAATATTAATAAACTCACCAAGCCCTTTGGCTATTGCTTGAAGTGATTCTTCGTCCCAATATTCTATGGGCAGCGAGTACAGTCGGATCCAAACAGGCGCCCAGTTGAAATCTTCCTTGTCAGGGTTGAATCTCTCGATCCAGTTCTGTAGGTATAACCCAGCAGAGTTGAAGAAGTAGGGCCCTTCATCCATTACCTTGTTTCGGTCCTCGATGCAGTGAAAGATCGCAGTAAAGAAGCCTTTTGGTCCCAACTGTAGCGTGACCTGCCCTTTCGGTTTCCATTTGGAGGCAACCCATCCATATAGGGCTTTTTCCGTTGGCCAAAAGCCAATAAATTTTCCAATGAGAGCGTGGTCCCTCATGTACTGTATTCTGGCATTTATCCGATGGCTCGGCAGTTCAATTTTGGGTCTCTCTGCCGCAATAGGTTTGCAGGTGGAAGACGTGGGGGCCGTTGCCTCCTGCTGAGATTGCGTGTTCGGCGTTTTTGGTGGTAGGGCGTCCTAACTCTTGTCGGCGCTGTCGTTGCTTTGTACAGAGCTTGTGAAGGTTCCATCCTTGTTGACGTGGGGGGGGTGCCCATCCCCCCCCCGAGCTTTGGAAGCCACACAGCTGCTGCTCAGGGGAGGTTACGATCGTGAAGGGAGATCAGAAAGCATATCAAGCGAAGCCTGCAGTAGCGCTCATCATCAATCCCGTGCGTAATATGTGATTACATGAATCATTAATTTTTTAAAACAAAAAAATAATATTTAAAAAATTGAGAAAAAAATCTATTTATATTATGTAATTTTTCTTTTAAAAATAATGAAGAAAATTTAAATAAGAAAATATTGACATACTTATATATATATTAATTCCATTTTTTTTTCCGTACACCATAATTCTAAATAATAATAATAAACTATCAAAAAATAAATATCTATTTCCCAAAAACATTTAAAAAATAAATAACCCCGGTAAAACCTAAACAAAACAATATTTCAAACGTTGCTTTAGTAAATGAAAAAGAAACATATTCCAACGTGCAGAGAGACTATTCCATCCACAAGGGAAAGTAAAAGACACAACGAAATACATAGTTAATATAAAAAATTATAAAGAGATACATAATATATATTTATACATTATATATTAAATATATATATTTATAAGGTAATATCATATCATTTATATATATATTTTTAAAATTAATTAAAAGAAAGAAACATATATATATATTATAATTAACAAGCATACCTAAAAGATATCAATTATCGGAATAATTTAATATGCTAGTTCATAGATATATAAAGAAATATGAATAAAATCATATAATACTAATCAAGACAAATACCTAAGAAGGATGAGGTTAGGGCTCCTCTTCCCATCTCACTCATGTAGCCGACTCATGAGGAGAAGCCAGCCCTTCATTTACCTTAGTTGTTGCTGACCTTCCCTCCCACCATGCCTCTTTTTTTCTGATTACACTATTGATTTACAAACCTTTGGTGCGTAGCAAGGGCATGTGCAGCTTTATGTCAACTCCAAGAAAATGGCAGACCTCAATCTATTTACAAATGATAAAGTTAGGAGTGCAAATAGAAGACTAGAGTCTGGACTCTGACATACGGGCGGCTACCCAAAACCTCATTCCAGGTCAGGGGAGCTTATTGGCAGCGGGGGAAGACTTCAGAGGAAAGCTTTAAGTAAAAATGAGGAAAATGGGTCTCAACTGGACTGAAGGCTTTTAACATGCAATTCCAGTTGAGGCCACCGCACCGCCAGTTGACCAAAATTCACCAGGGAGATCCCAATTCCGTAATTTTTTCTATCATGCTTAGACCTTGTTGCTGTTATGGCCAATAGTCGCTTATTTCCTGCTAGTTGCAACACTCTTCTTCTTTTATGCCTTTGGATATCATGTGAACTTGTTAGCAGATATGGTTTTGGATTTTGTTATTCAAGTAATGTATATTTCTATGATGGTTTTCAAGTATAGTACTTTCCATTTGGACTTGTTAGATGTATCATGATTTTTCAGTTTTTTTATGCGCAATGTTTTTGCTTATTTTCATATAGTCATCATTTTAATCTTTATTTATACCGTTAATTTTAACTTCAAAAAAGTCTTCTAAAAAGACTAGTTTGATTTCCTCAGAGACAAATTGTAACAAGAGATGATACATACTACCTTTTCTATATACATGAAACTTTACTATTATATATATATATATATATATATATATATATATATATGTATATATATATGTATATATATATGTATATATATATGTATATATATATATAACTTTCCTATGTAGTCATGATAACACACAAAAAATAATTACTTTATTAAATGATGAAACTTATTTAGACATGCCAAAATGTAACAATAACACTCTATATTCAAATCATACCTCGTAGTTTTGGAAACATTCACCGGTTTATAAAAGGAAAACAACAGCAAGAAGACACAAATATTTACAGCAAGTATTTCAATATGACTAATAACATTTCTTAAATATTCTTGGTTTATGACTCGGAATAATTTGATAGAACCTTGTAATGGGTCCACAAAGAATGAAGTTTCTATCCTAATTTATGAATGCGTCAATTTATAAAGCAGAGTTTAGAAACCAAGAATAAAACCAAGAGGAGAAAGGACAAGACTCACTTAATTTAGGAAGAGGGCGTGCTCAATCACGGGTCCTGGGCCCGGGGAATTGCTATTTCCCTCCGGCGTCAACAATCTAGGGGCTTGCAAGGGCATTTCAATCATAAACCTAAGTTACAATTACTTGCATATAAAAAAAAAGATTTGGAAATAATAATATAAATAACAAGATTTTCTTTGCAATGGCTTAGAGAATTGGCCGTTTCTTGTATTTGAAATGGAAAGTAAGACTAATGCATACTTTGTCGAAAGCGCGTACCTCCACCAACTATCAAAAGAACTACCAATTGTAAATCCAAATACCGGAGGACAGAAATAATATATATGATGGGACATATATTTTTCCTTACCTTTCATAGGGAAAATGCCGCTCTCTTAATATTTCCCGTGCCATGGTGCTCATACAATTTCCCAAGAAACCTCGAAAATACGATTTGTTCGTATTGTGAATAATTTGATGGAACCTTGTGATGGACCTCAAGAACTAAATACAACTATCTCAATTGATCAAAATATCGTTCATCAATTTCTATTAAGAGCTTTTGGCATTTGGTTTAAAAATTAAGAAGCTGACATTGGGTCAAGGATATTTTAGGTCTCAGTGAGGCTCTTCGATTACCATCTCTTATAGTCGCACTTACCTTGCAAAGGAATGAAATCATTCAACTTTGCAATAATTAATATCCCGACTCAAGATACGATTTCTTGAAGATGTCGAACTCAACTTTTAAATTAAATAATCTTAGTATTAAATTTATATGAAACTTAATATCTAATTATATGAATTTATTAAGTATGTTAACTAATATTCAATTTATTATGAAATTTTAACTATAAGTGATTTTAAGTATTATTATTTTTATTCATTTAATATGTGACCATTGATTACCATCAATTATTATATAGTGTTTATATATTTACATAGTTATATCAAATAGGCATTTGATTAAGTTAAATTTAATTAAAATAAATGATTATACAAAATTTTAATATACTAAATGTTATTGTAAAAAATTAAATATTAAAAATAGTTTAGATTTAAAAAAAATTATATAATTATATATATAAAATATACACACAACCTAAATATAAAAAGTTTTAATATTAAAAACCTAGAATGTAATATCTTATAAAAATTATAAAAATTTAACTATATAATAATTAAATTATATTACTAGCAATATTTAATAATTTTTTTTATTTAAATTTATTTAATTTTAAATAATAATATAAATTTATATAACTAAAATAAGAGAATTATTAAATTTTATGATATAATTTTGTATCAAAATAACAAATTTGGTTTAATTTAAATTTTTATATAAAATTATATATAACATATTTTAATATAATTTTTAAAATTTAAATAATTTAATATTAAAACTATTTTCGTAATTTCTTGTTAAATTAGAATTTTTATCCACTTCAAAATTATATATATGATGATGATTAATGTTCATATATTATTTTAAAATAAATTAAATATAAGGTAAATTTATAAAACAAATATAAAAATTATTAAATTTTTATAAAGATAATTGTTCACTAGTAATAATAAATTCGATTTAATTTTAATTTTTGTTTAAACTTATCTAAAACATATTTTAATATAATTTTAAAATTTTAAATTAACCACTATTAAAACATTTACAATTTCTTGTCGATTAGAATTTATAAGTACACGAAGGTTATATATATTATTTTGAATTTAAATTTTATGCTACCTAATTTTATTTTAAATTTATCCCAAAAAAATCCCTTATATTTTAAATATAATAGAGCCGTTGTGTATAAATAGGTTGAAATAAGAGTATTAAAACCAAACCTCGCCATATATACCTATAGTTATAGATTAGCGAACTTCATGGTTTAGCTTCACCATTTGTGATTTTCTATGACTTATCTTCCAAATTTGGCGAATATTAAAAATCAATGTCTACAAAGACGTGTGGTTAAAGAACTTACTAGCCATTGCCTTTTCTATTACTTCGATTACTAACAATTCAAACCTAAAATAAATTTTTATGTCCAAAAAATCAATTTGAAATAGCAAACATATCTAAAAGCTAGTTTTAAAATTTATGAGAGTGGGCACACATGTGGCAAGAGAATATGGTAATGGTAAAGGTATGTGAGAACCGTGCGCACAATAAAAGCGACTCTATTTGAGCTCAGATTAATCATAGGCCCAAATTGTTTTTAGGTAAGGATGAAACAATCCCCATTTAATACCACCGTATTAAATTACAAACATACGAAGAAACTCAAATTCTAAAACACCAGACTAAATTCCAAATTCGAAAATATTGTTCGCACCAAAAATCTAACAAATAAATAGCATATATAGATATTTGAGATATTTAAGAAATAATTTTATGAATCCACATTAGCGTACTCACTAGGGAACTCCCTCGTAACAATGTACGACTACTCCAGTTATAAACAATTGAGCTACCGCAAACCAAAGAAATGAAAAGATGATGAGATTAAAACACAACTTCGGCAATGATGGGTAGCGCCGTATATACGGCTTAGAAAAATGTACCGCAACTTAATCAATAGTAAGTAAGAAAATATTTGTGCCACTTCATCTTTAAAGAAACATCTATTAAAAAAAAAAAAATGAACATACGTTTCAATCCCTCTTTTCTTTATTCCCCATCGCAAGTGCAAATCCAGGAAACCCCGCTCGGAAAAGTTTAGAGAAACATCTTTCATAAAGATAAATAAGGACTCATAACAAACGTTCACCACCGCTACGTAAATGAATATCATGGTTTCATCTCTAATATATCTTGTACTCGCATTCTAAAACGATAAAATTAAGTACGCCCAGCAATTCAATACACAACTAAAGAGAAACCGATTCCGCACAAGAAAAAACATTAAAACACCCATAAAGGAAAACCAAACCAAGCGTATATGGCCATGCCGTGTAAAAAAACAAAGAAACAAGTGAAGCCAAGCCAATCCAAAGCGAATGCAAAACACACTGAGATGGAAGTGTTGTACAATTGAGATGGAAGTGTTGTGTTTCTGGTTCCGAGCATTGCTTTATGTACACTCAATTTCCACCCGTCACTAGTTTTGCAAGATTTAAATTATTTGGGATGTTGCTAAGACCCGTTTTTTCGCTTTTTCCTTTCTTCTAAAATTAGGGTGTTTCCGCGATGAACCATGGAACTTGCTTTTGTTTTTATTGCATTCTAAAATTTAAAATTTTTACATTAAAAAGAAATATTCATTTAAAATATATATATAAATTTGAGTCATTCAAAGCATTTAAATTTCGAGGGGTGTTATACTCTATCTACTTAGGTATCATATAATATTCTCATATAAAAATCAAAATCGCATATCGCTTAATCAAGTTTTTTTTTTTTTATATGCCTATTTGCTATTTATTATTAAGTAATATTCGGACATAAAATATTTACGAGAAGGTATGGTACTTACTATAATTTTAAGATAATTTAATGATTGATAGGAATATTCGATAACAAATAGAGAGGTGATTAAATTTCTAACCATGGAGGGAAGACGCAGCTCTTCGTGATATTTGGGCTTCGTAATAGTCGAAATAAACCTTTTGGGGACATTCCTTATTATAAAAAAAGAGTAACTCGAACACGATATTTTGAACTTAATCAAGTTGTGTGTTCTATTTTTAATGTTACCAGAAAGCATTTTTATTTGAAAACAACCCACCTAAAGTGCTACCTCGTATCATTATGTACCATTGATGTTCATGTTAGACGATTCAAATGATTTAAACCTTGATTCATTATTGTTATTATTCAGCTATAAAAACGGCTTTAAACTTCTTGAACGGGCATTTCCACTTACCGTAACGACTACTAGATAGAGTCTTCGCCGAGAGGGGCAAAAAATGGATATAAAATATTAGCGCGAGATGGTTAACGCAATTGTGCCGATGCCGCCGCTTTCAACCTGAAATCGACCAATTGGGATTTCCTAGCGGCATATGATGGCGGCTCATCCCTCGTAAATAATCGATTGCCTTCATCGGTGCGCTAAATTAACCGAGAAGAACATTGCAAAGAAGATTGAGATATATAAGTCCCACCTTGAAAGGCTAGAAGATAGCAGTGAGCCGCATCCACTCGTCCCAAACTCATGTGGTGCTTCATACTTATCTCCCATCAACATTGGAGACGGCAAGAAGGTTAAGACGTGAAAGTCACCACGATAGTTTTCATCTCTACGAGAGCTCGAGGAAGACAGCGGGGACAATAAAAAGGGACAGACCTCAAATGCAAGCTACGTGTTTTTGGTTAGCATATTTCACATTTTGCGCATCTTAGATGCACTTGGCCATTTTTGTCGATCAAAAAATTTAATATTGAACTTCTCATAGCTCATCCACATGCACAAAGCACTCTTTGTTTTTTTGGTCATTATGGTGCCGCAGCACACTCACATAGTCCTTGCATCATTTCGCTTCTGGCCCTAGTGGTGAACAAATCTGGCCAAAATTATTGAATGAACAAACTCTTCGATGAATATTGTTGTGGAACAATTAATTCGAATAATATTACGATCGCAAATATTAACTTTACGTAGGGGTGGACGAAATGTGTGCGAGGGTGGCCTAATAGACCCATGACATAAGAGTGTTGAGCTCTTTTCAAGTCCTTCTGTAGCGTGACACTCATGAATTTCAAGTTTAATGGTGGTGCTGGAGGAGCACATCGAGGCATTCATTCTCATCCATGCCAGTGCTGGTGGTAACCTTTTAGCTTTTTTTTTAAAATGTTTTACTTACAATGTTTGATATTTAATAAAATGGGCTCGGGATCAAGGCTTAACCCGAAAATTGGCTCTCATGCCCAAGGTGCCACGGCATATCGAGGTAGTATTGTGAGGGCAGCCAAGACCGCATGCACAAGGAGCCGAGACTGAGCCCACCGTTACTTGTCTTTTTCAGCTTGACATTGCTTTTTTATTAGTAAGCACAGCACGAGCAAAGAGATTGATGGGAATTAACCACAATTAGACCAAAGCCAGATCTCCTCACCCTCCATATTGTCCTCGAGATTCGTCGCTTCTTTTTCCTCGCCCGTCTTCTCCCTCGAGGTTTGTCATTTCTTTTTGTTCGCGACCGTGGTTCAGCTTACATCAAAAGCTCGATTCTCAATGTATTTATATATGAATTTATTCTAGAAACTGTAAAGCTACTTGTCCAAGTTTTCAATCCTGCCCCAGCCGCATCAAAAAATGTGGTTTTTGCCAAAATAAACAAATTCTCAAATTTTGATTTAAAAATCGCCTCTTTTTAACCCGTATATATGGATTCAACACTTGAAAAAAGAACCTTGAAACTCTAGATTGTGGAAAATTTACTCAAGCCAATATTGAACCACCAAGATTGTGGTACTTATAATGGATTCCAACCAATCTTCCGATTCTAGACAAATTTAACCTAAAAAAACCATAAAATTCCAAAATGTATAACAGACGACGGCTTAAAGGAACAATGTAACCGCCTGAGCAGTATGTATTTCAAGTCCGAACCGTAAAATGCTTTCTTGTACCTTTATAAATTCCCGAATAGATAAAATATTTATTTCCGTTAAAAATATATCGAACTAATTCTACAACAATGATACCGTAAAATAATAATATCATATATTAGTTCTCCTAGGCTCCAGTACTTACATCTCACGAAATAATATTTCTTTTTAATTACTCCCATTCTGAAGTCATAGGTACAACTTTCAAGAAATAATTTTGACTTAGGTATTAAATAAAATGACTCCTTTATCTCCACCGAGCCATTCAATTCATGCAGGATTTTTGTCTAAACTATAAAGTATTCACACTAAAGCAAGGCTTAAGCCATGAAGGATTGGAAGCTATTTGTATGTATTACATATTTGAAAATTCAAAGCATTATTTCAAAATTCTCATGAACGATGAAAAGTTAAGGCTAAGAAGATTACCCGTGGGGAAATGCGGTGACTCGAGGCACAAAAATGTCGTGTTTCGACAGGATATATGTAGATTGCCGATTGGTTACACAGATTTCAGCCTCACCGAAAACAGAATCCGATACAAAGCAGAATCAGAATCGAATTGGGAAGGATTGGATGCATAATCAGAATCTAGAATCTCTGTAGACGTGAACTATTTCATCCTTCATACACCTACAAAATTGGTTTTATTAGCTGAGTGGTAGAACATTGGTTACATGATCCACAAAATGACCCTCTTTATAAAACATGAACTTATCTCAACTCATCATTTTCTAATCTACAAAACTAAGCCACAATAGAG
The DNA here is from genome assembly GCA_034641835.2 of Pinus albicaulis. NCBI lineage: Eukaryota > Viridiplantae > Streptophyta > Pinopsida > Pinales > Pinaceae > Pinus > Pinus albicaulis. The sequence goes on from JAXQQM020086344.1 coordinate 63,831, forward strand.
GAATTCATACCTTTGACATCCCAAAGCATTTAATACATAATCTTTTCTAAAATTAAATGTATATGTAATTGTATTATTTTTTTCATTGTAAAAGATATTGTAAAAGATATAATATGTATGTTATTCACTAACTTAATATATAATTTCACTACTTATGATTATACTGCATAAAGTTCACTATATATTCCCATATTTTCTTAATTTGAATTTATGCCATTCAAGCAACAAAGACAAAAATTATTTTATTTTTTGAAGAATTTACCTAAGTTATTCAATTTTCTTAATGAAAAAAGCATAAAAAAATGAAAATATAAAAAAAAAACTAAATGAATTTATAATTTAACAAAATATTAAAATGAACAAACATCAAATCTTTTCAGACATAAATTTTTTAAACTCTTATTTGAACTACTTTCTAATTTAATGTAGATATCAAAGTAACTTATTAAAATGAAGCCTACATTGTTATACATATAAAGTGACAAGCTAATTCTAAAATGAAAAATGGAAAAATGTATGTGATTAAGAGTATGTGCAAGACTTGTAAGAACTTCAACTATAATTGACTTTATTTTATTAGAATAAAAATACACTAATTTAGGCTTTTTGGGTTTTTTTGAGGAAAAAAAAATTCAAAAAAAGCGTTAAAACTAAAATTGTTAAATATATTTTAAACATAAATTAGTTATAAGAATTTAAAGTTTCAAAATAATAATAATAATATTTAAAATATATTTAAAGCAATTTTAGATTTTTATTCGCTTTTTGAATTTTTTTTCAAAAACTAAAGCTAGATATGCTCGCTTTGTTCTAATAAAAATAAAGTCAATTATAAGTTGAAATTTACTAGTCTTGCACATACTCTTAATCACATTTTAAGAGTATGTGCAAGACTAGTAAGAATCTCAACTATAATTGACTTATTTTATTAGAACAAAGTCACTATCTCAGCTTTAGTTTGAGAAAAAAAAATTCAAAAACGAGAAATTAAAATTGCTTAAATATATTTTAAATATAAATCGCTTATAAGAATTTGAATTTTTAAAATAATAATAATAATATTGAAAAATAAAAATAATAATTGAAAAGAGAAAATATTGATTTATATTAACCACTAATTTTTTTTATAAGCTGTAGGACTACATCTTCATCATGTCTAATATAGCACCCCGACGGGTGTGGAATTATAACTCATGACCACATCACAGTTTTAAATGTTATGCCCGATCATCATCTATCTAAGACCCAACGGACATTAACTACTAATTTCAAAAACAAAACAAAACAAAAAAATATTTAGATGAATCTCATTTTTATCTGGTTAATGTACTTTTAAAATAATGAAAGAGCTTAAATAAAAGTATTAGCATAGCCTCAAGGAGTTTGCTTCAAAATGCCAAGCCCCCAAACAGCATAGAAAATATTCTCAAAAAAGGTACCACCCCAAACTCAAAAAATGGAACACCCAAAACAAAACATAGGCCTATTAGCTTGTACAAAGGAAAAAGAAGTACCCAGAGTATAGTCTATTCCTGACCTGAATTATTTTTTTTCTATTGTATGCAACTATATATTTATATATATATATGTATTATATCATCAAATATATATTTACAATGCAATATCGTATAGTTTATATCATAAAGACATCCTCAGGGTTCCTGCATCTATTTCACGGTTAGTAACGTACGCGCCTAAAATGTGCAATAAATATATTTTTAACGTTCCCAATATATTATTATGTTTTTATTATGAAAAGTGTGCCTTAGTACCTAGTATTTTAATAGGCCCCAAGAAATGGAATAAAACCACGACTTATTTTTCTTGGGGTTTTCTTCATTGCTCGTCGAAATCGAATTTTTGTCCAATGAGGAACACAGCGGCAAGATTATTTAATGAGATCAACCATATTTTACCAATTTTTGTCAATCCTGAAAATATACTTCACGCTTCAACCTCAATTTGTTGTTTACCATCATGTCTTGGATCAATATTTTGTATATTAAATTGATACGATTTTGTATTTACTTTATAATTTTTAAAATTTGTATTTATATAAATGTCCAATGAATACATGATTTGTCATGTCCTAAATTTACCTTGTTTTATTTAATATTGGGGCTGACATACAATAGTGAGATTTTGCGTTCATATCTAAAGCCATATATGCATAAGTACATGTTTGAATGCATCTATATGTGCCAGATGTAAAGCACCTGGTTTTCATAAATTAAAAGTGATAAATCAATGATTTATAATGATCATGTGAAGATCCATCTAACTCCACAAGATGTTGACAATTGTTTTGCATGTATTTGATTTGTATACCTTCATCAAAATTTCTCATATCTAATTTCTAATCAAGGCTCCTAAGAAACTCCTCTAATATCAAGAAGAGATCAATTTCAAAATAATCATACATCATGTATGAATCACTACTCAAAATATTCACCATCTTCATTTTCTATCCATTGTTTACTTAGTAATATACTTATATGCAATTACTTTTCATATAGACTGTTTCTACTCTCATACATGAAAAATAGAGAGAGATGTTAGTATCTTTCAGATTTTGTTACTTGTAAAATTAAGATGATTTCAGAACCATTGTTATTGTTTTCAAAGAAACAAGCAAAATGATATGAAAAGAAATAACCAAAATATTCAACCAAATAAGTATACGTCATCATAAGGCAACAAGTTCAAGAGAGTAGATTATTGATAGTTGCTATAAGCAAGAAACAGCTCAAGAGAGGATTATTGATAATTATATATGGGAATTCAATGTCTCTAATCATGGAGTTTATTTGCCCCAAAATATATGGCTTTCTTCTGTATAATGGACACTTACATTTAAACATCAAATAGATATCATACCATCTATTCTAGAGTTGCTCTAATTTTTAAAAAATATAGATTATTAATTTATATTCTCATATTTTTTAATATATCTATTTTTCTATATATTACATATATTGTGTCAGTTCAGATTCATTTTAAACACTGTCTTGCCTAATACTCTTATTTTATGTGTCATTTACCCAGTCCTTGTGACTTAATGTATCATTTGTATATTTTTAAGAATATAATTACAGTAAACATATACATTATATTTAATAGATAAAACAAATAAGTTAGTTTCAAAATATACCACTGAGAGCTTAATTTTATAGGCATAGATATATAAAGAAAATGAATGAACAGAGTGTTCCAACTACAAACCACTGGTAGGATGGGGGTTGGGCCCTTACCCCATCTCACCATGAATATCAAGATAAATAAGTCTTCTACTCATCTTGTTGTTGTTGACTTTCCTCTACTTATAAATTTTATTTTTCTCTATCACATCATTATCTATTTTTATCCGATAGCTATATATTTTCTATATATATCATAATGTAATTTATCTCAGATATATATGTAACAACATCGATTAATTATCTAATTCATGTCATATAAATATAAAATTATAATCTATAAAATAAAGTCAATTTTGTTTTTTGTTTTTTAAATATTTAAAATTACTATAAAATTAAAAATATTAATTATATTTAAATATAAATTAATTTTAATTTAAAAATAGTAATAATAATATTAAAAAAATTATATTAACTATTAATTTTTAAAATAAAAAGTCATTATTTAAAAAAATTGAGAAAAAAATCTATTTATATTATAAATTTTTTAAAATAATGAAGAAAATTTAAATAGCAGGTAAATATTATATACACTTTATATATATGTCATCTCATTTTTTTTTCCGTACACCTATAATTTAAAATATAATAATAATAATATAATAATAAACTATCTCAAAAAATAAATATCTATTTCAAAAAGACAAAAATAAATAAATCAACTCCTTAAAAACCAAACAAACAGTTGCCTCAACGCTGTATTATAGTAAAATAAAAGAAACATATCCAACCAGATAAAATTATCCCATCCACAAGGGAAAGTAAAAGACGCACCTAAATACATAGTTAATATAAAAATCTAAAGTTTATTTATACATTATATAGTTAAATATATATTTATAAGGTGAATATACTACTTATATATATTTAAATTAATTTAGAAGAAAAATATATATATATATAGACATAATTAAATAAGTTAATTTCTAAAAGATATTTAATTATCGAGCTAATTTATATGCTTATTCTCCAGATATAGTAGCAGGAATGAAACGTGCTAATAACTAAGCGCAATGGCACTTTCAAGATGTGATAAGGCTCCCTTCCCATCTCACTCATGTAACGCCACTCTGGTAGGGATGGGCTTGGGCTCCTTCGCCATCTAGTTGTTGTTGACCTTCCCTCTGTGCCTATTTTTCTCTCGATTACACTATTGATTTATGTACTTGGTGGCAGAGTAAGGCATGGTAGCTTTAAAAATAACTTCCAAGAAAAATTGAGACTCTAATTCATTTACAAAATGAGTTATGTTTTTAGGAAAAAATAGAAGATTGAGATTCCACCTTGACATACCAAGGCTATCCAAAACTCTCTTATCTCAGTTGTGGTTTTATTGGCATGTAAAGACTCTCATAGGGAAATCTTGGTTGAGAATGAGGAAAACAACTCCGAAACTGATCTACAAGCCAACATAATTTTGGAATGGAGTGCCACCAGACCTCTCCTGGAAGACCCGGCATTCACTAGGAGTACATCCTAGGCACCCGTAGTTGTCTCCAATCAGCATGAATTGCCATGTTTTATCATTAGTATTTATTTAATGGATGCAACTCTCTTGGATCAAAATTTCACTAGGAGATCTCACCGTAATTTTTTCCAATTATGTTTAATCACATACAGGCATTACTAGTTGCTTATTTTTTTGGTTGCAACACTCTTTCTCTTCTTTATGGCCTTTGGATATCATGAATTTGTTAAAGATATGGTTTGGATTTTGTTATTCAAGTAATGTGAGTTATTTCTATGATGGTTTTCAAGTTAGTCTTTCCATTTGGACTTGTTAGTCGTATCATGATTTTTGTTTTTTTTATGCAAGTAATGTCGCTATTTTTCCTTTGTTATTGTCATCATTTTAATCTTATTTTTATACCGTTAATTTTAACTCTAAAAAACTCTTCAAAAGACTAGTTTGATTTCCTTGAGACAAATTAAATAAGAGATGATAAGATGTACTACCTTTTCTATACATGAAACTTTACTATTTTATATATATATAACTTCTATGTAATGATAAATCCATGTTAAAATTAATTTCATTTATTAAATGATGAAACAATTTAGACATGCCAAAATGTAACAATAACACTCTATATTCAAATCATACCCCTGTGAGTTTTAAAATAAATCAACCCGGTTTCATAAAAAGAAAAACCAACAAAGTAGAAGGACAAGCAAGCATTATAAGTTACAAGTATTTCAATATGACTAATAACATTTCTAAATATTCTCTGTCAAATTTCAATAATTTGATAGAACCCAATGGGTCCACAAAGGAATTAATGTTCTATCCTAATTTATGAATCCATCAATTTATGTTACGATTTTAGTCAACCTAAAGAATAAAACCAAGAGGGAGAAGGAAAACCACTTAATTTACAAAAGGGTGTGCCCAATCACGGTCCACCTCAGAATTACATTCTCTCAAGGCCAACAATCTAGGGGCTTCATGGCAACATTTCAATCATATACCAAGTTACAATTACTTCCATATAAACAAAAATATTTGGAAATAATATTGCAATAACAAGATTGATAGGTAGCCATTAGAGAATTGGCTTGTTTCTTGTATTTGTTAAATTACAGACGAATATTACTTTGTCGAAAGCGCGCACTTCCACCAACTATGAAAATAGAACTACCAATTAACCAAATACCTTCTCAACATTGAGAAATACATATAGATGGGACATATATTTTTTTCTTAGCTTTCAGGAAAAGTTGCCGCCTACTTTCTTAATATTTCCCCGTGCCGTGGTGCTCATACACTTCCCACGAAACTCTCGAAAATACGATTTGTTCATATTGTGAATAATTTGATGGAACCTGTAATGGACCCCCAAGAATCAAATTCAACTATCTCAATTGATCAAAATATCGGCTCATCAATTTCGTTAAGAGATTTTGCACGGTTTAAAATTAAGAAGCGAGACATCGGGTCACATAGCCTAGGTCCTGAGGTTTTCGACACCATCTCTTATAGTCGCGCTTACCCTATGTTAATGAAACTCCACTCAACCTTAACAATTAATATGCCGAATTTCAAGATACTACTTTTTTAGTATATCTAACTCAATTCGAACAAAATGAAATCTTAAAATAAAACTTCATATGAAACTTAATATCTCGCAGAATTTCAAGATGCGATTTATTAAGTATGCCAACCTAACGAATCTTCACATTAAAAGAAATTCTTAAACCGTATCAGATTTAAGTAATATTATTTTTATTCATTTACTGTGCATCAGCTGATTACCATCAATTATTTATACAATAGTTATATATTTACATAGTTATATCGTTGGCATTTGATCGAGTTAAATTTAATTAAAATAAATTATTATACAAAATTTTAATATACTAAAATGTTATTTGTAAAAAAAATTTTTAATATTAAAAATAGTTTAAATTTAAAAAAAAAGATTATATAATTTTATATATAAAAATATAATAAATAACCCAATAAAAAGTTTAATAGAAAAGTTAGAATGTATATTTATAAAAATTTAAAAAATTAATTTATATAATAATTAAAATTATATTACTATAATATTTAATAATTTTTTTAATCTAAATTATTTAATTTAAATAATAACATAAATTTATAATATTAAATTCTTATAATATAATTAAATACATTAATAAATTAATAATTTAAATTTTTTATATAAAATTATATATAACATATTTTAATATAATTTAAAATAAATTATAAACCATTACGTACCTGAATTAGGAACCTCGCAACAATGTACAACTACTCCAAACAGAAGCCTAATGATCACCAAAACCAAGAAATGAAAGATGATGAGATTAAAAACACAGCCTCTGTAACATGGGTAGCGCCGTGACATACGGCTAGAAAAAAATGTACGCTGCAACCGTACACCATTATAAGTAAGAAAACATTTGTGCCACTTCATCTTTAAAGAAACATCTACTAAAAAAGTCAACATGACGTTTCAACCTCTTTTCTTTATTCTGTTCATGTAACCAGAAACCCCCGCTCTAAAAGTTTAGAGAAACATCTTTTCATAAAGATAAATAGAAAAAATTATAACAGCCGCTTCACCACCGCTAGGTAAATGAATATCATAGTTTCATCTCTAATATATCTTACCTCGCATTCTAAAATGTATAAAATTGGAAACGTCTTGGAAGAATTCATGCACAGCAACTAAAGAGTAAACTATCTACAGATGCAGAAATCATTAAAACACCCATAAAGGAAAACCAAACCAAGCAGCATGGCCATGCCTAAAAACAAAGAAACACGCGAAGCCAAGCCAATCCAAAGCGGAATGCAAAAAACAATTGAGATGGAAGTGTCAAAAGTGGTTTTTGGATTCCGAGCATTGCTTTATGTACACTCAATTTCCAACTACGTAGTCGGTGATTTAAATTATTTTAGATGTTTATTAAGGTTCGCTTTTTTCGCTTTTTCCTTTCTTTCTAAAATTAGGGTGTTATACTCTATCTACTTAGGTATCATATAATATTCTCATGAAAATCAAAGTCATATCGCTTAATCAAAAGTTTTTTTTTTATATGCCTACTTGCTATTTATTATTAAGTCATATTTGGACATAAAATACGCTAGTGCTGTATGTACTTTTACTATAATTTTATTAATTTAATGATTGATATAGAATATCTTATGGACAAATGGAGAGTGTGATTATATTTTCAGACCATATAAATATTTAGCCTCTCTTATATTTGGGCTTCGTAATACTTAATGTTTTTGGGGACATTCCTTATTATAAAAAAAGAGTAACTAAATACTATATTTTGAACTTAATATGGTTGTGTGTTCTATTTTTTACTACTGTAGAAAGTGTTTTTATCGAAAAACAACCCACCTAAAGTGCCACTCCGTGTATCATTATGTACCATTGATGTTCATGCTAGACGATTCAAATGATTTCTGAAGCCTTTGATTCATTATCAATATTATTCATATAAAAATGACTTTAAACTTGAACGCATTTTGCCTCAATGGGTAACTGACTACTAGATAGAGTCTTCGCTAAGAGGGGCAAAATGATATAAAATATTAGCGTCGAGTTTGTTAACGCACCGTACCGATGCCGCCGCTTTCAACCCGAAATCGACCCAATTGGGATTTCCTGGCATCCTGGAGCAAGTACCATGGTCTCTGTACTAATCGATTGCCTTCACTAGTGCGCTAAATTAATCCGAGAGAATACTTTACTGAGATATATAAGTCCACCTTTGAAAATAGAAGAGGACAGTATTTCGGACCCCACCCGGGCCCAAACCATGTGGTAGCTTCATACTTATTCCTCATCAACATCAGAGATAAAGGTTAAGATGAAAGCCGGCATTGAATAGCTTTCTACCCCACAGAGAGCCTGAGAAGACAGACAATCAAAAAAAGGGACAGGACCAACTACAAGCCGCGTGTTTTTGGTTAGCATATTTCACATTTTTCATGAAATTACAATTTTGGCCATTTTTGTCGATAAGCACCACATTTAACTTCATAATTTCCACATGCACAAAGAACTCTTTGTTTTTTTGTCACTATGGTGCTCATATAGCACACTCACATAGCTCTCTTGTAATGGTTTCTGCCTAAATTTCATGGTGAACAAATTTACTAAATTACTGAATGAACAAACTCTTCGATGAATATTGTGGAGCAATTAATTCGAACAATATTATTGTACCTAAAATATTAATCTTAATAGGGTGATGACATGCGTGAGAGTGCTCGAATAGACCCATGACATAACAGTTGTTGGATCTTTCTCAACCCCAAGAGCGTGACACTATGAATTTGGAGTTTATTATGGTGAAGCTGAGGAGTTAGTTACCGAGGCATTCATTCTCATCCATGCTAGTGCTAGTGGTAACCTTAGCTTTTTCTTAAAATGTTTTATCATAATGTTTGATATTTTCAAATGGGCTGGGACCAAGGCTTAACCCAAAATAGGTTGCATCTTCATTGTTACTCCCCACATTGATGGGTGGCCTAGTATGTGTCAGACCCCACACACACTGTGAGACCCAGCCCAAATTCCGTTCTTCTTAAAGCCTGGCATTGCTTTTTATTGGTAAGGTTATGTACTAGCAAAAGAGATTGATGGGAATTAACTACAATTAGACTAGGCTTGTTCCTCACCGTATATTCTTGAGATTTGCCGCTTCTTTTTCCTCGGCCTCCATCTTCTCCTCGAGGCTCCGCTATTTCCTTTTCTTCGTTGCACCGTGGTCCAACACACCGTGCTTCCGATTCAACATATTTATATATGGAATTTATTCGAGAACGCCAAAGCTACTTGTCCCGGTCAACTCGTCCACTGTAAAAATTGGGGCAGGGTTTTTGGCCAAAATAAATAAAATTTAATCTTGATTTAAAATCGCCTTAACTAGATATATGGATTCAAAGACTTTGAAAAGAACCCTCGAAACTCTAGATTGTGAAAATTTTACCTACTAATATTGAACCAATTAAGATTGTAGTACCTATAACTACTCCAAACCAATCCTTCGATTCTAGACAAATTTAACTAAAAAAACCAAAATTCCAAAACAAAATATATGTATTTAGCTATTTAAATAAAAGCAATGTAAACTACTTACATGTATACTTTATGCTGGTCCGTCAAATGTTTGTACCCTAAATTCTCAATAGATAAAATATTGGCTTCGTTAAAAATATATTGAACTAATTCTACAACAAATTGACACCGTAAAATAATAATATCATATATTAGTTCTCTCCGGGCTCGAGTATCTACATCTTCGATGAAATAATATTCTTTCTTAATTAATTTCATTCTTGGAAATGAGAAAGAACTTCTAAGAAATATCAATTTTGACCAAATAAGTAATAAAAATGAGACTTTATCTCCACCATTTATCTAATTCATGCAGATTTTTGTCTAAACTATGCAGTATTCATAGCCTAAAGCAAGTTTAGTTTTACAAGGATTGGAAGTCATTCTGCTGCATTACATATTTGAAAATTCAAAGGAATATTTCAAAAATTCTCATGAACGATGAAAAGTTAAGGCTAAGAAGATTACCCGTGGGGTAAACGCAGGTTCGAGGCACAAAAGTGCCACGCCAAGCCTTGATAGGATATATGTAGATTGCTTTCAAGACTAGTTACGCAGATTCTAAGCTTCCTCACACTAAAAACGTAACCGATACAAAATATAACTTGAACCAATTGGGAAGGATTGGATGCATAATCCACAAATCTAACTTGTAGATTTAGGAACTTATTTCCATCCTTTCTATACAATCGACAAATCTTGTGTTATTAATGGAGGAGCAAGAATTATTGGTTACATGATCCACAAAACCTAATTTATAAAACATGGAACTTATCTCAACTCATCATTTGTAACTTATAAAGCTATGCCATTAATAGAGGAAGTCATACCTTTGACATCCTAGAAAGCATTTTACCAGATAATCTTTTCTCTAAAAATTAAATGTATATGTAATTGTATTATTTTTTTCACATGGTAAAAGATATAATATGTATGTTATTCACTAACTTAATATATAATTTCACTACTTTTATGATTATGACTGTATAACTTCATTTATATTTTCCCATCTTTTCTTAATTTAACTTATGCTATCCACAACAAGGATGTAAAAGTTATTTTATTTTTTGAAGAACTTACTCGTTATTCAATTTTCTTAATGAAAGCATAAAAAAATGAAAATATAAAAAAAAAAAACAGTTTTATAAAGTTAACAAAAATATTAAAATGAACAAATATCAAATCTTCGTATTACAATCTTAAACTCTATTCAACCACTTTCTAATTTAATGTAGATATCAAAGTAGTCTATTAGTAATTTAGCTTTCCACATTACATATACATAGGAAGTATGCAATTTTTTCAATTCTAAAAATGAAAAATGAAAAGTATGTGATTAAGAGTATGAAAAACTAGTAAGAATTTCAACTACAATTGACTTATTTTATTAGAACAAAGCTAACACTCATTCAGCTTTTAGTTTTTGAGAAAAAAAAATTCAAAAACTAATAAAATTAAAATTGCTTAAATATATTTTAAATATAAATTAGTTATAAGAATTTAAAGTTTTAAAATAATAATAATAATATTAAAAGAAAAATAACAATTAAGAGAAAATATTGATTTACATTAACCACAATTTTTTTTTTTATAAGCTTGGTAGGATCATAATTTCATCATGTCTATTATAGGCATTCCATCAAAAATTGAATCCACACTTCACATCAAGAAGTGCCTTAACAGTAGTGCCCATCATCATCTATCCAAGACCCAATCCATTAACCACTTAATTTCAAAAATAAAACAAAAGTTTTTGTAAATAAAAATATTTAATAATAACCATATTATCTAAAGAATGCACTTTTAAAAATAATGAAAGAGCTTTTGTAATAAAAAAGTATTGAGCATACCTTATATAGATATTACCTCATTTTTTTCCATAAACTCAGGCACAACCCCAAATAAATATAAGAAAATATCTCAAAAAAATAAATATCCATCTCCCAAAAACATCTCAAAAAACAATCAACTTGCAAAAAAAACCAAACATGGCCTCAAACATGTTTTCTCTTTAGTAAAAGGAAAAAAGAAACATATCCAGCAAGGGAGTGAATACCTTATTCAACATTTTTCTCTATATATATATATATATATATATATATATATATATATATATATATATATATATATATATATATATATATATATATTTATGCATTATATAATTAAATATATATTTACAATGCAATATCGTATAAGCTATGTCACAAGACACATCGCTCAGGATCTCGTGTCCTATATTTCACGTGTTGGACAATTTTACGCGCCCTAAAATGTGGTAACAAACATATTTTTTATCGTCTCTTCCAATTGAGACACATGTTTTGGACATGGAAAAAATGTGCCCTCTAGTAGTCTTGCCTCGACAAGTGTCCCAGAAAAATGAAATTTAAAACCACGACTTGGTTTTTTCTCAGTTTTCTGCTTTGTCATACCTAAACTCAATTTTTTTTATTTAATGTGGAGAATTATACGCGATGACTACGAGATCAACCTATTTCTACCACTTGTCAATCCCATGTCATACTCTCATTTTCCAACTCATCTGTTGTTTACCGCCATGTCTTGGATCATTATTTTGTAATAGAATTTGGATACGATTTTGTATTTACTTTATAATTTTTTAAAATTTATTTTAATATAAAGGTCCAATGAACATGATTTTTGTCGATGTCCTAAATTATCTTTGTTTTTAATAATATTGTAACATACATATAGATTTTTTTATGCTCATATCTAAATACATATGCATAAGCATATGTTTGAATGTATCTACATATGTGCTTGTAGATGTAAAGCACTCCTGGGTTTTTCATAAATTAAAAAGGGGTATAAACTCAATGTTTCTCCATACTGACTCATGGAAGATCCATCTCGGAATTCCCACAAGAGTGATAATTGTTTTGCATGTATTTGATTTGTATACCTTCACTAAAATTTCATATCTAATTTCAAATCGTTGGTTCTGTGTATAACCTAATATCAAGAGATCAATTTCAAAAAGAATTGTATACATCATGTGATGAATCTACTGTATCTAAAATATTCACCATTCTATTTTCTATCCATTAAGCTATTTAGTATTGATGTACTTATATGTACTCATTTTCATGAAATTGTTTTCACTCTCATACATGAAATAGAGAGATGTTAGTATCTCTCTTGATTTCAGCATTAAAATTGGGAGAGTTATTTTGTCCCATTATTATTGTTTTCAGCAAAAACAAGCAAAAATGGTATATGAAAAGAACAACGGAAAATAATCTCAAACCAACATGATGTCATCATAAGGCAACAAGTTCAGAGAGTAGATTATTGATAGTTGCTTATAAGGTGTCATTTCAAGAGAGTAGATTATTGATAATTATATATGGGAATGTAATAAGCTCCTAATTGTTAAGAGTCATAGTCATCCAAAATATATGCTTTCTTCTAGATGAATGTATAAAATTGCTACTAAACACTTTTAAATAGATATCATACCGATTCACATATCTCAGAGATGTTCTAATTTCTAAAAAATATGGATTAGACACTATATTTCAATATTTTTTTAACATATCTATTTTTCTATATATTATATATATTGTGTCATTTGTATCTTATTTTCGGGGTCACCGTGGTTCCGTGTCGAATACTCTTATTTATGTGTCATTTCTATCTTGTGTCCTTGTGACTTAATGTATCATTTGTATATTTTTTAAATTAATTTAAGAAAAAACATATACATTATATTTAGATACAAACAAATAAGTTAGTTTCTAAAATATACCAATATGGAGCTTTAATTGTAGTGTGATAAAGGTAAAAATGAATTCAGAAATTACAAGAATTAACCAAGGTAAACCACGAAGAGGGATGGGGGTTGTTCCCTACCCCATCTCACTCACGCAGCTACCGAAAAGAGATGGGCTTGGGCTCCTTCACCATCTTGTTGTTGTTGACCTTCCTCCTACGAGGCCTCCTTGGCTTTTTCTTCCGACCACACCGTTGATTCACGCTTTAATCCGTATGTTGTTACACACTTATATATATCATAGAATTTACCCGATTCTATGATATATACAGTAAAATAAACATCGATTAACTAGACTCAATCCGATGTTGTTAGATAACATAGTAATTCATAATCTTATAAAATAAAGCCGACTTTAGTTTTTTGTTTTTTTAAATATTTCCGAAAACACTATAAAATTAAAAAAATGTTTAATTATATTTTAAATATAAATTAATTTTAATTTAAAAAATAGTAATAATAATATTATTATATTAACTATTAATTTTAAAAACAAAAATATAATATTTAAAAAACAGAAAAAAAATCTATTTATATTATGTAAATTTTCTTTTTAAAATAATGAAGAAAATTTAAATAAGAAAATATTTAGCATACTCTTATATATATATGTCATCTCATCCGTACACCATAATTCTAAATAATAATAATAATAATAATAATAAACTATTCCAAAAAATAAATATCTATTTCCCAAAAACATTTAAAAATAAATAAATCAACTCCTTAAAAACCAAACAAAACAAGCACCTCAAACGTTGCTTTAGTAAAATGGAAAAAAGAAACATATCCAACCCAAATATATAGACTATTCCATCCACAAGGGAAAGTAAAAGACGCAACGAAATACATAGTTAATATAAAAATCTAAAGCTATTTATACATTATATAGTTAAATATATATTTATAAGGTAATATCAATATATCATTTATATATATTTTTTAAATTAATTTATAAAGAAAAAAAACATATATATATAGACATAATAAAACAAGCTAATTTTAAAAGATATCAATTATTTATTTAATTTATACGCTATTTCATAGATATATAAAGAAATAAGGAATGAAATCATAAGCATTAACCAAGCTAAACAATTTAAGATGGATGGGGTTAGGCTCCCTTCCCATCTCACTCATGTAGCCGACTCAAGAGGGATGGGGCTTGGGCTCTCGCCGCCATCTAGTTGTTGACCTTCCTCTTACCGGCCTATTTTTCTCTCGATTACACTATTGATTTACAAAATTTTTTGGTGTAAGTGTAGCAAGGGCATGGGTAGCTTTAAAAATAACTCCTAAGAAAATTTGGAGGACCTCAATCTATTTACAAATGATGAAGTTAGAGTGCAAATAGAAGACTAGATTTGGACCCGGACATACCTGAAGCATCCAAAACCTCTATCCGTGTGTTGTGGAGCTTTATTGGCAAAGACTTCTCATAGGGAAAGCTTTGGTTGAGAATGAGGAAACAACTCCTGGAAACCGATCTACGCTTAACATAATCAGTTGAGGCTACCTCGTATCTCTCGAAAGGACCGTAACGCACTAGGATATCCCTAGGCACCCGTAGCTGTCTCCAATCATGTTTAATTGCTATTAGCCTACATTACTAGGTATTTATTTAGCCGGATGCAATCCCCTTGGATCAGCCTCATATCAGGGAGATCTCAATTCTAATTTTTTCCAATTATGTTTGACCATGTCAGTGTGCATTACTAGTTGCTTATTTTTTGGCTGTAACATCTTTCTTCTTTATGGCCTTTGGATATCATGGGGAGAAATTTTGTTATAGTTAAAGATAGCGCTGGATTTTGTTATTCAAGTAATGTGAGTTATTTCTATGATGGTTTTCAAGTTAGAATTTTCCATTTGGACTGTTAGTCAGACTGATTTTCAGTTTTTTTATGTGCAATGTCAATATTTCTATGATGGTCATCATTTTAATCTTATTTATACCGTTAATTTCTAACTTCTTAAAAATCTTCTAAAGATGAGCTGATTTCCAGAGACAAATTGTAATGATGATAAGATGTACTACCTTTTCTGGCAGAAGAAACTTCATTATTTTGTATATATAACTTTCCTTGTAATGATAAATTATAAAATTAATTACTATTAAATGATGAAACTAATTTAGACATGCCAAAATGTAACAATAACACTTACATTCAAATCATGAATTTCTAGTTTTTAAAATAATCAACTTCTGTTTCTACAAAAAGAAAAACCAATGAGAGTATGATGGCCAAAGCATTTAGAAAGTTATGTTATTTCAATATGACTAATAACATTTCTAATATTTTATTATAATTCTAATAACTGATAGGTCTCAGAACAATCCTCCAGCTAAAGAACAATGGTTCTATCCTAATTTATGAATCCACCTAATTTATGTTACGATTTTAGTCAACCAAGAATAAAAACTAAGAGGAGAAAGGAAAAACCACTTAATATAAAGGCAGTTTAACTGCCTGTCCTGTCCCAGAATACATTTTCCGCACAATGTAATCTAGGGCTGCAAATATTTCAACTATACCTAAGTTACAATTACTTCCATATAAACAAAAATATTTGGAAACATAATATAAATAACAAGATTTATAGTGTCAGCTTTAGAGAATTGGCTTCTGCTTTCGTATTTGAAAATGGAATTGCGGTGACGAATATTACTTTGTCGAAAGCGCGCACTTCCACCAACTATGAAAAGAACTACCAATTTCAACTAAAATACTCAATAATAAGAAATACATATATATAGACATATTTTTCCTAGCTTTCATAGGGAAAAATGTCGTGCCTCTTGAAATATTTCCAAGTTGCAGTGCTTGTAGCACACTTCATCAGAAACTTCGAAAAATACGTATTTGTTCATATTGTGAATAATTTGGATTGAACCTAAATGGAATTCAGAATTAAATTCAACCACTAAATTGACTAAAATACTTGTTCATCAATTTCTCAAGAGAGCTTTTACATTGGTTTAAAATACAGTTACATTGGGTCAAAGGATGAAACAGTCCGTGAGGTTTCTTTGATGACCATCTTTATAGTCGCGCTGCACTCTATGTTAATGAAATCCCACTCAACCTTAATAATGATATGTCAATTTCAAGATACGATTTCTTTAGCATATCAACTCAACTTTCTAAATTTAAATGAAATCTTTAAAATAAAACTTCATATGAAACTTAATATCTAATTTCAAGATGCATTTATTAAGTATGCTAACCTAACGAATCTTCACATTAAAAGAAATTTTAAACTGCACAGATTTTAAGTATTATTATTTTTATTCATTTAATGTGTGACCATTGATTACCATCAATTATTTATACAATGGTTATATATTTACATAGTTATATCATTGGCATTTGATTGAGTTAAATTTAATTAAAAATAAATTATTATACAAAATAATATACTAAAATGTTATTTGTAAAAAAATTAAATATTAAAAATATAAGTTTAACTTAAAAAAAAGATTATATAATTTTATATATAAAAATATGCTACAACCAATAAAAAGTTTAATATTAAAAAAGTTAGAATGTAATATTTTATAAAAAATTTAAAAATTTAATCGAGATAATAATTAAAATTATATTACTAGCAATATTTAATAATTTTTTTAATTTAAATTTATTTAATTTAAACAATAACATAAATTTATGAATTATTAAATTTATAATATAATTTTGTATCATAATAACAAATCTCCGTTTAATTTAAATTTTTATATAAAATTATATATAACATATTTTAATATAATTTTAAAATTTTAAATTATGTAATCCACATTACGTACCCGAATTAGGGAAACTCAATAATGTACAACTATCCAGTTTAAACAATTGATTCCACCGCAAACCAAGAAATGAAAAGATGGACAGAGATTAAAAACAATGTACCGCAATGATGGGTAGCAAGCGTATATACGGCTTAGAAAAATGTACCGCAACGCCGTACACCATTATAAGTAAGAAAATATTTGTGCCACTTCATCTTTAAAGAACATCTAATTAAAAAAAGTTGAACATACGTTTCAACCTCTTTCTTTATTCCCTCGGTCTAAGTGCAACCAGAAACCCCCGCCGGAAAGTTTAGAGAAACATCTTTCTCATAAAGATAAATAAGTACTATAACAAATTACCACCACCTCGCTAGGTAAATGAATATCATGGTTTCATCTCTAATATATCTTGTACTCGCATTCTAAAACATCGTATAAAATTGGAATGTCCAACAATTCACACACAACTAAAGAGAAATCGATTCACGCAAAATCATTAAAACACCTAGTATAAAGGAAAACCAAACCAAGCAAGCATGGCTAATAGCGCCGCAAAAACAAAGAAACACGCGAAGCCAAGCCAATCCAAAGCGGAATGCAAACAATTGAGATGGAAGTGTCGTGTTTCTTGATTCCGAGCATTGCTTTATGTACACCAATTTCAACGGTCGTAGTTTTGCGCATTTAAATTATTTTAGATGTTTATTAAGGTTCGCTTTTTTCGCTTTTTTCCTTTCTTTCTAAAATTAGCATCATCACGAAAATTATATAATATTCTCATGAAAAAATCAAAGTCGCATATCGCTTAATCAAAAGTATATGCCTATTTGCTATTTATTATTAAGTCATATTTGGACATAAAATATTACGAAAAGGCATGCAGGTACTTTTACTATAATTTTAAGTTAATTTAATGATTGATAGGAATATTCGATAATAAAGGAGAGTGTGATTACATTTCTAATCATGTAGAGGGAAGACGTATTCCCTCGTGATATTTGGGCTTCGTAATAGTCGTAATGCCTTTTTGGGGACATTCCTTATTATAAAAAAAGAGTAACTGAACACGATATTTTGAACTTATGGTTAGGTAATTCTATTTTTTACGCCGTAAAGTGTTTTTATTTGAAAACAACCCACCTAAAGTGCCACCCGTATCATTATGTACCATTGATGTTCATGTTAGACGATTCAAATGATTTCAAATTTCTTTATCTTATTGTATATCGTTATTATTCGGTTAAAATGACTTTAAACTTCGAACGTGCATTTCCACCAATGAATCTGATTTACTAGATAGAGTCTTCTAAGAGGGGCAAAAATGGATATAAAATATAGCGCTGAGCCGGGGTTAACGAAATTGTACCGATGCCGGCCGTTTTCTAACCCGAAATCGACCCAATTGGGATTTCCTGCTGGCATTCGATGGCAAACTCGTCCTCGTAAATAATCGATTGCCTTCACTAGTGCGCTAAATTAATCCGAGAGAAGAACATTGCAAAGATTGGAGATATATAAGTCCACCTTGAAAGGCTAGAAGAGGACAGGAGCTTCGCATCCCACCGGCCCCAAACTCATGTGGTAGCTTCATACTTATTCCCCATCAACATTGGAGATGGGCAAGAAGGTTAAGACGTGAAAGTCGCCACGATAGTTTTCATCTCTACAGAGCTCTCGAGGAAGACAAAGGACAATCAAAAAGGGACAGTGGACCAACTACAAGCCGCGTGTTTTTGGTTAGCATATTTCACATTTTTCGCAAATCTTAGATGCACTTGGCCATTTTTGTCGATAAGCAATTTTAATATTGAACTCTCTATGCTTCTCCACATGCACAAAGCACTCTTTGTTTGGTCACTATGGTGCTGGCAGAAAGCACACCCTACACAGTCTTTGCAATGGCTTCGCTTCGGCTCCTAGTGGTGAACAAATTTACTAAAATTATTATCTGAACAACTCTTCGATGAATATTGTTGTGGAGCAATTAATTCGAACAATATTACGACCGCAAATATTAACTTTAACAAAGAGTGAAGGACATGTGCGTGAGAGTGCCTCGAATAGACCCATGACATAACAAAGGTTATCCTCAAACCCCGGTAGCGTGACACTATGAATTTTGGAGTTTATTATGGTAGTTGGGAGAGTTAGTTACCGAGGCATTCATTCTCATCCATGCTAGTGCTAGTGGTAACCTTAGCTCTTAAAATGTTTTACTTCATAATGTTTGATATTTTCCAAATGGGCTTGGGACCAAGGCTTAACCCGAAAAATAGGTTGCATTCTCAATGTGCCATTCTCGGTACATTGAGGTAGTGGCCGTAGGCGGTGTCATGACCTCGCATGCACATATCGCAGACTTGAGCCCACCCCGGTTCTTCTTAAAGCCCCATTGCTTTTTTATTGGTAAGGCTGGGCGCCCAGCGGTAAGAGATCGATGGGAATTGAACCACAATTAGACTAGGCTTGTTCCTGCCCTCCATATTCTCCTTGAGATTTGCCGCTTCTTTTTCCCTCGGCCTCCATCTTCTCCTTGAGGTTTGCCATTTCTTTCTTCACAGATCATGGGTCCAAACATAACGTGCCTTCCGATTCTCAACATATTTATATATGGAATTTCTGCCCGAGAACGCCGAAAGCTACTTGTCCCGAAGTTTCAATCCGTCCCATCAAAAACAAAGGTTTTTGGCCAAAATAAAATAAATTCTCAAATTTTGATTTAAAATCAGTTCTTTAACGGTATATATGGATTCGCACTTGAAAAAGAACCTGAAACTCTAGATTCGAAAATTCTATCAAGCCAATATTGAACCACCAAGATTGTGGAAAATTTACAAACGGATTCCAACCAATCCTTCCGATTCTATTAAAATTAACTCAAAAAACTACAAAATTCCAAAATGTATAACATATAGACGATGGCTTAAAGGAACAATGTAAATCGGCCGAGCATGTATGTTTCATGCGGGTCCGGTCAAATGCTTCTTGTACTCCGTAAATTCTCAATAGATAAAATATTTATTTCGTTTAAAAAATATATTGAACTAATTCTACAACAAATTGACACCGTAAAATAATAATATCATATATTAGTTCTCTCCTCAAGCTTGAGTACTTACATCTTGATGAAATAATATTCTTCTTTAATTAATTTCATTCTTGGAAACAGAAAGAACTTTCAAGAAATGTCTAAATTTGACCACGTTAAATAAAATGTACTCTTATCTCCACCGAGCCATTCAATTCATGCAGGATTTTTTGTCTAAACTATAAAGGATGCCCAGCCTAAAGCATGCTTTAAGCCATGAAGGATTGGAAGCATTCGTATGCATTACATATTTGAAAAATTCGTGGGAATATTTCAAAAATTCTCATGAACGATGAAAAGTTAAGGCTAAGAAGATTACCTCCGTGGGGCAAACGCGTACCCGAGGCACAAAAGTGCCACGCCAAGCCTTGATAGGATATATGTAGATTGCTTTGACTAGTTACGCAAGATTCTAAGCTTCCCCGCTACCGAAACGTAATCGATACAAAATAGTAACTGAATCGAATTGGGAAGGATTGGATGCATAATCCACAAATCTAAAACTTTGTAGATTATGGAACTTATTTCATCCTTCTATACAATCTACAAAACTATTATGTTATTAATGGAGGAGCAGAAATTATTGGTTACATGATCCACAAACCGAATTTATAAAACATGGAACTTATCTGAACTCATCATTTTGTAATTCAAAAGCTAAGCCATTAATAGATAGTCATATCTTTTAATATCCAGCATTTTAATACATAATCTTTTCTAAAAATTAAATGTATATGTAATTCTGTATTATTTTTTTCATGGTAAAAGATATAATATGTATGTTAGTCTAATAATTTAATATATAATTTCACTACTTCATGATTATATCAAAGTAAATTTCACTATATTTTCCATCTTTTTCTTAATTTGAATTTATGCTATTCAAGCAATAAGGATGTAAAAAGTTATTTTTATTTTTGAAGAATCCTTACTCGTTATTCAATTTTTCTTAATGAAAAAAAGCATAAAAAATGAAAATGAATTTATAAGTTAACAAAATATTAAAATGAACAAATATCAAATCTTTTCGTATTACAATCTTAAACTCTATTCAAACTACTTTCTAATTTAATGTAGATATCAAAGTAATCTTGAGTTAAAATTTAGTTTTCCACATTACATATACATATAAAGTGACAATTTTTTCAATTCTAAAAATGAAAAATGGAAAAATGTATGTGATACATATGTGAAAAACTAGTAAGAATTTCAACTGTTAAATTGACTTTATTTTTATTAGAACAAAGTTAACATCAATTCTAGCTAGTTTTTTGAGATTCAAAAAAACCATAAAATTAAAATTGTTTTAAACATATTTTAAATATAAATTAGTTATACAATCTCAAAGTTTTAAAAATAATAATAATAATATTTAAAAGAAAATAACAATTAAGAGAAAATATTACTTGCATTAACTACAAATATAAGCTTGGTAGGACTACATCTTCATCATGTCTAATATGAAGACTCCCGATCGGGGTGGGGAATTGAATCGGCGACTTCACATCAAGAAGTGCCTTAATGTAGCGTCCATCATCATCTATCCAAGACCCAACGGACATTAACCATCATTAATTTCAAAAAATAAACAAAACAAAAACAAAAAATATTTACATTAAATCATTATTCAAAGAATGCACTTTTAAAAAATAATGAAAGAGCTTTAAATAAAAAGTATTGAGCATACTCTTATATAGATGTCATTTCATCCATAAACCCCAACCCCAAATAAATATAAGAAAACATCTCAAAAAAATAAATATCCATCTCCAAAAACATCTCAAAAAATAAATCAACTTGCAAAAAAACCAAACATGGCCTCAAACATAGCTTTAGTAAAAGGAAAAAGAAACATATCCAAAGTAAACATGGGGCCTATTCTTATTCCAACTATTTTTCTCTCTTATATATATATATATATATATATATATATATATATATATATATTTATGCATTATATAATTAAATATATATTTACAATGCAATAGCGTATAAGCTATGTCACAAGACACATCCCTCTTCGTGTCTCGTGTCCTATATTTCACGTGTTGGATACTGTAAGATTGCCCAAAATGTGTAACAAACATATTTTTTACTGTCCTCCAATTAAGACACATGGTCAGACATGAAAAATGTGCCCTAGTGTCTTGGGCTCCTGGACAAGTGTCCCCAAGAAAAATGAAATTTAAAACCACGACTTGGTTTTTTCTTGGGGTTTTCTTCATTGTTAAGCATCAAACTTGACTGTTCACGTATAATTATACGCGATGACTAATGAGATCAACCATATTTTTACCGACTTCTTGTCAATCCCATGTCATACTCTCATTTTCCAACCTCACCGAGTTGTTTACCATTATGTTCGATCATTATTTTGTAATAGAATTTGATACGATTTTGTATTTACTTTATAATTTTTTTAAAATTCATTTTAATATAAAGGTCCATGAACATGATTTTGTCGATGTCCTAAATTCTTTATTCTGTTACTAATATTGTAACATACATATAGATTTTCTTGCGTCTATATCTAAATACATATGCATACATATGTTTGAATGTGTATCTACATATGTGTTGTAGATGTGTGCTAAATTTCAGTTTTTCATAACAAAAGGGATAAATCAATGGTTTCTCCATAATGACTCTATGGAAGATCCATCCGAATTCCACAGAGTGATAATTGTTTTGCATGTATTTGATTTGTATACCTTCACTAAAATTTCATATCTAATTTCAAATCGTTGCCCTAAGAAACTCCAATATCATATAGATAAATTTCAAAATAATCACCATACACCATGTGATGAATCTACTTGTATCTAAAACATTCACCATTCTATTTTCTATCCATTAAGCTATTTAGTATTGATGTATTTATGTACCCATTTTCATGAAATTGTTTTCACTCTCATACATGAAATAGAGAGATGTTAGTATCTTTCTAGATTTTAAGTATTTAGAATAGAGAGTTGTTTCATGTTCCATTATTATTGTTTTCTTAAAGAAAACAAGTAAAATGGTATATGAAAAGAAAAACGAAAATAATCTCAACCAACATGATGTCATCATAAGGCAAAAACAAGTTCAAGAGAGTAGATTATTGATAGTTGTTTATAAGGCAACAGTTCAAGAGAGTAGATTATTGATAATTGTATATCGGAATTTAATAAGTTCCTAATTGTTAGAGCTTTTCAAATTTAATATATGTTTTCTTCTAGATGAATGCTAACTGGCATTTAAATACTAAATAGATATCATACTGCTAATTCACATCTGTATACCTAATTTTCAAAAATATGGATTAGACACTATATTTCAATATTTTTTTTAATATATCTATTTTTTATATATATTATATATATCGTGTCATTTGTATCTTATTTTTGGAGTCACTGTGTCTCGTGTCGAATACTCTTATTTATGTGTCATCTCTATTCCTAGGTCCCTGGCACGTGACTTAACGTATCCTTTGTATATTTTTTAAATTAATTTAAGAAAACAAAACATATACATTATATTTAGACATAAACAAAAGTTAGGTTTTTAAAAATATACCAATTATGGATCTTTAATTTATAGAGGCATAGATATATAAAGAAAAATGAATGAAATCATAAGAATTAACCAAGCTAAACCACTTAAGAGGGATGATGGGGGTTGCTCCCTACCCCATCTCACTCACGCAACAAGAGAGATGGGCTTGGGCTCCTTCACCATCTTGTTGCTGTTGACCTTCCCTCCTACGAGGCCTCCTTGGCTTTTTCTCTCACTACACCATTGATCTACCCTTTAATATGATGTCGTTACACACTTGTATATATCATAGAATTTACCTCGATTATATGATATATACAAGTGTAACATCAAATAACTAGACTCAATCAAGATGTTGTTAGATAAATATAGAAGGAGCACCATAAAATAAAAGCCGGCTTTATTTTTTTGTTTTTTTAATATTTCCGAAAACACCATAAAATTTAAAAATGTTTAATTATATTTTCAAAATATAAATTAATTTTAATTTAAAAATAGTAATAATAATATTTAAAATTTATTATTTATATTAACTATTAATTTTAAAACAAAAAATAATATTTAAAAAAATTGAGAAAAAGTCTATTTATATTATATAAATTTTCTTTTAAAAATAATGAAGAAAATTTAAATAAGAAAATATTGAGCATACTCTTATATATATATGTCATTTCAATCCATACACCATAATTTAAATAATAATAATAATAAATTATCTCAAAAAATAAATTATTTCCCAAAAACATTTAAAAATAAATAAATCAACTCCCTTAAAAAAACCAAACAAAACAAGGTCTCTCAAACGTTGCTTTAGTAAAAATGGAAAAAGAACATATCCAACGCAGATAGACTATTCCATCCACAAGGGAAAGTAAAGACATTAAATAAATACATAGTTAATATAAAAATCTAAAGCATATTTATACATTATATATTTATACATTATATAGTTAAATATATATTTATAAGGTAATATCATATCATTTATATATATTTTTTAAATTAATTTAGAAGACATATATATATATAGACATAATTAAATAAGTTAATTTCTAAAAGATATCAATTATCAAGCTTTAACTTATATGCTAGTTCATAGACATATATAAAATAAAATATGAATGAAATCATAAGCATTAACCAAGCTAAACAATTTAAGAAGGATGGGTTAGGCTCCCTTCGCATCTCACTCATGTAGCCGACTTCAAGAGGGATGTGGCTTGGGCTCCTTCGCCATCTAGTTGTTGTTGACTCCTCCTCCCACGGCCTCTTTTTCTCCGATTACACTATTGATTACAAACTTTTTTAAAAGAGGCAAGGGCATGGGTAGCTTTAAAAATAACCTCATAAGAAAATGGAGACCTCAATCATTTACAAATGATGAAGTTAGAGTGCAAATAGAAGACTAGATTCTGGACCTGGACATACCAAGGCTACCCAAACCTCTATCTATGCGGGGGCAAGTTGTGGAGCTTTATTGGCATGTAAAGACTCTCATAGGGAAAGCTTTGGTTGAAAATGAGGAAAACAACTCGAAACTCGATCTACAATTTAACATAATTTAGTTGAGTGCCACCGCATCTTCTCAAAGGACCAAACCCACTAGGAGATCCCTAGGCACTTGTAGTTGTCTCCAATCATGTTTAATTGCTGCCTACATTACTAGTTATTTATTTAGTCAAGTCGTTAAATTTCTAATCGTCTTCACTAGAGATCCCGCTCGTAATTTTTTCCACTATGTTTAATTGCTACATTGTGCATTACTAGTTGCTTATTTTGTTGGTTGCAACACTCTTCTTCTTTATGGCCTTCTGGATATCATGTGAATTTGTTAGCAAGATATGGTTTTGGATTTTGTTATTCAAGAACGTGAGTTATTTCTGTATGATGGTTTTCGTTATCTTTCCATTTGGACTTGTTAGTCAGACTGAATAGATTTTCGGTATGCAAGTAATGTAAGTTATTTCTATGATATCATCATTTTAATCTTATTTATAATTTCGTTAATTTTAACTCTAAAAACTCTTCAAAAGATCAGTTTGATTTCCCTAGAGACAAATTGTAACAAGAGATGATAAGACGTACTACCTTTTCTATATACATGAAACTTTACTATTTTATATATATATAACTTTCCTATGTAATGATAACCATACAAAATTAATTACTTTATTAAATGCTGAAACTAATTTATACATGCCAAAATGTAACAATAACACTCTATATTCAAATCATACCTTGGTAGTTTTAAAATCACTTCTACCTGTTTCATAAAAACAAAAAACCAACAGCTAGAAATAGACAAGCCGCTACTATAATTTACAAGTATTTAACATGACTAATAACATTTCTAAATATTCGGTCGCAGACTCTCAATAATTGATATAACCTTGTAATGGGTCCACAAAGAATGAAGGTTCTATCCTAATTTATGAATCCGTCAATCTATGTTACAAGTTTAGTAAAACCAAGAATAAAACCAAGAGAGAAAGGATGTACCACTTAATCTAGGAAGAGGGTGTGCCCAACTGCTGGTCCGGTCCGGGAATTACATTTATCTAGCGGCCAACAATATAGGGGCTTCAGGGAAGAATTTGAATCATAAACCTAAGTTACAATTACTTCCATATAAACAAAAAGATTTGGAAATAATAATATAAATAACAAGATTTCTAGGTAATAGTTTAGAGAATTGGCCAGTTTCTAGTATTTGGAAATGGAATTGGCAGGACGAATATTATTACTTTGTCGTAAAAGCGCACTTCCACCAACTATCAAAACAACTACCAATTAACCAAATACCGTAGCAATAAGAAATAACATATATGATGGGACATATATTTTTCCTTAGCTTTCATAGGGAAAATGTTAGTTCTCTTAATATTTCCTGTGCCATGGTGCTCATACACTTCCCATGAAACCCTCTAAAATACTATTTGTTCAGATTGTGAATAATTTGATGTTACCTTGTAATGGACCCCCAAGAATCAAATTCAACTATCTCAATTGATCAAAATATCGGTTCATCAATTTCTATTAAGAGCTTTTGGCATTTGGTTTAAAATTAAGAAGTGAGACATTGGGTCAGTGATACTTAGGGTCCGTGAGGTTTCTTTGATGAACACCTCATAGTCGCGCTTACCCTATGTTAATGAAACTCCACTCAACCTTAACAATTACTGCGTCTTTCGACTTCAAGATACGATTTCTTTAGTATGTCGAACTCAATCTCGAAATTAAATGAAATCTTAAAATAAAAATTCATATGAAGCTTAATATCTGCAAAATTTCAAGATGCGATTTATTAAGTATGCCAACCTAAAAAATGTTCACATTAAAAGAAATTTTAAACTGTGCTAGATTTAAAGTATTATTATTTTTATTCATTTAATATGTGACCGTTGATTACCATCAGTTATTTATATAATGTTTATATATTTACATAGTTATATCACTTGGCATTTGATTGAGTTAAATTTAATTAAAATAAATTATTATACAAAATTTTAATATACTAAAATGTTATTTGTAAATAAAATTAAATATTAAAAATTGTTTAAATTTATTATATAATTTTATATATAAAAATATGCATACACAACCCAATAAAAAGTTTAATATTAAAATTTAGAATGTAATATTTTATAAAAATTATAAAAATTTAACTATATATAATAATTAAAATTATATTACTACCAATATTTAGTAATTTTTTTTATTTAAATTTATTTAATTTAAAAATAACATAAATTTATAACTAAAATATGAGAATTACTAAATTTTATAATATACTCTCTTGTATCATAATAATAAATTTCCCGTTTAATTTAAATTTTTATATAAAATTATATATAACATATTTTAATATAATTTTAAAATTTTAAATTAATTTAATATTAAAACTATTTTCGTAATTTCTTGTTAAATTAAATTTTTATCCATCAAAATTATATATATGATGATGATTAATGTCCATATATGATTCTGAAATAAATTTAAACTTTGGATAAATTTATAAAACAAAATATAAAAATTATTAAATTTTATAATATAATTGTTCATCATAATAACAAATTCGATTTACTTTTAATTTTTGTATAAACTTATATAAAACATATTTTAATATAATTTTAAAATTTAAATTAACCAACCATTTTCATAATTTCTGTCGCATTAGAATTTATTGTAACACCCCCAATTTCTATGTTGAAGTTGAAAAGTTAGACATTGAACTTAAGTCCTAAAGGGAGTGTACCCCAAAGGATAAGTATGGTGTGAATGTATTTGAATATTTAATTTGAGGAAATAAATAAAATGATTGTGTATTTGACCAAGATGAGAATTAGAGATCACTTGCCAAATCCATGAGATGGATAAGGCAAACAAATCCCCACAATCTTTCAAAAATCCTTGCAAGAAATTAATTTAGATTTTGAGGGAGTGAATTCAAATTTCCCCCAATGATGAGGAAAGTAGTTGGGAAGAGGTAAGAAAAGTCAAGGTTTCAGAGGAAAGACATAAAAATGCCTTTAAAGAGTCCCAAAATGGGAAGCCTAGGCTAACAAGAAAGAAAGCATCCCCGCTATTCTCGACGCAATTAGAAACATGTTTTAGAAATATAGCTTAAATAACAAGCCCCCGAGAAAATCAAAGGTTGGATTCGTGATGAGTGTGATCTCGCCTCGGGGTGCAGTTCTGGGAGACAAAGAGGACTCTAAGGTTGGGAGGTTGGTCATTTGCAATAGTGGTATGTTTATGAAATTCTCGTTAATTTGAATTATTATGGTATGAATTGGCTACATATAAAAATTAATTTTGAGTGGTATGATTGATTTATTACTACATTTAACAGAATCCATTCTAAGGCATTCACCTTCTAGATTCTATTTAGTTGTAGACTAGAAAATTCAGAGATAGAAACTCCAGAAACTTTAAACCAAGGTCGGTTTAAACCCGAGGGTACTTATTCTCCATAGATAATTAAATACTAACTTGTCTCATACATACATACATATATATATATATATATATATATATATATATATATATATATATATATATATATATATATAGATAAAGGTGAAATTATATACTCGTGGGTATGCTAGAGAAATTTTTGTAGCAGAACTCTGAAATCACATGGTACATTAAAAGAGAAGTAAAAACCTTTGAATATGTATTTTGAGTTCTTTCTAGCCTGCATGTAATTCTTATAAAAAAGTGTTATGGAATTTATAGCAATTAGAGTGCACATTCCATTCCTTAACTTACCTCTAAACCCTTACATGAAAAACATAGTCATAGAATTTAATTAAACTTAAGGTATACTACCAAATTTATTACATAACACATGTATATGCACTTAAAACAAAATAAAAACAACAATATAAATGCCGAGAGCTAACAATAGCTCGCTTTAATATTAATTTCAATACATGTATATGTGAGTAAAACAAGAAAATAAGATAGTTATCTGGAGAGCTAAAATAATAGCCTATTTTAATATCGATTTTAGTAGCAGCATGAAAAAGATTAAGTGGCCCGAACCATATAGGGATTCGTTGATTTATGGTCAAATTATATTATGGAGACACATAAAGTATGTCAAACAAACATAATTTCTCCGTCAAACAAAACCTAAATGAGGCCGCGACACTTTCTAGGTCCTTTTATACATTAGACAAACCGAAACAAAACTATGAAATAACGCATCAAAAAAATAATGGCCTACGACTTGACTACTTGCCGTGTGTGAGCCTATGCACCAATTTAAATAATTTTTATATGTCGAAAGTATTATATTAAAACTCCCAAAGTCGCTGGGTGGACATGACCTACGTGAGGAATGCTATCATCATTAAAATAATAGGAATAAAAGCATTGAACTTTCGTTAAGGATGTGGATGACCGATATAATATTTCGGTACTTTCCTTGCATGGATCACGAGTTAATACCGCCATTAATCAAAGGAAAACTATTGAAGTAGTTATAACCCCACGAGTCAAGACGCCTTTGAATCTCGCCGACCGAGACAAATAACATAAATATACAATCGTAGACATAGAGTAGGTTTGACACAACGTATAGCCGTTGATTTCCGAAGGATAGTAGAATGGTGAAAACAAAAACCAACAAAAAAATTGATGCATAAATCGCTACAACAAGAAGAAAGAAATTAGGGGTTTACCCGTGGGTAGGTTTCCTTCCACCCGTCGTGTTGACAGAACTACATTAAAAATGAGAAACCCATACGATGTGCGAGGAAATTTGAACGCCGGTTGCGTATAGCATACAATCACAACTGGGGTGCGGAGAAATCCCAATATCCCGCACTGACGTAGAAAAAATAGATTTGGTGAGTTCCATAGCCATTTGAAATGCTCCGGTGAATGGTTTCTGCACATGCCATACGTAAATTAATGAACCGTAACTCTCACAAGCTCTACGACTAGGTTTTACATCCGACAGATTTGAAAAACTATGATAAGAATAAAAACGAAGATTAAAACGTGCTAAAGGACAGGCTAGACCTCTCGCCACTAATGAATGTGACCGAGATGTCACCTCCCGCCCTCTCTCGCAAAACATAGAATAGATGATTAGATACTCGTATTATTGATGAAGTAAGGATCTTCAAACGTAAGGAAATATAAAAACGAGGGGATTCAGAGAACGGAAACCTGATACTGAAAACCTCCAAGTGATAAACACCTCAAGATAACTTAACCTCCCCGCACATGATTCACATCGCAACTTAGATGAAATAATAGTGAGTCAAGCATAATACCAGAAATAAGATAGGAAGGATCTGGTAAATAGATCGACAAAAGAGTCTCCAATTAAAAGAACACTCGAAACCCTAATCCCACTATCCCAAAACTTCAGAAAATCCCGATGTAGATTGAGAAACCTCAGCCACGTCGATAGAAGGGTACCAAGTGATATTAAGGGGCGCAGAGGAGGTATGGCATCGTGTGCACGTAGGTACTAGGTTAACCTAAACCTAAAACTGCCGCAGGCAAGAGTCACGCACACCGTACTTGATCAACCAGACTGACAAATAGCAAGCCACACGTCGGGGTTCTTGCTAGTGGGTCGATGTACGCCGCCGCCGGGCACTTTCACGGCAAGACGCTCCTGCAAGCAAACCAAGAAATATTACAACCAAACTCACACGTCAAAACCACCGAACAGCATCGTGCTATGCGGCGACGACACACCATAAACAATACGAATATTGAGTAATTAGACGCATGAAACCGTGACATGTATCTCGCTGGTTCAAATCAAAAAACATTATAGTGATAAACCATCGCCAGCAATTGAATCCGAGGGTTATATATTCTACGCCAACGCGCCGACGCCGCATTATTATCCGTGATGGTAGGCGGATCACAGAATCGATACGGATGTGCTACACAAAATGACAAATCCGATGAACCAAATAATGTAAAAAGGCTCAAGTTAGGGTTAGACACGTTTCAAAATTTCACAAATTATCTATGGAAAATCGAACGCCGAAATACCTATACATCAATAATGCGAACGCCGAAATCGTTACGATGGTACCCCTATACGGATATATAGTTCTCGCATATGTATGGCGTTAATTGACCGTATACCATGTATTATATGCAAAATCGGTGACTCAATATACTCTCCATTATAGTTACCCTAAGTCTAATTC
Source organism: Pinus albicaulis (assembly GCA_034641835.2). Classification (NCBI taxonomy): domain Eukaryota; kingdom Viridiplantae; phylum Streptophyta; class Pinopsida; order Pinales; family Pinaceae; genus Pinus; species Pinus albicaulis. The sequence goes on from JAXQQM020086344.1 coordinate 95,511, forward strand.
CCGTTTGAAAATATGTAATCGTTGTTTCGAAGGATATAGATATAGTCAATCAACATATATTTATATATATATATATATATATATATATATATATATATATATATATATATATATATATATATATATATATATATATATATATGTTATGTATAGGTATGCGCATTCAATATAATCTTTATCCAATGAAATATATTTATATATATGTGTTATATATTTATATATATGTGTTATATGTTTATATATATGTGTTTTACATTGATATATAAGTGGTATGGGTGTGATTGCAAGAGATGAATGGACATAGGGTCTATAAGAGGGGGCATAGAATTCTATGTACATGGGTGCAATGTAAACATGGGGAATATTGAATGTTATTAGGAAGGGATAGTGGAAAAGAGATATTAAAACTTAAAGGAGATATTGGAGGGGTAGAGGAAAATATAACAATATATGAAAATAAATACCCAATTTCTCGGGAACCTAGTATTCAGCCAACCATGTAAATAAAAATGAAAAACCCAAGACATATATATGTGGATTTCCTTAATTTGGAGGTGTTACAAATGGTATCAGAGCCCAAGTTGCAAAAAAATCCCTACCACGTTATTGTTTCAGAGACTTAAGTCCTGAATGTTATTGTACATTGTAGAGATTGTTTTTTTTGTGTTTTTACCGATAAAAGTTATGAGTGTGTACAAGGAAAGCAAATGGTCGAAGAGGGAGGAATTTATGTGGATCACTTGACGAATTTGCTACTCCAAATCCTAACGTCTTGGTAATGGCTATGCCACAGATGCAACGAGAATTGGCTGAACTAAGAAGCCGTAATGACATGTTGTCATTGGTCAAGAAGGAGCAGAAAAGCTTATTAGAGAGCTAACTTCCTGCATCAGCCCAGAAGGTGAAGGTTCGGAAAAGAAGGATGGATGAGTCTGAGGATGAGGATACAATGTAGACATCATTACAAGGTAAAAGAGAATTGCAGGGAGAATTTAGAAAGATCGAACCTCCCTCCTATGATGGGGAGAAGGAAGAAGATGTCAAGCTTGGTTGCCGAACATGATTAAGTATTTCCAAGTTTATGAATACGAAAGCAATCAAGGCTGCATTAGCCGTGTACCAACAAGGAAACGCTACACTATGGTGGGAAGAGACAAAAATGGTGCATGCCATTGATGAAAAGACAGCTACTTGGGAAGATTTGTGTTAAGTTCAAGAATCGCTACTTGAATGAGCGTTACTAAGGACGACAAAGCTAAAGAATTCCATGAACTCGTACTAGGATGTACTACTATCGATGAGTTTGTCACTAAGTTTACCAATTTACCGAGATATGTCCCTTACATTAGGGAAGAAAAGGCAAAGGTACAAAGGTTTTGAATTGTTTGCCTATTGTGTACAAAGAGAAAAATTGAGTTTGGACAACCCGAAGACAATGGACGAAGCGGTTAGAAAAGCAAGATTATGCTATCATAGCTTAAAGGAAAGGCCGAACAAGGGAAGAGCTGGTTGAACAAGGGTGAGTTCAAGGGGAAAATACAAAAGCAAACATATTTAAGGAATTTTGGTAGAGATCATCAGAGAAAAATTCAATAAACCAAAAGAAAGTCAAACTCCCATTGGCCTCCAAGTGGCTTCAAAACAAGTTGAAGGGAACAATAAAAAAGAAGGGACTACGTAATGAAGGAACCTTTGAAGTGTTGGAGGTCGTGGAGAACCCCATGAGGAGGGACTTCCCCCATCGAAATATTCATATGATCAACAGAGAGAGAGAGGCAACAACAAGAAATGACATAGCCAGTAAATATACCAACTATCGCTGGCAAAAGATTGGAAAATCTGGCAGTTTAACATCAAGCAACCATGGTAGTGGAGGGTAAGATTCTCCGACCTAATTACATCGTTTTGATTGATCCATGTGCTTCTTTGAGTTATATTAGTCCTAGAATTGTAGAAAAATGTAAAATTAAACCCGAAAAAATTTTAGTACTATGGTTGGTACAAATTCTGGCCACCGGAACTAAGAGTAGTGTCACACATAAATTGCCCAAAACAAGAATACAATTAAATGGATTTCCAAATCGTAAGGCAAATTTGAACATATTGCCATTAGGATCCTAAAGTACTCCGTCAGGGATGGATTGGTCGGAAAATAAGAAGGTTTCCGATGAACCGCCGGGATAAAACCCCGCATTATGTGGATGAAGAAGGGAAACCGTTTACACTAAAAGGGAAACCAAAATCCATTTCAATAAGACAAATATCACTATACAATTAGAACAAATTAGAAAGGGATACCAAGTTTATGCAAACATGTGGAAGAAGTAGAATAAAGGATTGAAGAAAATATGCCGAATGAATTACCTATGGTAAGGAATTTAAAGAAATTTTCCTGCATGAGATTCCTCATCTCCCCCACAAAAGAGAAATTGACTTTCCCCCATAGATCCGTGCCGGGGAGCCACACCTATTTCCCGAGCCCCGTCGAATGAGTCCGCTAGAACTTATGGAGCCGAAGATGCAAATCGCAAGAATTAATGGATAAAGGTTACATTAGACCAAATGTGTCTCCGTGGGGAGCACCCGTTTTATTTGTTAAAAAGAAGGATGGAACTTTAGGATGTGTATTTGATACGTCAACCGAACAAGTTGACCATTAAGAATAGATATCCACTTCCTAGAATTGATGATCTTTGATCAAGTGAGAGGAGCCTTATATTTTCAAAGATTGACTTAAGAATCACATTACTCACTTCGAATCAAAGAAGAAGACATCAAAGAAACAGCCTTTCGAACTTATGGACACTACGAATTTGTAGTCCTACCTTTTGGTCCCATTAAATGCCCCCGCCACCTTTATGTGCCTCCGATGAATAGTGTTAAACAAGTATTTGGATAAATTTGTTCTCGTGTTCATAGATGATATTTATCTATTCCAAAAACAAGAGGAACATCATGAACATTTACGATAGTAATACAAACTCTGAAAGAAAATCAGCTATATGCTAAGTTCAGTAAATGTGAATTTTACAAGGATAAGATTCAATATTTAAGTCATATTATTTCCGAAAAGGCCTTGCATTGACCCTAAAAAGATAAAAGAAATTAAAGAATGGCCACTCTGCACCGATGTTTCCACAGTTAGCGTCATTCACGGGCATAGCAAAGCGCTCACGTAGATTTGTGGAGAGATTTTCTCGCCATAGCACATCCTATCACTTCATTGCAAAGAAAGGGTGTCAAGTTCGTGTGGACCAAAAAATGTCAAAGAGTTTCGAGTTAGCTAAAACAAAACTTATTTCAATTTCCTATATTAAAAATTGCTTATCCCGATAAAGATTTATTGTATGCATGGATGTTGCGCAGAAGGGCCGGGAGGAGTCTTGTTGCAGAAAATCGCTATTGCATGTGAATCTAGGAAACTCGAAATACATGACCAAAATTATAGTGCTTATGATTTAGAATTTGCAAATTTCGTTATCCATGCTCGAAAAATGTGGCAAGATCATCTTCCGGGGAAAAATTTCACACGATGACCGATCATATTAGCCTTAAATATTTTTTTCCCAAACTCGACCTGAATGCAAGGCAAGCGTATATCGTCCTTTTTAAGTGAATTTGATATGGACATAAAACATATCCGTAACACCCCCAATTTGTGTGTTGAATTTTTAAAAGTTAGACATTTGAACTTTAAATCCTAAGGGGTGGACCCCAAGGGATAAGTATGGTGTGAATGTAATTGCATATTTTATTTATAAAGCAATAAAAATGATTGTGCATTTTGACCAAGATGAATTAGAGATCACTTGCCAAATCCATGAGGATGGATAAGGCAACAAATCCCCAAAATCTTTCAAAAATCCTTGAAAGAAATTAATTTAGATTTGAGGAGGAATCAATTTCGTAATGAAGAGGGAAAATAGTTGGGAAGAGGTGAGAAAAGATGGAAAAGCCGAGGAAAAGCATAAAACAACTTTAAAGTATCCCAAAATGGAAATCTAGGCTAAAACAGAAAGAAAGCATCCGCCATTCTCGACGCAAAATTAGAAACATGCTTTGGGGAAACATGAGCTTAAGGTCAAGTCGCTCCTAAGAAGATCAAAGGCTGATCTCGTCCTAGGAGGTGATCTCACTAGTGGTGAATCTTGGAGACAAAGAGGATTTTAAGGTTGGGAGGTTGGTCATTTGCAATAAGAAGGCTCCTGAAATTTTTGTTCATTTTGATGTATTCTAGTATGAATTAGCTACATATAAAACTTAAGAGAATTTGTATGATTGATTGTAGTACTACATTTAACAGTCCATCCTAAGGCATTCACCTTCCGCATTCGTTTAGTTGTAGACCAGAAATCCATAAAGTAGAAACCACGTAAACTCTAAACCAAGGTCGGCTTTCAATCCGAGGTTACTTAGTCTCTGCTGCATGCTTAAATATTTTCTTGTTCCTGTAGATACAAAAGTGATATTATATGCTCATATGTATGGAAAAAAAATATATATATTGTTGCAGAACTGAAGTTACATGGTATAAATACAAACAGCTGAAAGTAAATACACTAAATTATGAAATTCGAGGATTGTGCTAGAGAAGGAGAACTTCTACTCCATCGGATTATTATAAGATTTATAAGATATATATTGCATCTTCTGTAACCGCCTTTAATTTCGAAAAGTTCAAGTATCATAGCTACGAAAGAATTATCATACATTTATGTATACATCTATTCAAACACTATTGAATACATCTATGTATACATCAAAAAAATAAATAGAATACAAGAGCCACGAATCCAAAAGAATAATAACAATACATGTATATATATGCATTAAATTTAAAACGTAAGCGCAATGAGTTAAACGAATGACTCTTTGACAATCAACAATTGCACCGTAATATTATGGTGAGAATACATATATATATATATTAATAATCAAGAACTAACCCAAATGTAAGTCCTTTTAATATCGACTAAAAATGAGTTATATATATATATATATGAACTATATATGGCAAGAAGAAGATATAAATACGAGTCGTAATATGTTAAAATGGAATACACATATATGATCCCTACGGCCATTGAACTAAATGTATAGTCAAACTATACATACATGCGTGTAGATTATCCCAAAACACAACTATAAAAATGCCGAGAGCTAACAATATCTCGTTTCCATATTGCATATAAATGCCGAGAGCTAAAAATAGCGCGTTTCAATATCGCTTGCAATACATCGTATATATGAGTAAACAGAAATAATCCGAGTACTCAGAGATAAAATGAACCGCCGTTAAACCATAATGACCATTCCTTATGCCGTATACACGTTTCACTATAATACTTTAGAATGGAACAAATTATTAGCTGCATTTTAGGGCTTTGTTTAAATATGATATGAACACGGTGTTTTAACAACGAGTGTATATTTAACATATAGTGCGAAACTAGCGTAGGAATTTTATTATCTATTGTACCTATCATATGGATATCATTTATTTTCCTCGAACACTCATATGTTAAACAATAAGAGGCCGCGTACGTGGCCATACAACATAAGAATGAACGCGTAGGTAATACCAATCAACATTTAAAACGATAAATTGACACACGATAACCATGAACGATTAATCACCCCGGTGCCGAGCATTTCGGGACTTAATAAAGTCATCCAGCGTGCCGCCATGTTCGTTTATGTGAAAGAGACTACTACCCTTTAAAAAACAACAAATAATGAGGCAAAATCGTGTTAAGGGAAGGAGGTTACCCATGGAGGAGTTCGCTCTTCCTCTCGTGTTGCGAAGTCAATAACGCCACAGCCGAAATAAGTCGACACAAATTTCTTGGAGGCGAACGGCCCGAACGAGGTCATGACTTAGCCAGGTTAACAAATCAATGCATGTCGCCATGAAATAAGTTCTTAAAACAACAATTACTAAAAACATATACCAATAAAATAAATGCGTAAAGCTCGCTATCCTATGCCCGAGCCGTGAGTAACTTGAAACCAGGCTCTCCTTCGACCGAGTTCACCAGGGTAACAGAAAAAAATATATTACAAATACTAATTACAAAATAAAACCGTAGTGCACGGCACGTAAACCTAGACGCGTCGATATGAGGGAAACCGGCTGAGGGCTTTTTATCAGCTGCGATGCATACCGAGTGCGGCCCAAAACCCCATCATCTACACCTCGCTAATAAAATGATTCATCGACGATTCGACATGCCGTTATTTAAAAAAAATATCAGAGTAAATTGCGAATGTAAGAACGACAGCACGCGTTCGAACTCGCATACCTCGTACCGACTTAGTACTCCCGTATCAAATCGGAAAGATCACCTCCCTGAACGAGCTGGAAATAAAACAATCATCCCGACCGGAATGAGATTCAATCGAAACTCGGAGCTAGCTAAATAGATAATAAGCAGAGTGATAAGGGAGGTAGGCCGCCACGATAAGTTGGAATGGTGAGAAACCCTAATCCCACTTCCCCACGGTAGAGAATCCCAAGGTCGCTCTTGGGAAAAACTGCCCATCGACGGCGGTGTACTCGATGAAGTGAAAAAGTTGTAAACCAGGCATCAACTACGAACCTCGGCTCGCACAAGACCGGGCCACGCAGGATTACAAACTACCACCTACACGTAGCATATGGATCGGCATGGGTTCGTAAACGTCGGCGTCGGCACTCCAAATTCGTGTGAGACGCTATCCGCATACCAAAACATTAGTCATCACAATAAAATTTCCACGTTAAATCAAAAACATGATAGTTCGGCGTAAAACATCATAACGGCTAACTCGGGTATTATCCTTACAAGCGAAAGTGTATGCAAATGTAACCCGAAACACCACCTTGAAGAAATTCGATATTGTGGGAAAATAATAATTAAAACAACGCCACCGGATTTTGGATATAGGGTTAAGTATAGCCGGAAATGAGTAGGATCGACCTCGCATGATGAATAGTTGGACTCGGTCATAACCATTAAACCGTGTTGACATGGCACAACGAATAGCCGCATCTCGTGCTATGGAATTGGGTAGGAATTGCCGCATTTGGATCGACCAAGGTATTTCGTTGCGAGCACGTACCCAATGAACTATATACACCGATGCTGATTTTCCATGAGTTAATAGGGTCGGCTTAGTACGAATTCAATGATATTGTCAAATGGAATAATTATACGATTTAAATGCTAATACCAGAGTAAGTGGTATATGAACATATATATATAGGCTATATGTATAAGGGTGCGTTCAATTCATTATATAAAAAAAGGGGGTTTGGATATATAGGGGGTATATATATAATGATATATATACATATGTGTGGATGCACCGATATTAACACGAGGCGTCTTATAGGTATGTAGATAATATATATACATATATGTGTGAGCCAAAGATATATGGGTTGAATATATATATATATATATATATATATATATATATATATATATATATATATATATGTGTGTCGAATATGTATACATGGTTGGTGAGATTATTGAAAAGTAGGTATATGTTCAGATAGTTTATGGATAGTATTATATTTAGAAAAAAATACATTCATGGATAATGTAAAGGAGTGTGAAAATATATATATATGTATGTGATTGAGAAGAATAGGTATAATATTCAATGTTTCTTATAAATATAAAGATGCTAGATGGGTAAAGAAGAAAACTTTATCAAGAGGGAATTAAAGTTAAAATTTGAGCTCATTATTCCAATAACTAGTGAATAGGAGGGGAAAACCCCAACACATTCTTAAAAGGTGAGAATATTTTTTTTAAACTCGAGGTGTTACAAATGGTATTGGAGCCCAAGTGCAAAAAACTGGCCGTTGTTATTGTGCTCACTAAATTCCGAATGCATTGAACATGGCAGAGATTGTTTTTTTTGTCTTATTAATCAAATGTATGAGTGCACATGGTGGTGATAAAATGGCTGAAGAGGAGGAATTTATGTGGATTCATGATGAGTTTGCTACTCCAGATCCCAATGCCCCGTAATGGCTATGTTGCACAAAGGCGTCGAGAATTGGCTGAATTAAGAAGCCAAAAATGACATGTTGTCACTTCTGCCCCGCAAGGAGCAGAAAAGCTCATCGTAGAGCTCACTTCCCGGAACAGCCAGAAGGCGAAGGTTCCGGGAAAAGAAAGATGGATGAGTCTCAGGATGAGGATGCAACAGACAACAACATAAACAAAAGAGAATTGAAAGGGTGGAGAATTCCGAAAGATCAAACCTCCCTCCTATGTTGGGGAGAAGGAAGAGGATGCCGGCTTGGTCATGGAGCATGATCAAGTATTTCCAAGTATATGAATATGAGAGCAATCAAGGTCAGACAGATGTGTATCGCCCATAAGGAAAGGCTGACTGTGGTGGGAAGAGACAAAAATGGTGTATGCCATTGATGAAAATACAAGCATTTGGGAAGACTTTCTGTGCTAAGTTCAAGAATTGTTATTTGAACGAACGATATTATGATGATAAAGAAAAAGAATTCATGAACTTAGACGAGACAGCCTCTCACTATCGATGAGTTGGTCACTAAGTTTACCGCCATCGAGATATGTCCCTTACATTAGGGAAGAAAAAGAAAAGGTCCAAGATTTTTTGAATTGCTTACCTACCGTGTACAAGGAGAAATTTGAGGCTTGACAACCCAAAGACAATGGATGAAGTCATAGGTGCCGCATTATGCTATCGCAGCTTAAAGGTAAGGTCGAACAAGGAAGAGTCAGTCAACAAGGTGAGTTCAAAGGGAAAGACCAAACCAAGATATCTAAGAAATTTTGCAGGGGATCATCAAAATGTGGAAAAATTCAATAAACCAAAAGAAAGTCAAACTACTGCAATTCCAAGTGGCTTCAAAACAAGTACAAGCAGAAATAAAAAGGAAGGGACAAATAATGAAGGAACTCCTTGAAGTGTTGTGTCAGAGAACTCATAGATGAGGGATTCTATCGAAATATTCATGATCAACAGAGAGCGAGAGGCAAATAAATACCAATGACATAGCCGAAGCATACCAACTATCAATGCAGCCTTGGAAAATCGGCAAGCGTAACATCAAGAAACCATGGTGGAGATGGAGGGTAAGATTGGACTCACCATTAATCGTGTTGATTGATCCAGTGCTTCTTGAGTTACATTAGTCCCGGAATTGTAGAAAAATGTAAAATTAAACTCAAAAAATTTCACACTATGGTTGGTACAATACACTGAACTAAGAGAAAAGTCACACATAAGTTGCCCAAAACAACAATACAATTAAATGGCTTTCCAAATTAAGTAAATCAACATATTACCGTTAGGACCTATGACTTGTTGATAGGAATGGATTGGCCGGAAAAGAAGAAAGCCTCGATGAACCGCCGGGATAAAACCCCGCATTGTGTGGATGAAGAAGGGAAACCTTACACTGGGGGAAACCAAAAATCCATTTCAATAAGACAAATATCAGCCTTTGCGCTTAAAAAGAATAGCTAGAAAAGGATATCAAGTTTATGCGTATTATGTGGAAGAAGTGGAGCAGAGAATCGAAGAAAGTCCGTCGAATGAATTACCATGGTAAGGGATTTTAAAGAAGTTTTCTCCATGAGATTCCTCATCTTCTCCCCAAAAGAGAAATTGACTTTTATATAGATTTGTGCCGGGAGCTACACCTCGTTTCCCGAGCCCTCTATCGAATGAGTCCAACTTAATCCATGGAGTCAAGATGCAACTGCAAGAATTATTAGATAAAGGGATACATTAGACCGAGTGTGTCTCCATGTGGGGGAGTACCCACTATTTGGTGAAAAAGAAGGATGGAACTTTTAGATGTGTATTACCTATCGTCAACTGAACAAGTTGACCATTAAAAATAGATATCCACTACCTAGAATTGATGATCTTTTTGATCAAGTGAGAGGGGCCTCTACTTTTTCCACGATTGAGTATGACCCCAGTATCACCACCGAATCAAGGAAGAAGACATCAGCAAAACAACCTTTAGAACCAGGTATGGACATTACGAATTTGTAGTCCTACCTTTTGGTCCGACAAATGTCTTCGCCACCTTTATGTGCCTGGAGAATAACAGCTGTTGAATAAATATTTGGATAAATTTGTTCGTGTTCATAGATGATATTTTGGTCTACTCCAAAACAAGGAGGAACATCAGAACATTTGCGGATAGTGTTGCAAACTCGAAAGAAAATCAGCCTATATGCTAACGTAAATGTGAATTTTACAAGGATAAGATTCAATATTTAAGTTATATTATTTCGAAAAGGCCTTGCAAGCTTGACCCCCGAAAAGATAAAAGCAATAAAAAGAATGGCCACCCTAAATCGATGTTTCAGCAATAAGTTCATTCATGGGGATAGCAGGCTACTATCATAGATTTGTGGAAAGATTTTCTGCCATAGCACATCCCATCACTTCATTACAAAGAAAGGGTGTCAAGTTTGTGGGATTCGAAAGTGTCAAAATGTTTTCAGAGTGAAGCAGGCCCAAAACTTATTTCAGCCCCTATATTAAAAATTGTTGATCCCGATAAAGAGTTTGTTGTATGTACAAGACAAGCAGAAGGGCCGGGAGGAGTCCTGCTGGCAGGAAAATTCACTTATTATTTCAGAATCTAGGAAATTCAAATTACATGAACATAATTATAGTGCATATGATTTGGAATTTGCACAGATCCATGCTTTAAAAATGTGGAGGCACTATCTCGGGGAAGAAGTTCACATTGATGACCGATCATATTAGCCTCAAATATTTCTTTTCCCAAATCGACTCGAATGCAAGACAAGCCGTATGGCTTTTAAGTGAATTTGATATGGACATAAAGGTCATGGAAAAGAAAAATAAAGTTGCTGATGCATTAAGTAGAAATGCTTGTCAACATCTAAACATGATGGGGAGTAGTGCCTGGGATGGAGGTGAGGAATTGGTGGGAAAAGAAGCAAATCAAGATCCCAACTATGAAGCACTCTTGGTGAAACTACAGAAAAAGGATAAAACCGATTTCACTAAAAACCAAAGAGGGCTACTCATTACAAAACAAAGTTGTATATTCCAAATATAGAGTCATTGAAAAGATAAATTTAGATGAATATCAAGGAACAAATTTCCCATGCAGACATCCAGATACCAAAAGATGTTAACAAAGATGAAGAAGAAGTTGTTCGCCAGAATGAAAAGAGATGTAAGTAGTATTTTAAGTAGATGTATGGAATGTCGCTAGTCAAAGTTGAGCATCAACGACCAGCAGGCTTTTAAACCCGTTGCCAATTGCGTAATGGAAATGGGAACACAGCTTTCCATGGATTTTATAATGTGATTACCCAAGACTAAATATCAACATGATTCCGTAATGGTAGTAGTAGACACTCTCACAAAGCCGCCCACTTTATACCAAGAAGTCTACCTTTGGGACAACTCATGTAAATGTATTCCCGAAAGAGATAGTAAGGCTTCATGGAGTTCCCAAAGTAATGTTTCGTATCGAGATGCTAAGTTTACAAGAAGATTGAAGGGATTGGTTATGATGGGTACTAAACTGAATTTTAGTACTGCCTATCACCCTCAAACGACGGGGAAAACAAAGAACGAATCAAATTTTAGAGGATATGTTGAGAATGTATGATGGATAGACCATCAAAGTGGAGAAATATTCATATTTTAATGAATTTTCCTATATTGGCCGCGCCAATCTTCTATTAAGATGAGTCCGTTTGAGGCACCTTCTATGGAGAAAGTGCCGTACTCCCTTGAGCCGGAGTCAACCCGCAGGAGGTGTTGCAGTGTTGGGACCCGCATGCACTACAAGAGATGGAAAGAATTGTCAAAATGACACAAAGAAATATCAAGATAGCACAAGATCGTGTGCTTGCGTCGATAAGAAAGAGAGCACCGAGAATTTAAAGAAGGTGGATCATGTGTATTTACACACATCAAACCCAAAGAACACTTTATGTAATAGTTGTGGCAAAACTTGCATTCAGATATTGTGGGGCCTGAATTTTAGGCAAAATTCAAGTATTTACAAGTCGGCCTTACCACCCCATGTTAGAGTGCATGATGTGTTTCATATTTCATTGCTTAAAAAGAGATGTACATGATGCTTCTGCATAGTTGATTGAATGTTGTATGTGGAACCGTAAGGGGAGTTTCTCGCTTAACCGCTTCAAATATTGAGCGAAGAAATTGAATTGAGGAATGGGTATCAGCGTTGGCTAGAGTAAAAGTGTGTTGGAAGCACTTTATCAACAAGAAGAAGCTACCTGAAAGGGAAGCCGAAATGATGAGAAATATCCATTTTTGGCTATGAACTCTAGTAGTTGAATAAACACCGAGTACGGTATTTATTTCGTGAGAATATAAATAACACCCCAATTTGTGTGTTGAATTTTAAAGTTAGACATTTGAACTTAAATCCTAAGGGGGTGGACCCCAAGGGATAAGTATGGTGTGAATGTAATTGCATATTTTATTTCAGAAATAAATAAAATGATCAGGCATTTTGACCAAGATGAGAATTAGAGATCGATTGCCAAATCCATGAGGATGATAAGTTAAAAACAAATCCCCAAAATCTTTCAAAAATCCTTGAAAGAAACGCACTTAGATTTGAGGAGGAATCTAAATTTCCCCCAATGAAGAGTGTTGTGTTGAAGAGGTGAGAAAAGCCGGAAAAGCCGAGGTGCGTTGCCAAACAGCCTTTAAAGAGTCCCAAATGGGAAGCCTAGGCTAAACAAAGAAAGAAAAGCATCCCGCTATTCTGGACTAGAATAGAAACATGTTTTGGGAAACATGAGCTTAAATGTCGTCTTCCTAAGAAGACCGGGGATTGATCCGTCCTAGGAGGTGATCTCACTTTCAGTGAATCCCCCGGAGACAAAAAGGATTCTAAGGTTGGGAGGTCGTCATTTGTAACAATGGTATGTTCCCTTGAAATTTTTGTTCATTTTGATGTATTCTCGGGTATGAATTAGCTACATATAAAACTTAAGAGAATTTGTATGATTGATTGTAGTACTACATTTAACAGTCCATCCTAAGGCATTCACCTTCCGCATTCTCGTTTTAGTTGTAGACCGTAAATCCATAGAGTAGAAACCACGTAAACTCTAAACCAAGGCCGCTTAGTCATATATTTAAGCCCGAGACAGTAGATACAACTCTTTCTTGCCCCTTGTAGATACAAAGGTGATATTATATGCTCATATGTATGCATAAAAAAATATTGTTGTTAACCGAAGTTATATGGTATAAATACAAACAAATTTGAAAGTAAATACACCAAATTATGAAATTCGAGGATTGTGCTAGAGAAGGGAGAACTTCTACTCCATAGGATTATTATAAGATTTATAAGATATATATTGCATCTCTAAATCATTTTTAATTTTTAACCAAGTATCATAGCTACGAAAGACTTAAGTTATCATACATTTATGTATACATCTATTCAAACACTAATAAATACATCTATGTATACATCAAAAAAATAAATAGAATACAAGAGCCACGAACTAAAAGAATAACAATACATTTATATATATGCATTAAAATTTAAAAACGTAAGCTAGTTGAGTTAAATCAATGACTCTTTGACAATCAAAGAATTATAACAGAATATTATGGTGAGAATATATATATATATATATATATATATATATATATATATATATATATATATATATATATATATATATATATATATATATATATTAATAAGGATCAAGAACTAACCCAAATAAGTCCTTTTTTTAATATCAAACTAAAATGATATATATATATATATATATATATATATATATATATATATGAACTATATATGGCAAGAAGAAGATATAAATACTATCGTGGCTTATGTTAAAATGGAATACATATATGATCCCTACGGCCATTGGAATCCAGCGTATAGTCAAACTATATTAATGCGTGTAGATTATCCCAAAACACAACTATAAAAACGCTCGAGAGCGCCAATAATATCTCGTTTCCATATTGCATATAAACTTCCGAGAGCCAATAATAGCTCATTTCAATATTGCTTGCAATACATCGATATATGAGTAAAATAGAGAAATAATCCGAGTATCGAGAGATAAATAATCCGCCCATGTAAAACCATAATGACTCATTCCTTATGCCGTATGCTCGTTTCACTATAATACCTTAGGAATGGAATTACCTATTAGCGGCATTTTGTGTTTTGTTTAAATATGGATTTTGTTATGTTTTAACGAGTGTATATTTAATATATAGTGCGAAACTAGCAAGAGGGAATTTCTATTATCTATTGTACCTATCATATGGATATCATTTATTTTCTTCCGAACACTCATATGTTAAACAATAAGAGCGCGTACGTGGCCACAACATAAGAATGAACGTATAGGTAATACCAATCAACATTTAAAACGATAAATTGACACACAGAGAACCGATGAACGATTAATCACCCTTTGCAAGCCAGGTATCATGATCTATTGCAGTCATCCAGCAAAAGTGCCACCATGTTTGTTTATGTGAAAGAGACTGCTACCCTTTAAAACAATGAAATAATGAGGCGAACAGGTTAAGGAAGGAGGCCACCCATGGAGGAGCTCCGGCTCTTCCCTTCCGTGCATGGTGAGCCACAGCCCTCTGCCAAACAAACAAGTCGACACAAACTTGGAGGCGAACGTCCAACAAGGTCATGACTTAGCCAAAGTTAACAAATCACATGCATGTCGCCATGAAATGTTTTGAAACAACAATGCATTTCAAAAAACATATACCAATAAAATAAAATGCGGTAAAGCTCGCTATCCTATGCCCGAGCCGTGAGTAACTTGAAACCAGGCTCTTCCGACCGAGTTCAACAAGGTAATAGAAAAAAAATATATTACAAATACTAATTACAAAATAAACCGTAGCACTTCACTCGTAAACCGAGATCGTGGCGTTGATATGAGGGAAACCCCGTTGAGGGTTTTTATCGCCTGCGATGCATACTAAGTGCGGCCCGTAATCCCATCATCTACACCCTCTCGCACAAATGATTCATCGACAATTCGCATACAACGTTATTTTAAAAAAAATATCAAAGTAAATTGCGTAATGTAAGAACGACGTAATGTGCTATGCCTCAACTCGCATACCCTCGGGGATCGACTTAGTACTCATGTATCAAATCCCCTGAAAGATCACCCTCAAGAACGAGTCAGAAATAAAACAATCATCCCGACCGAATGAGATTCAATCTAAAACCGGAGCTAGCTAAATAGATAATAAGGAAGAGAGTGATAAGGGAGTGTAGGCCGCCACGATAAGTTGGAAGGGTGTGAGAAACCCCACATCCCACCGCCCTGCATTTTGCAGAGAATCCCAAGGTCGACGAGAAAAAACCCTACCATCGAGCGCGGTACTCAGTACTAAGCCGAATTTTTTAGTATCGCCATCACCCTCAAACTCGATGGGAAAACAAAGGGTTAATCAAGTATTGGAAGATATGCCGAGAATGTATGTGATGGATAGACCATCAAAATGGGAAGAGTATTTGCATTTAGCCGAATTCTGTTTCATAATAACAACCTACCAATCTTCTATCAAGATGAGCCCATTTGAAGAACAGAGGAAGAAGTGTCGATCTTTGAGCTGGGAGCCAAACGTAGGATAAATTAATGTCGGGACTGTATGTCCACAGAGATGGAAAGAATTGTTAAACGTATACGTGGAAATATCAAGATGTAGCATAAGATCGCGTAAAAGCTATGCGGATAAGAAAAGGGTGCACCGAGAATTCAAAGTGGGGGATCATGTGTATTTGCGCACGAAACCAAAAAAGACCACACTTTATGCCGGAAGTTGTGCAAAACTTGCTCCTAGATATTGTGGGCCTTTTGAAGTTTTAGAAAGGGTGGGACCAAGGCTTACAAACCGGCCTTACCCCCCCATGTTAGAGTTCATAATGTGTTTCATACTTGCTATTAAAAAGATATGTACATGATGCTTCTCACATAGTTGATTGGAAATGTTGTACAGGAACTAGAAGGAGTTTCGCTAGAACCGGTTCAAATATTGGAGCTGAAGAAATTGAATTGAGAAATGTAGTATTCATACGTAGAAGAAAAAAGGAAGCACTTTACCTGAAGAAGCTACATGGGAACGAGAAGCTGAAATGATGGAAAAATATCCATTTTTGTTTAAGTGAATTTTGGCCAGTTAAATAACAACACCGAGGACGGTGTTTATTTCAAGAGGGGGAATATGTAACACCCCCACCTTCGTGTTGAAGTTGAAAAGTTAGACACATTGAACTTCAAGTCCTAAAGGGAGTGTACCCCAAAGGATAAGTATGGTGTGAATGTATTTGGTATCATTTAATTTGAGGAAATAAATAAAATGATTGTGCATTTTGACCAAGATGAGAATTAGAGATCACTTGCCAAATCCATGAGATGGATAAGGCAACAAATCCCCACAATCTTTCAAAAATCCTTGAAGAAATTAATTTAGATTTTGAGGAGGAATCTAAATTTCCCCAATGATGAGGAAAGTAGTTGGGAAGAGGTAAGAAAAGCTGGAAAAGCTTAGCAAAAGAATAAAACAAAATGCGAAAGAGTCCCAAAATGGCCTAGGCTAACAGAAATAAAGCATCCAAGCATCTCCGGGACGTAGAATTAGAAACATGCTTTGGGAAATATGAGCTTAAATAAGTCGCTCTTTGAGTTGCATCAGAGGTTGATCTGTGATGGAGGTGATCTGTACTGGGATGAGTTCTGGGAGGCAAAGAGGACTCTAAGGTTGGGAGGTTGGTCATTTGCAATAGTGGTATGTTTAAGAAATTCGCACTTTAATTATTATGGTATGAATTGGCTACATATAAAAGTAATTTGAGTGGTATGATTGATTTAGTGATTGATACTTAACAGAATCCATTCTAAGGCATTCACCTTCCGCATTCCCGTTAGTTGTAGACTAGAAATCTATAGAGTAGAAACCCCCAAAAACTTTAAACCAAGGTCACTAAAACTCGAGGGATACTTATTCTCCATAGATAATTAAATACTATCTTGTCCCATATATATATATATATATATATATATATATATATATATATATATAAAGGTGAAATTATATACTCGTGGGTATGCTAGAGAAATATTGTGCAGTTAACCGAAAATCACATGGTACATTGGTGGAGAAGTAAAAACCTTTGAATATGTATTTTGAGTTCTTTCTAGCTCCGTGATGTAATTCCCCTCTATAAAAGTGTTGGTGGCATTTGAGGAAATTAGAGTGCACATTCCATTCCTTAACTTACCTCTAAACCCCACATGAAAAACATACCTATAGAATTAATTAAACTTAAGGTATACTACCAAATTTATTACATAACACATGTATATGCACTTAAAACAAAATAAAAACAACAATATAAATGCCGAGAGCTAACAATAGCTCACGTTTTTAATATTAATTGTAATACATGTATATGTGAGTAAAAAAAGAAAATAATATGGCACCGAGAGCTAAAATAATAGCTCATTTAATATCTATTTGTAGAAAGTGTTAGATGAAAAGATTGCTATTCGAACTATATAGGGATTCTCGTTGATTTATGGTCAAATTATCTTATATTTATTATGGAGACACATAAAGTAGGTCAAACAAACATAATTTCTCCGTCAAACAAACATAATGAGGTGTCGTGACACTTTCGAGTCCTTTTATACATTGTGGGACAAGACTCTAAACAAAACTATGAAATAACGCATAAAAAATAATGGCCGACGACATGACTACTTGGCCGTGTGTGAGCTTCTTGCAATCGATTTAAATAATTTTTATATGTCGGAAGTATTATATTAAAACTCCCAAAGTCACGTGACATGACCTACGCTTGGGAGGAATGCTACTTATCATTAAAATAATAGGAATAAAAGCATTGAACTTTCAAGTATGATGTGGATGACCGATATAATACTGCATCTTTCCTTGCATGGATCATTAGTTAATACCGCCATTAAATTGAAAGAAAACTATTGAAGCAGTTATAACTCGACGAGTCAAGACGCCTCTTGACCCTCGACCGAGAGCGCTTTAACATAAATATACAATCGTAGCTATAGAGTAGGTTTTGATAGATAGCCGTTGATTTCGAAGGATAGCGTAATGGTGGAAACACATACCAACAAAATTGATGCCGACAACGTTGTACAACAGAAGAAATAAATTAGGGTTGATTTCAGGGTAGCGTTTCCTTCCCACCCTTGCGTCGTGTTGACGTAACCACATTAAAACGAGAAATCCATACGATGCGGAGAATGAACGCCGAAGCTGCGTAGCAACTCGTCGAAACTGCGCAGAAACCTAAGATCTCAATTTATCGCAGAAAAAATAGATTTAAATATTCCTGTATAGCCATTTGAAATGCCTGTAATGGTTTCTGCATATTGCTACGTAAATTAATAAAACTAGAACCTCACAAGCTCTACGACTAGGTTTACATCCGAGCGCATTTGCAAAACTATGATAAGAATAAAACGAAGATTAAAAACGCGTTTAAAGGAGGCAAGGCATGATCTCCGCCCGGGAACAAACCGAGACGCCCACCTCGCGCAAAACACAATAGATGATTAGATATCGTATTAAGGAAAAAAAACGAAGTAAGATCTTCAAATGTAAGGAAATATAAAAACGAGGGGATTCGTAGAAACGTGAGAACTCCGACGCCGGGAAACCTCCGCCGTATACCAAACGCCTCAAGATAACTTAACCTCCCCGCACATGATTCACATCGCAACTTATGATGAAGAAGTCAAGGAGTCAAGCATAATAATAAAAAAAATAAGATAGGAAGGATCTGGTAAATAGATCGACAAAAGAGTCTCCAATTAAAAGACCACTCGAAACCCTAATCCCACCGTCCTTAACTTGGAAAATCCCGACAGAGATTGGAGGAAACCTCAAAACACGATAGAAATAAGTACCAAGTGATATTAAGCGCGTGCAGGAGGCATGGCATTGTATAACATAGTACCGGGTTAACCCTAGACTCAACAACTCACAAGAGGCACGGCGGATGCACTGCTCAGACTCACCAGAATTACAAGCAGCGAAGCCGTGCACGGGGTTCTTGCCGGGTAGGGGTCGATGTACGCCGCCGCCGGCACTTTCCTTTCACGGCAAGACGCCGCTTCATACAAACTGAAATATTACAACCAAACTCACACGTCAAACCAAATTTAACGCAGCACTATGCTAGTGCGAATACACACCATAAACAAGACGAATATTGAGTACTGTGACGCATGAAACCGTACGCGTATCTCACGGGGTTCAAATATTATAGTGATAAACCGTCGCCAGGCGAAATGAACCGAGGTTATATATTCTACGCCAACGCACCGACGCTCAACATTATCTTTGATGGTAGGCGGATCACAGGAATCGCTGATACTGACAGTCATCACGCAAAGAACAAATCCGATGGAACGAAATAATGCAAAAAAAGGTTATGTTAGGTTAGACACGTTTTGAAATTTCTCACAAATTATTCGGTGAAAATCGAACGCCGAAATACCTATACATCAATAATGCGACCGTCGAAATCGTTACGATGGTACCCCCTATACGGATATACAGTTCTATATGTATACGTTAATCGCACCGTATACCATGTATTATATGCAAAATCGGTGACTCAATATACTTCATTATAGTTACCCCTAAGTTCAATTCCTTGCTGAAAGATTTAATCGCAGCCATGATATAGATATAGTCAATCAACATATATTTCATGCAAGGTTTTATAGGTACGCGCGCTTCAATTTGGGGGGTTAATAAAGTATATATATATATATATATATATATATATATATATATTATATATATATATATGTTATGTATGTGTATGTGCATTCAATATAATATTTATCCTAACAAATATATTTATATATATGTGTTATATATTTATATATATGTATATATGTTTATATATGTGTGTTTTACATTGATATATATGGCATGGGTGTGATTGCAAGAGATGCAATGGACATAGGGGCTATATAAGAGGGCATAGAATTCTATGTACATGGGTGCAATGTAAACATGGGGAATATTTGTAACACCCCCAATTTCGTAAAGGAATTGAAAAATTAGATGTGTGAACTTTAAGTCCTAAGGGAGAATCTGTAAGCAGGCATGGTGGGAATGTATTTGTAATAATAAAATGAGGAAATAAATAAAATAATTGTGTATTTTGACCAAGATGAGAATTAGAGATCACTGGCCAAATCCATGAGGATGGATAAGGCAACAAATCCCCACAATCTTTCAAAAATCCTTGGAAAGATGACCATCTTTGCAGGAATCTAAATTTCCCCAATGAAGATATAAAGGGGGAAGAGGTAAAGAAAAAAGCCGAAAAGCCGAGGAAAAAGCATAAAACAACAAATAATCCCAAATGGGAAGTTTCAGTTAAACAAGAAAGAAAGCATCCCGTTATTTGGACGCGTAATTAGAAACATGCTTTGGGGAAATATGAGCTTAAATAAGCCGCTTCCTAAGGACGAGGTTGGTCCGTGTTGGGAGGTGATCTCGCCGGGTGAGTCCCGGGAGACATGCAAAGAGGACTCTAAGGTTGGGAGGTAGTCATTTGCAATTGTGGTATGTTCTGAAATTCTTTTTACTTTGTCTTATGATAGTATGAATTGGCTACATATAAAATCGAATTTTATTAATATGCGAGGTGATTTTTAGTACTACATTTACCAGAGTCCATCCCAAGGCTTTCACCTTCCAGATTTTGGTTATTGTAGAACATAAATCCATAGAGAAACTCACGTAAAACTTTAAACCAAAGACGTTTAAATTCGAGGGTACTTGGTCTCTCACAGAGAATAAATATTTAATTTGTAATGTATGTATACCAAGGTGAAAATATATGCTCATATGTAGGTTAGAAAGATAATTGCTTGATTTTATATCAATCCTACTTTTATCCTAAGTAACATCATGAGGTGCCCTTTTTCTATGTTGCATGATGGAAAAATACTAATATGTAAAATAGAAATTGTATAAAGATTTTAACCATGATTGGTTCAAGTCTATGGATATTTATTTCAATAGAAAAATTTATGTGGGAATGGTAATCTACTTCTCCGCCTCGCATCATAATTCAAAACTATACATAAATATAGAGCAAGAACTTAGAATATGTATTCTTATTAAGCCAAGAAGTAAATCTATACTATAGAAGTGCCATAGCAATTTATAATAAAGCATAGTTGCCATTGCATTTGAAATTTACTACCAACATCGAACTATATAGCATATAGGAACTCATATACTTTTAAATTCCACTATGAGTTCGAAAATATGTAAATGTGCAATCAAAAGGAAACAATAAATAAACCGCGAATTAATCATACGGTATGAGCCCGATTCTCAATAAATCGTGTTTATTATATATATACATATGAACCACGATTTAAAAATTTATGAGTTAAACGCACGCATTATACATATATACGAATTCTAAAGTAGATAGGTGGAACGAATGGTCAAACCCCTATTGAAATAGGCGTGTTTGTCGACTCCACCGTAGCATAAGGACATAAATTAAAACTAGATCCTTCTACCACACCTCTCGTAAATATTTCATTGAAATCTTCTAGGCCTCAATTTCCGCAGCAAATCACCACAATATAATTTTGAAACACTTGTAAAGCTAACCACAGTGCTACAATTAAATCTAAGAAAACAACGCGTAGGGAGAAAATGCCGAGATCAAAACAAAATAATCTCGCGCTACAGAGGCCGAGGCTATCTACTGTTTACGAGCGTAGATGTTTATATATGGTAACAGCAGAAAAAAAGCAAACAACTCGAAATGCTGATGCAGCCTAAGTGCCAAATTTTATAGGAGGAATGTATCGAGTATCAAAACTAACCTGACCACAAAAACGCCATCGCACTCGATGGGAGAAAATGACCGAGCCATGCTAATAAGAACATATAAACAAATTCATAAGATAGGTCTGCTGTCAGAGAGAAAGGAAATATCGTGAATCGTAGTGGGGTTACCCAACTTGAGTCAAACACAATCAAGCCTAGTGTCGAGCGTAGACATAGACCGGGAAAATATTAGTCAAGCTGGCAGACAGATAATGGGTTATATCCATGGTGACGAGTGACCGAGAGCGGAAATACGTGGACCGCAAAAAGAGAAACCCCTACGAGTCATGCTAAACTTGTCGTCAACATCAACAAACACTACCATTATTTATACCTAATAAAGACAAGGAGAGGTCTCGAAAACTCAAAGAGAGCTGACACTGGGGAAACTCTCGTCTTTCGCAAACTCAGCACGAAGGCAACCCCGAAAACGAATTAGAGACAAGCACTTATCGGCGTGATATTCGAAGAAATGCAGTATAAAGCTATTGATAGTAGTAGTAGGGCTAAAAGAAATGATAAACCCGTCGTGGAGTTTCTTTTACGAGCGTAAGATTTACACTCGTCACGCTTGTTGTATTATCTCTCGCATTGCCACTACCGGAAAACGAATCATGTTGGAGGTAAAGAAATCTGAGAACAATGACAAACCACAACGACAAGAATAAGATCCAACTTAAATTGAACCAACTATATAGATATTCTTAGAAGGAGAACGAGATAGTGGAAATGACATCGAATTGTTTCCACGAAGATCAAACGATGGGGTAGGGAAAAACCCTAATCTCATCAGCTCCAGGAAGTCGTGAAAATCCCAATGTCGATCCGGGGAAAATCAGCCTTCGATCGATCTACTTTCAGTACGATACAGCCCCGCATTGTACCGCAAGGATTGGCCTTTGTACCATCCACCAGTAGCTACGCCTCAGGAATTCATACCACAGGGGTAGGATAACCCCTAGCATCTGAAAGGTCCCAATACAGGGATTGCGCGCACTGCCGTGTCGGGGCCAACTGCAGAATAGCGGAAAAGAAACGTGCACACGTAACGATGACTTACGCGCAGCACCTGCACTACACGCCGGCATCCAATGCGTTAACTCTCCCCGAACAAGAAACCAAACTTCGCAACCAAAAACCATCGTACATCACTAAGAAATCAACACATGTTAGGGGATCATAGCTGATACAATCACAACCCTGACAGCCGTTGTTCCCGCTGTCAATAGCCGATACGCATAGGTATATTTTGCGTGATACAACAAGTCGATGTGATAGAACTCGGTTCAAAGTAGAATAACGCTAATTTGACCGAGGCGGGTAAGAAACGATCACCACGCATATCCAGTGACCGCATCACAAAGCGGAACCATTCACACCAAAGGTAAAAATGAGCATAGTGTGCTCTCACGAAACGCCGCATTAGAGGGATGGTAGTAAAAGTGAAACCGCTCCACTAAATTTTATGAGTAGGATGATTAGGTAGGTCTCGACGCCACATAATCGACAATCGATTCATACGCCAGTACCCATTATCCATGCGCACCACGCAGCTTTGCTGATGAAGTTCCTTAATTTGCGGTGTATATGTCAATGGACCTGTCGCCGTGAAGTCTCCACGGCACGACATAGTCTCGCCTTCTAACGTGTTAAGCCGAGAGTGCGTGCCAATATATTATATGCAAAAATCAATATACGACGCAAAGTTAGTGAATGATGAGGCGGTTCAATAATATTAGTAATGATATATACAAGTGTTATATGCTATACCATGCGTGTTATATGTATAAAAGAGGGGGTGTCAAAATATATATATATAGATATAGTGTCATACATATACGTGTGCGCCTTCACGTCATAGTATTAAAGGGTAGTAGATACATATGTATTATATAAATGTATGGGTTGTATAATGTATCAAAAGTGCGTACTTTTATATATATATAGGTATATATATGGTGTAAATATATGTGACAGATAGACTTATGTGAATTCCAAAAATATGGTCAAGGGATAGGACATCTATAGATATAGATGTTTTATAGATAGTAGAGTACCGTGATTATGCATGTGTATGCCTGTAGAGAGCATATGCTTATATTATTGCCTCAAAACTAATATCACTTGCTAACACCAAGTAGTATGGAAGTTAGATGTATATAGTGTGGTAAAGTATACAAGGGGAGTATTTAATGCTTATAAGAAGGGATAGCGGGAAAGAAAGCCTCGAAGTGATAAGAAATACTAGGTGAGTAAAAGGAAATTTCTAACCTGTCTAAAAGTAAAATTTAACTCCTTACTCAAACAACCAGGTAGAACGGAAACCCCGTATACAGGAAAAAAAATAAAAATGAAAAATTTCTTGGAACCGGAGGTGGTGTTAGCAATATTGAATGTTATTAGTGAAGGGATAGTGGAAAAGAGATATTAAAACTTAAAGGAGATAATGGAGGGGTAGAGGAAAATATAACTAATATATGAAAATAAATATCTAATTCTCCGAACCTAGTATTCACAACCATGTAAATAAAAATGAAAAACCCATAGACATATATATATGTGGATTCCTTAAACCGGAGGTGTTACATTTATATACACGTAAGGTTATATATATTATTTTGAATTTAAATTTTATGCTCTGAATTTTATTTTTAATTTATCCCATCCCTTATATTTCTTAAATATAATAGAGTCGTTTCCGTATAAATAGGTTGAAATAGAGTATTAAAACCAAACCCGCCATATACACCTATAGTTATATGATTAGTCAAACTTCATGGGTTTTAGCTTCACCATTTGTGATTTTCTATGCACTTATCTTCCAAATTTGGCGAATATTATATAATCAATGTCTACTAAAGACGCTAGTGGTAAAGAACTTACTAAAGTCATTTCTGTCTTTCTATTACTTGATTACCATAGCAGGGTAAATACCTGCCATAAAATAGCCAATGTCCAAAAAATCAATTTGAAATAAAGTATATCTGAAATGCCATGCGTTTAAAATTTATGAGAGTGGCAATACATATCCTGTAGAATATGGTAATGGGAAAGGCATGTGAGAACCGTGCGCACAAGAAAAGCTGACTCTATTTGAGCTCGTGATTTTACACCTGCTGCCCAACTTGTTTTTGTACGTAAGGATGAAACACATATCTCTACGACACGACCGCATTAAATTACGTAGCATTACGAAGAAATCTCTAAATTTTAAAACGCTTCGGTAGGACTAACATTCCTAAATTCCTAGTATAAATATTGTTCGCACCAAAAATTCAATACAAAATAAATAGCATATATATATTTGAGATATTTAAGAATTAAATTTTTATGAATCCACATTACGCATTCGAATTAGGGAACTCCGTAACAATGTACTAACTACTCCAACAGAAACAATTGATTCCATCGAAAACCAAGAAAATGAAAAGGTGGATAGTAGATTAAAAACATAGCCTGGCAATGATGGGTAGCACCAGATATACGGCATAGAAAAATGTACCGCAAATCCGTACACCATTATAAGTAAGAAAATATTTGTGCCACTTCATCTTTAAAAAGAAAACATCTAATTAAAAAAAAATGAAAGTATACGCTTAACCTCTTTTCTTTATTCCCCGATCTAAGTGCAAATCCAGGAAACCCCCGCTTGGAAAAAGTTTAGAGAAACATCTTTTCATAAAGATAAGAAATAAGGACTATAACAAATAGCTTCACTCACCCAGCTAAGGTAAATGAATAACATCATGGTTTCATCTCTAATATATCTTGTACTCTACATTCTAAAATGTATAAAATTGGCACACCCAAAGAATTCACACACAACTAAAGAGAAATTCCATTCGCACAATAAAAACATTAAAAAACCCATAAAGGAAAACCAAACTACAAAGACAGGCACATGCCGCGTAAAAAAACAAAGAAACAAGCGAAGCCAAGCTAATCCAAAGCGGAATGCAAAAAAAATTGAGATGGAAGTGTAGTGTTCTCTTGGTTCCGAGCATTGCTTTATGTACACTCAATTTCCAACTGCCACTACGTTGTGCATTTAAATTATTTTAGATGTTTACTCGCTGCCCAGCTCTTTTTCGCTTTTACCTTTTCTATCTAAAATTAGGTGCACCCGCGATGAACCATGGAACTTGCTTTTGTTTTTATTGCATTCTAAACTAAATTTTTGCTACGATTAAAAAGAAATATTCATTTAAAATATATATGTATATATATATCTATATATATATATATATATATTTGAGTCAGCCTCCAAAGCATTTAAATTTCTTCGAGGGGTGTTATACTCTATCTACTTAGGTATCATATATGCATATTCTATATGAAAAAAATCAAAAGTGGCATATCGCTTAATCAAATAATAATAATAATAATAAACTATCTCAAAAAAAAATATATATATTTCCCAAAAACATTTTAAAAAAAATAAATCAACTCCCAGAAAAACCAAACAAAACAGTGCCTGAAACGTTGCTTTAGTAAAATGGAAAAAGAAACATATCCAACGCAGATAGACTATTCCATCCACAAGGGAAAGTAAAAGACACAACGAAATACATAGTTAATATAAAAATCTAAAGCATATTTATACATTATATAGTTAAATATATATATTTATAAGGTAATATCATATCATTTATATATATATATTTTTAAATTAATTTAGAAGAAAAAAAACATATATATATAGACATAATTAAATAAGTTAATTTCTAAAAGATATCAATTATCGAGCTTTAATTTATATGCTAGTTCATAGATATATAAAGAAATATGAATGAAATCATAAGCATTAACCAAGCTAAAAAATTTAAGAAGGATGGGGTTAGGCTTCCTTCCCATCTCACAAATGTAGCTGACTCAAGAGGGATGGGCTTGGGCTCCTTTGCCATCTAGTTGTTGTTGACCTTCCCTCCTACCGGGCCTCTTTTTCTCTGATTACACTATTGATTTACAAACTTTTTTGGTGGCAGTAGCAAGGGCATGGGTAGCTTTAAAAATAACTCCTAAGAAAATTTGGAGCACGTCAATCTATTTACAAATGATGAAGTTAGAGTGCAAATAGAAGACTAGATTCTGGACCTGGACATACCAAGGTTACCCAAAACCTCTATATGTGTGTTGTGGAGCTTTATTGGCATGTAAAGACTCTCATAGGGAAAGCTTTGGTTGAAAATGAGGAAAACAACTCTGAAACTGATCTAGAGTTTAACATAATTCTAGTTGAATGCCACCGGATCTTCTCAAAGGACCAGACCCACTAGGAGAACCCTAGGCACCTGTAGTTGTCTCCAATCATGTTTAATTGCTACATTCTACATTAATAGTTATTTATTTAGCTGGCTGCAACACTCTTGGATCAGTCTCACTAGGAGATCCCACCTGTAATTTTTTCTAATTATGTTTAATTGCTACAGTGTGCATTACTAGTTGCTTATTTTGCTGGTTGCAAAACTCTTCTTCTTTTATGGCCTTTGGATATCATGTGAATTTTTTAGCAGTACTATGGTTTTGGATTTTGTTATTCAAGTAATGTGAGTTATTTCTATGATGGTTTTCAAGTTAGTCTTTCCATTTGGACTTGTTAGCTATATCACGATTTTCGGTTTTTTTATGCAAGTAATGTCAGTTTTTTCTATGATGGTCATCATTTTAATATTATTTATACTGTTAATTTTAACTCTAAAAAACTCTTCTAAAAAGACTAGTTTGATTTCCCTAGAGACAAATTGTAACAAGAGATGATAAGATGTACTACCTTTTCTATATACATGAAACTTTACTATTTTATATATATATATAACTTTCCTATGTTATGATAACCATACAAAAATAATTACTTTATTAAATGATGAAACTAATTTAGACATGCCAAAATGTAACAATAACACTCTATATTCAAATCATACCTCAGTAGTTTTAAAACAGTCAGCCTGGTTTCATAAAAACAAAAACCAACAACAGAAAGGACAAGCTAGTTACTATAAGTTACAAGTATTTCAATATGACTAATAGCATTTCTAAATATTCTTGGTCGAGACTTTGAATAATTTGATAGAACCTTGTAATGGGTCCACAAAGAATGAAGGTTCTATCCTAATTTATGAATCCATCAATTTATGTTACGAGTTTAGTAAACCAGTAATAAAAACGAAGAGGAGAAAGGACATACCACTTAATTTAGGAAGAGGGCGTGCCCAACTGCTGGTCCGGTCCGGGAATTACATTTCTCTGGCGGCCAACAATCTAGGGGCTTCAGGGCAGCATTTCAATCATAAACCTAAGTTACAATTACTTCCATATAAACAAAAAGATTTGGAAATAATAATATAAATAAAAAGATTTCTAGGTAATAGTTTAGAGAATTGGCTGGTTTCTTGTATTTGAAAATGGAATTGGCAGGATGAATATTACTTTGTCGAAAGCACGCACTTCCACCAACTATCAAAAGAACTGCAAATTAACCAAATACCGCAGCAATAAGAAATAACATATATGATGGGACATATATTTTTCCTTAGCTTTCATAGGGAAAATGTCAGTTCTCTTAATATTTCCTGTGCCATGGTTCTCATACACTTCCCACGAAACCCTCGAAAATACGATTTGTTCAGATTGTGAATAATTTAACGGAACCTTGTAATGGACCCCCAAGAATCAAATTCAACTATCTCAATTGATCAAAATATCAGTTCATCAATTTCTATTAAGAGCTTTTGGCATTTGGTTTAAAATTAAGAAGCGAGACATTGGGTCAGTGATAGCCTAGGGTCTGTGAGGTTTCTTTGATGACCATCTCTTATAGTCGCGCTTACCCTATGTTAATGAAACTCCACTCAACATTAACAATTAATATGCTGAATTTCAAGATACAATTTCTTTAGTATGTCGAACTCAATCTCGAAATTAAATGAAATCTTAAAATAAAACTTCATATGAAACTTAATATCTGCAGAATTTCAAGATGCGATTTATTAAGTATGCCAACCTAACGAATCTTTGCATTAAAAGAAATTTTAAACTGTGCTAGATTTTAAGTATTATTATTTTTATTCATTTAATATGTGACCGTTGATTACCATCAATTATTTATATAATGTTTATATATTTACATAGTTATATCAGTTGGCATTTGATTGAGTTAAATTTAATTAAAATAAATTATTATACAAAATTTTATATAAAAAAATATGCATACACAACCCAATAAAAAGTTTAATATTAAAAAGTTAGAATGTAATATTTTATAAAAATTATAAAATTTAACTATATAATAATTAAAATTATATTACTAGCAATATTTAATAAATTTTTTTATTTAAATTTATTTAATTTAAGCAATAACATAAATTTATAACTAAAATATGAGAATTATCAAATTTTATAATATAATTTTGTATCATAATAACAAATTCTGTTTAATTTAAATTTTTATATAAAATTAGATATAACATATTTTAATATAATTTTAAAATTTTAAATTAATTTAATATTAAAACTATTTTTGTAATTTCTTGTTAAATTAGAATTTTTATCCATCAAAATTATATATATGATGATGATTAATGTCCATATATTATTTTGAAATAAATTTAAACTTTGGATAAATTTATAAAACAAAATATAAAAATTATTAAATTTTATAATATAATTGTTCATCATAATAACAAATTCGATTTAATTTTAATTTTTGTATAAACTTATATAAAACATATTTTAATATAATTTTAAAATTTTAAATTGACCACTATTAAAACCGTTTTCATAATTTCTTGTCAGATTATAATTTATATACAGGAAGGTTATATATATTATTTTGAATTTAAATTTTATGCTACTGAATTTTATTTTAAATTTATCCCAAAAAAATCCCTTATATTTTAAATATAATAGAGCCGTTGTGTATAAATAGGTTGAAATAGAG
Source organism: Pinus albicaulis (assembly GCA_034641835.2). Lineage (NCBI taxonomy): Eukaryota > Viridiplantae > Streptophyta > Pinopsida > Pinales > Pinaceae > Pinus > Pinus albicaulis. Next base: position 125,404 of record JAXQQM020086344.1, read on the forward strand.
TATTAAAACCAAACCTGCCATATACACCTAGTTATAGATTAGCGAACTTCATGGGTTTAGCTTCACCATTTGTGATTTTCTATGACTTATCTTCCAAATTTGGCGAATATTAAAAAATCAATGTCTACAGCAGGCAGGGTTAAGGAACTTACTAGCCATTTCTGTCTTTCTATTACTTGATTACCAACAATTCCGCCAAAATAGCCCATGTCCAAAAATCAATTTGAAATAGCAGATATCTAAAAGCTAGTTTTAAAATTTATGAGAGTGGGCACATATCTGGCAGAGAATATGGTAATGGTAAAGGCATGTGAGAACCGTGCGCACAATAAAAAGCGACCCTATTTGAGCTCAGGATTAATCGCAGGCCCAACTTGTTTTTAGGTAAGCATGAAACAATAACCTCCACGACCACTGCATTAAATTACAGTACACAGAAGAAATCCCTAAATTCTAAAAACACTTAGTACTAAATTCCTAAATTCGAAAATATTGTTCGCACCAAAAATTCAATACAAAATAAATAGCATATATATATTTGAGATATTTAAGAATTAATTTTGTGAATCCACATTACTTACCTGAAAGATGGACAAAGATTAAAAACACAGCCTGGCAATGATGGGTAGCGCCAGATATACGGGTTAGAAAAATGTACCTGCAACCAGACACCATTATAAGTAAGAAAATATTTGTGCCACTTCATCTTTAAAGAAACATCTAATTAAAAAAAAATTGAACATACGTTTCAACCTCTTTTCTTTATTCCCTGATCTAAGTGCAAATCCAGGAAATCCCCGCTCGGAAAATTTTTAGAGAAACATATTTTCATAAAGATAAATAAGGACTATAACAGCCGCTTCACCAGCTGCTTAGGTAAATGAATATCATGGTTTCATCTCTAATATATCTTGTACTCTGCATTCTAAAACAGATAAAATTGGCACGCCCAGCAATTCACACACAACTAAAGAGAAATCGATTCGCACAGTGAAAACATTAAAACACCCATAAAGGAAAACCAAACCAAGCAGCATGGCCATGCTGCAGAAAAACAAAGAAACAAGCGAAGCCAAGGCAATCCAAAGCGGAATGCGAAAACAATTGAGATGGAAGTGCTGTGTTTCTTGGTTCTGAGCATTGCTTTATGTACACTCAATTTCCAACGGTCACTAGTTTTGCAGATTTAAATTATTTTAGATGTTTATTAAGGCCCGCTTTTTTCTCTTTTTCCTTTCTTTCTAAAATTAGGGTGCGCCCGCGATGAACCATGGAACTTGCTTTTGTTTTTATTGCATTCTGAACTAAATTTTTGCTACATTAAAAAGAAATATTTATTAAAAAAAAAAAAAAATTGATGTCATGATTACATGGATCATATAAATTTGAGTCGTTCAAAGCATTTAAATTTCTTCGAGGGGTGTTATACTCTATCTACTTAGGTATCATATAATATTCTCATGAAAAAATCAAAGTCGCATATCGCTTAATCAAAAGTTTTTTTTTTATATGCCTATTTGCTATTTATTATTAAGTAATATTCGGACATAAAATATTTACGAGAAGGCATGGTACTTACTATAATTTTAAGTTAATTTAATGATTGATAGGAATATTCGATAACAAATAGAGAGTGTGATTAAATTTCTAACCATGGAGGGAAGACGTAGCTCTTCGTGATATTTGGGCTTCGGAATAGTCGTAATAGCTTTTTGGGGACATTCCTTATTATAAAAAAAGAGTAATTGAACACGATATTTTGAACTTAATAGGGTTGTGTGTTCTATTTTTACGTTGTAAAGCGTTTTTATTTTAAAACAACCCACCTAAAGTGCCACCTGCATCATTATGTACCATTGATGTTCATGTTAGACGATTCAAATGATTTCAACCTTTGATTCATTACTGTTATTATTCAGTTATAAAAACGACTTTAAACTTCTTGAACGAGCATTTCCACTTAACATAACGACTACTAGATAGAGTCTTCGCCAAGAGGGGCAAAAATGGATATAAAATATTAGCATCAGAGGTGGTTAATGCAATTGTGCCGATGCCGGCTGCTTTCAACCCGAAATCGACCCAATTGGGATTTCCAAGCGGCATCTGATGGCGGCTCGTCCCTGTAAATAATTGATTTCCTTCACTGGTGCGCTAAATTAATCCGAGAGAAGAACATTGCAAAGATTGGAGATATATAAGTCCACCTTGAAAGGCTAGAAGAGGACAGGGAGCTTCGCATCCCACTAGTCCCAAACTCACGTGGCAGCTCATACTTATTCCCCATCAACATTGGAGACGGGCAAGAAGGTTAAGACGTGAAAGTTAGCGCGATAGTTTTCATCTCTACAGAGAGCTCTGAGGAAGACAGTGGACAGTCAGAAAAGGGACAGGGACCAACTGCAAGCTGCGTGTTTTTGGTTAGCATATTTCACATTTTGCAGTAAATCTTAGACGCACTTGGCCATTTTTGTCGATCAGCAATTTTAATATTGAACTCTCATAGCTCATCCACATGCACAAAGTGCTCTTTGTTTTTTGGTCATTATGGTGCTGCAGAGCACACTCACTTAGCCCTTGCAATGGCTTCACTTCGGCTCCTAGTGGTGAACAAATTTACTAAAATTATTGAATGAACAAACTCTTCGATGAATATTGTTGTGGAGCAATTAATTCGAACAATATTACGATTGCAAATATTAACTTTAACAGTAGGGGTGGACGACATGTGCGTGAGAGGGCTCGAATAGACCCATGACATAACAGTGTTGAGCTCTTTGAAACCCCGGGTAGCGTGACACTATGAATTTCGGAGTTAGTTACTGAGGCATTCATTCTCATCCATGCTAGTGCTAGTGGTAACCTTAGCCTTTTTTTTCTTAAAATGTTTTACTTCATAATGTTTGATATTTGCCAGATGGGCTTGGGACCAAGGCTTAACCCGAAAATAGGTTGCATTCTCATAGGCCATTCTGGTACATTGAGGTAGTGGTCGTAGGCAGGTCATGACCTGCATGCACATATCAGAGACTTGAGCCCACCCCGGGTTCTTCTTAAAGCATGGCATTGCTTTTTTATTGGTAAGGCTATGGTCTAGCAGTAGATTGATGGGAATTAACCACAATTAGACCAGGCTTGATCCTCAGCCTCCATATTCTCCTTGAGATTTTCCGCTTCTTTTTCCTCGGCCTCCATCTTCTCCTTGAGGTTTGCCATTTCTTTTTGTTCATTGGACTATGGTCCAGCCATACTGTAAGCTCGATTCTCAATGTATTTATATATGGACTTTATTCGAGAACACCAAAGCTACTTGTCCTGAAGTTTCAATCCTGTCCCATAAAAAAACAGAGTGGTTTTTGGCCAAAATAAATAAATTCTCAAATTTTGATTTAAAATCAGTTCTTTAACAGTATATATGGATTCAACACTTGAAAAATAACCTTGAAACTCTAGATTGTGGAAAATTTACTTCTCAATATTGAACCACCAATATTGTGGAAAATTTGCAACGGATTCCAACCAATCCTTCTGATTCTGGACAAATTTAACTCAAAAAAACCACAAAACTTCCAAAATGTATAACATATAGATGACGACTTAAAGGAACAATGTAAATCAGTCGAGCAGGTATGTTTCAAGTCCGGGTCTGGTCAAATGCTTCTTGTACCTGTAAATTCTGAATAGATAAAATATTTATTTCCTTTAAAAATATATTGAACTAATTCTACAGCAAATTGACACCGTAAAATAATAATATCAGATTTTAGTTCTCTCTGGGCCTGAGTACTTACATCTTGATGAAATAATATTTTTCTTTAATTCATTTCATTCTTGAAGCAAGAAAGAACTTTCAAGAAATGTCTAAATTTGACCAGCATTAAATAAAATGACTCTTTATCTCCACCGATCCATTCAATTCATGCAGGATTTTTCTCTAAACTATAAAGTATTCGCAGCTAAAGAAAGGTTTAAGCCATGAAGGATTGGAAGCTATCTGTATCAATTACATATTTGAAAATTCAGGGGAATATTTCAAAAATTCTCATGAACGATGAAAAGTTAAGGCTAAGAAGATTACCCGAGGGGCAAACGCAAACCTGAGGCACAAAAATGCCTCGGCAAGCCTTGATAGGATATATGTAGATTTCTTTGACTAGTTACGCAGGATTCTGAGCTTCCCCGCTACCGAAAACAGAACTGATACAAAATAGTAACTGTAAGTTAATTGGGAAGGATTGGATGCATAATCCACAAATCTACCTTTGTAGATTATGGAACTTATTTCATCCTTCTATACAATCTACAAAACTATGTTATTAATGGAGGAGTATAAATGATTGGTTACATGATCCACAAAACTAACTTTATAAAACATGGAACTTATCTCAACTCATCATTTTCTAATGTACAAAGCTAAGCCATTAATAGAGGAAGTCATACCTTTGACATCCTAGAAAGCATTTTAATACATAATCTTTTCTAAAAATTAAATGTATATGTAATTGTATTATTTTTTCATTGTAAAAGATATAATATGTATGTTATTCAGTAACTTAATATATAACTTCACTACTTATGATTATACTGGCATAAATTTCACTATATTTTCCCATCTTTTCTTAATTTGAATTTATGCCATTCAAGCAACAAGGATGTAAAAGTTATTTTATTTTTGAAGAACCTACTCGTTATTCAATTTTCTTAATGAAAAAAGCATAAAAAAATGAAAATATAAAAAAAATTAAATGAATTTATAAAGTTAACAAAAATATTAAAATAACAGATATTAAATCTTTCGTATTACAATCTTAAACTCTATTCAAACTACTTTCTAATTTAATGTAGATATCATAGTAACTTTCTAATTTAAGTGGCAGTTTTTCAATTCTAAAAATGAAAAATGGAAAAATGTATGTGATTAAGAGTATGTGCAGGACTAGTAAGAATTTCAACTATAATTGACTTTATTTTATGAGAACAAAGCGAACGCTATCCTAGCTTTAGTTTTTTGAGAAAAAAAAATAATTCAAAAAAACCATAAAATTAAAATTCCTTAAATATATTTTAAATGTAAATTAGTTATAAGAATTTAAAGTTTTAAAATAATAATAATAATATTTAAAAGAGAAATAACAATTAAGAGAAAATATTGATTTACATTAACCACTAATTTTTTTTTATAATCTTGGTAGGACTACATCTTCATCATGTCTAATATAGCACCCCGATCGGGGTGGGGAATTGAATCGGTGACTTCACATCAAGAAGTTCCTTAACAAAGCGCCCGATCATCATCTATCCAAGACCCAACGGACATTAACCACTAATTTCAAAAACAAAACAAAACAAAAAAAAATATTTACATTAACCACATTATCTAAAGAATGCACTTTTAAAAGTAATGAAAGAGCTTTAAATAAAAAAGTATTGAGCATACCCTTATATAGATGTCATTTCATTTTTTTCCATAAACCCCAACCCTAAATAAATATAAGAAAATATCTCAAAAAAATAAATCAACTCGCAAAAAAAACCAAACATGGCCTCAAACATAGTTTTAGTAAAAGGAGAAAAGAAACATATCCAGGGCAGATAGTCTATTCCTATTCCAACTGTTTTTCTTCATTAAAATATAACTATATATATATATATATATATATATATATACACACACACATATATATATGTATATGCATTATATAATTAAATATGTATTTACAATGCAATATCGTATAAGCTATGTCACAAGACACATCCCTCAGGGTCTTGTGTCCTATATTTCACGTGTTGGACACCAGACGTGCCCTAAAATGTGTAACAAACATATTTTTTAGTGTCCTCCAATTGAGACACATGTTTTGGACATGGAAAAAATGTGCCCTAGTGTCTTGGGCTCTGACAGGTGTCCCAGGAAAAAATGAAATTTAAAACCACGACTTGGTTTTTCTTGGGGGTTTTCTTCATTGTTCGCTGCCGAAATCGAATTGTTTTGTTCAATGTGAGGAATTATGCGTGATGACTAATGAGATCAACGATATTTTTACCGACTTCTTGTCAAGCCCATGTCATACTCCCATTTACCGACTTCTTGTCAAGCCCATGGATCATTATTTTGTAATAGAATTTGATACGATTTTGTATTTACTTTATAATTTTTGAAAATTTATTTTAATATAAAGGTCCAATGGACATGATTTTTTCGATGTCATAAATTATCTTTGTTTTACTAATATTATAACATACATATAGATTTTGCGTTCATATCTAAATACATATGCATAAGCACATGTTTGAATGTGTATCTACATATGTGCTTGTAGATGTAAAGCACTCCTGAGTTTTTCATAAATTAAAAAGTGGGATAAATCAATGGTTTCTCCATAATGACTCTATGGAAGATCCATCTGAACTCCACAGGAGTGATACTTGTTTTGCATGTATTTGATTTGTATACCTTCACTAAAATTTCATATCTAATTTCAAATCATTGCCCCAGAAGAAACTCCTCTAATATCAAGAGATCAATTTCAAAATAATCACCATACATCATGTGATGAATCTACTTGTATCTAAAAAATTCACCATTCTATTTTCTATCCATTAAGCTATTTACTATTGATGTACTTCTATGTACTAATTTTCAGGTAATTGTTTTCACTCTCATACATGAAATAGAGAGATGTTAGTATCTTTCTAGATTTTGTTACTTGTAAAATCGGGAGAGCTATTTCGTGTCCCATTATTATTGTTTTCAGCAAAAACAAGCAAAGTGGTATATGAAAAGAACAACGGAAAATAATCTCAAACAACATGATGTCATCATAAGGCAACAAGTTCAAGAGAGTAGATTATTGATAGTTGTTTATAAGGCAACAGTTCAAGAGAGTAGATTATTGATAATAGTATATCGGAATCTAATAAGCTCCTAATTGTTAGAGCTTTTCAACCAGAATATATGTTTTCTTCTAGATGAATGCATAACTTCATACGAAATACTAAATACATATCATACTGATTCATATTTGTAGATGTTCTAATTTCTCAAAAATATGGATTAGACACTATATTTCAATATTTTTTTTAATATATCTATTTTTCTATATATTATATATATCGTGTCATTTGTATCTTATTTTCGGGGTCACTGTGTCTCATGTCGAATACTCTTATTTATGTGTCATCTCTATCTTGTGTCCTCGTGTCACGTGACTTAACGTATCCTTTGTATATTTTTTAAATTAATTTAAGAAAAAAAAACATATACATTATATTTAGACATAAAAAAATAAGTTAGTTTCTAAAATATACCAATTATGGAGCTTTAATTTATAGGGGCATAGATATATAAAGAAAAATGAATGAAATCATAAGAATTAACCAAGCTAAACCACTTAAGAGGGATGGGGGTTGGGCTCCCTACCCCATCTCACTCACGCAGCTACTGAAGAGAGATGGGCTTGGGCTCCTTCGCCATCTTGTTGTTGTTGACCTTCCCTCCTACGAGGCCTCCTTGGCTTTTTCTCTGACTACACCGTTGATCTACCCTTTAATCTGATGCTATTACACACTTGTATATATCATAGAATTTACCTAATTATATGATATATACAAGGGTGTAACAGAATCAGATTAACTAGACTCAATTTGATGCTGTTAGATAAAGATAGTAACGAGCAATCTTATAAAATAAAGCCGTCTTTAGTTTTTTGTTTTTTTAAATATTTCCGAAAACACCATAAAATTAAAAAATGTTTAATTATATTTTAAATATAAATTAATTTTAATTTAAAAATAATAATAATAATATTTAAAATAAAAATTAAAAAATTAAAAAAAAAATATTTATATTAACTATTAATTTAAAAAAAATATATATTTAAAAAAATTGAGAAAAAATCTATTTATATTATGTAAATTTTCTTTTAAAAATAATGAAGAAAATTTAAATAAGAAAATATTGAGCAACTCTTATATATATGTCATCTCATTTTTTTTTTCCATACATAATAATAATAATAATAATAATAATAATAATAATAAACTATCTCAAAAAAATAAATATCTATTTCCCAAAAACATTTTAAAAAAAATAAATCAACTCCCAGAAAAACCAAACAAAACAGTGCCTCAAACGTTGCTTTAGTAAAATGGAAAAAGAAGCATATCCAACGCAGATAGACTATTCCATCCACAAGGGAAAGTAAAAGACACAACGAAATACATAGTTAATATAAAAATCTAAAGCATAACTATACATTATATAGTTAAATATATATTTATAAGGTAATATCATATCATTTATATATATATTTTTAAATTAATTTAGAAGAAAAAAAACATATATATATATATATATATAGACATAATTAAATAAGTTAATTTCTAAAAGATATCAATTATCGAGCTTTAATTTATATGCTAGTTCATAGATATATAAAGAAATATGAATGAAATCATAAGCATTAACCAAGCTAAAAAAATTTAAGAAGGATGGGGTTAGGCTCCCTTCCCATCTCACTCATGTAGCTGACTCAAGAGGGATGGGCTTGGGCTCCTTCGCCATCTAGTTGTTGTTGACCTTCCCTCCTACCGGGCCTCTTTTTCTCTGATTACACTATTGATTTACAAACTTTTTTGGTGGCAGTAGCAAGGGCATGGATAGCTTTAAAAATAACTCCTAAGAAAATTTGGACGACCTCAATCTATTTACAAATGATGAAGTTAGACTGCAAATAGAAGACTAGATTCTGGACCTGGACATACCAAGGCTACCCAAAACCTCTATCTGTGTGTTGTGGAGCTTTATTGGCATGTAAAGACTCTCATAGGGAAAGATTTGGTATAAAATGAGGAAAACAACTATGAAATTGATCTACAGTTTAACATAATTCTAGTTGAATGCCACCAGATCTTCTCAAAGGACCAGACCCACTAGGAGATCCCTAGGCACCTGTAGTTGTCTCCAATCATGTTTAATTGCTACAGTCTATATTACTAGTTATTTATTTAGCTGGCTGCACACTCTTGGATCAGTCTCACTAGGAGATCATGTTTAATTGCTACAGTGTGCATTACTAGTTGCTTATTTTGCTGGTTGCAACACTCTTCTTCTTTTATGGCCTTTGGATATCATGTGAATTTTTTAGCAGTATTATGGTTTTGGATTTTGTTATTCAAGTAATGTGAGTTATTTCTATGATGGTTTTCAAGTTAGTCTTTCCATTTGGACTTGTTAGCTATATCATCATTTTCGCTTTTTTTATGCAAGTAATGTCAGTTATTTCTATGATGGTCATCATTTTAATCTTATTTATACTGTTAATTTTAACTCTAAAAAACTCTTCTAAAAAGACTAGTTTGATTTCCCTAGAGACAAATTGTAAGAAGAGATGATAAGATGTACTACCTTTTCTATATACATGAAACTTTACTATTTTATATATATATATAACTTTCCTATGTAATGATAACCATACAAAAATGATTACTTTATTAAATGATGAAACTAATTTAGACATGCCAAAATGTAACAATAAAACTCAATATTCAAATCATACCTCAGTAGTTTTAAAACAGTCAGCCTGGTTTCATAAAAACAAAAACCAACAGCAGAAAGGACAAGCCAGTTACTATAAGTTACAAGTATTTCAATATGACTAATAACATTTCTAAATATTCTTGGTCAAGACTCTGAATAATTTGATAGAACCTTGTAATGGGTCCATAAAGAATGAAGGTTCTATCCTAATTTATGAATCCGTCAATTTATGTTACGAGTTTAGTAAACCAGTAATAAAAACCAAGAGGAGAAAGGACATCCCACTTAATTTAGGAAGAGGGCGTGCCCAACTGCTGGTCCTGTCCGGGAATTACATTTCTCGGGCGGCCAACAATCTAGGGGCTTCAGGGCAGCATTTCAATCATAAACCTAAGTTAAAATTACTTCCATATAAACAAAAAGATTTGGAAATAATAATATAAATAACAAGATTTCTAGGTAACAGTTTAGAGAATTGGCTGGTTTCTTGTATTTGAAAATGGAATTGGTAGGACGAATATTACTTTGTCGAAAGCGCGCACTTCCACCAACTATCAAAAGAACTACCAATTAACCAAATACCGCAACAATAAGAAATAACATATATGATGGGACATATATTTTTCCTTAGCTTTCATAGGGAAAATGTCAATTCTCTTAATATTTCTTGTGCCATGGTGCTCATACACTTCCCACGAAACCCTCGAAAATACGATTTTTTCAGATTGTGAATAATTTGACGGAACCTTGTAATGGACCCCCAAGAATCAAATTCAACTATCTCAATTGATCAAAATATCAGTTCATCAATTTCTATTAAGAGCTTTTGGCATTTGGTTTAAAATTAAGAAGCGAGACATTGGGTCAGTCATAGCCTAGGGTCTGTGAGGTTTCTTTGATGACCATCTCTTATAGTCGCGCTTACCCTATGTTAATGAAACTCCACTCAACCTTAACAATTAATATGGTGAATTTCCAGATATGATTTCTTTAGTATGTCGAACTCAATCTCGAAATTAAATGAAATCTTAAAATAAAACTTCATATGAAACTTAATATCTGCAGAATTTCAAGATGTGATTTATTAAGTATGCCAACCTAACGAATCTTCACATTAAAAGAAATTTTAAACTGTGTTAGATTTCAAGTATTATTATTTTTATTCATTTAATATGTGACCATTGATTACCATCAATTATTTATATAATGTTTATATATTTACATAGTTATATCAGTTGGCATTTGATTGAGTTAAATTTAATTAAAATAAATTATTATACAAAATTTTAATATACTAAAATGTTATTTGTAAAAAAAATTAAATATTAAAAATAGTTTAAATTCAAAAAAAAAAAATTATATAATTTTATATATAAAAATATGCATACACAACCCAATAAAAAGTTTAATATTAAAAATTTATAATGTAATATTTTATAAAAATTATAAAAATTTAACTATATATTAATTAAAATTATATTACTAGCGATATTTAATAATTTTTTTTATTTAAATTTATTTAATTTAAACAATAACATAAATTTATAACTAAAATATGAGACTTATTAAATTTTACAATATAATTTTGTATCATAATAACAAATTCTGTTTAATTTAAATTTTTATATAAAATTATATATAACATATTTTAATATATTTTTAAAATTTAAAATTAATTTAATATTAAAACTATTTTCGTAATTTCTTGTTAAATTAGAATTTTTATCTATCAAAATTATATATATGATGATGATTAATGTCCATATATTATTTTGAAATAAATTTAAACTTTGGATAAATTTATAAAACAAAATATAAAAATTATTAAATTTTATAATATAATTGTTCATCGTAATAACAAATTCGATTTAATTTTAATTTTTGTATAAACTTATATAAAACATATTTTAATATAATTTTAAAATTTTAAATTAACCACTATTAAAACCATTTTCATAATTTCTTATCAGATTTGAATTTATATACACAAAGGTTATATATATTATTTTGAATTTAAATTTTATGCTACTGAATTTTATTTTAAATTTATCCCAAAAAAATCCCATATATTTTAAATATAATAGAGCCGTTGTGTATAAATAGGTTGAAATAGAGTATTAAAACCAAACCTGCCATATACACCTATAGTTATAGATTAGCGAACTTCATGGGTTTAGCTTCACCATTTGGTGATTTTCTATGACTTATCTTACAAATTTGGCGAATATTAAAAAATCAATGTCTACAGCACGCAGGGTTAAAGAACTTACTAGCCATTTCTGTCTTTCTATTACTTGATTACCAACAATTCCGCCAAAATAGCCCATGTCCAAAAATCAATTTGAAATAGCAGATATCTAAAAGCTAGTTTTAAAATTTATGAGAGTGGGCACATATCTGGCAGAGAATATGGTAATGGTAAAGGCATGTGAGAACCGTGCGCACAATAAAAGGCGACTCTATTTGAGCTCAGGATTAATCGCAGGCCCAACTTGTTTTTAGGTAAGGATGAAACAATAACCTCTATGACCACTGCATTAAATTACACTACACAGAAGAAATCCCTAAATTCTAAAAACACTCAGGACTAAACTCCTAAATTCGAAAATATTGTTCGCACCAAAAATTCAATACAAAATAAATAGCATATATATATTTGAGATATTTAAGAATTAATTTTATGAATCCACATTGCGTACCTGAATTAGGAACTCCGTAACAATGTACAGCTACTCCAGCAGAAACAATTGATTCACTTCAAACAAGCAAAATGAAAAGATGGACAGAGATTAAAAACACAGCCTGGCAATGATGGGTAGCGCCAGATATACGGCTTAGAAAAATTTACCTGCAACCAGACACCATTATAAGTAAGAAAATATTTGTGCCACTTCATCTTTAAAGAAACATCTAATTAAAAAAAAAATTGAACATACGTTTCAACCTCTTTTCTTTATTCCCTGATCTAAGTGCAAATCCAGGAAACCCCCACTCGGAAAAAGTTTAGAGAAACATCTTTTCATAAAGATAAATAAGGACTATAACAGCCGCTTCACCGCCTGCTTAGGTAAATGAATATCATGGTTTCATCTCTAATATATCTTGTACTCTGCATTCTAAAACAGATAAAATTGGCACACCCAACAATTCACACACAACTAAAGAGAAATCGATTAAAGGAAAACCAAACCAAACCAAGCAGCATGGCCATGCTGCAGAAAAACAAAGAAACAAGCGACGCCAAGCCAATCCAAAGTGGAATGCAAAAATAATTGAGATGGAAGTGCTGTGTTTCTTGGTTCTGAGCATTGTTTTATGTACACTCAATTTCCAACGGTCACTAGTTTTGCAGATTTAAATTATTTTAGATGTTTATTAAGGCCCGCTTTTTTTGCTTTTTCCTTTCTTTCTAAAATTAGGGTGCGCCCGCGATGAACCATGGAACTTGCTTTTGTTTTTATTGCATTCTAAACTAAATTTTTGCTACATTAAAAAGAAATATTTATTAAAAAAAATAAAAAAAATTGATGTCATGATTACATGGATCATATAAATTTGACTCGTTCAAAGCATTTAAATTTCTTCGAGGGGTGTTATACTCTATCTACTTAGGTATCATATAGTATTCTCATGAAAAAATCAAAGTCGCATATCGCTTAATCAAAAGTTTTTTTTTTCTATGCCTATTTGCTATTTATTATTAAGTAATATTCGAACATAAAATATTTACGAGAAGGCATGGTACTTACTATAATTTTAAGTTAATTTAATGATTGATAGGAATATTCGATAACAAATAGAGAGTGTGATTAAATTTCTAACCATGGAGGGAAGACGTAGCCCTTCGTGATATTTGGGCTTCGTAATAGTCGTAACAATTTTTTGGGGACATTACTTATTATAAAAATAGAGTAAATGAACACGATATTTTGAACTTAATATGTTTGTGTGTTCTATTTTTACGCTGTAAATTGTTTTTATTTGAAAACAACCCACCTAAAGCGCCACTTGTATCATTATGTATCATTGTTGTTCATGTTAGACGATTCAAATGATTTCAACCTTTGATTCATTACTATTATTATTTAGTTATAAAAATGACTTTAAACTTCTTCAACGGGCATTTCCACTTAACAAAACAACTACTAGATAGAGTCTTTGCCAAGAGGGGCAAAAATGGATATAAAATATTAGCGTCAGAGCTGTTTAACACAATTGTGCCGATGTCGGATGCTTTCAACCCGAAATCGACCCAATAGGGATTTCCCAGCGGCATTTGATGGAGGCTCGTCCCTGTAAATAATCGATTGCCTTCACTGGTGCGCTAAATTAATCCGAGAGAAGAACATTGCAAATATTGGAGATATATAAGTCCACCTTGAAAGGCTAGAAGACGACAGGGAGCTTCGCATCCGACCAGTCCCAAACTCATGTGGCAGCTCATACTTATTCCCCATCAACATTGGAGACGGGCAAGAAGGTTAAGACGTGAAAGTCAGCACGATAGTTTTCATCTCTACAGAGAGCTCTGAGGAAGACAGTGGACAGTCAAAACAGGGACAGGGACCAATTGCAAGCTGCGTGTTTTTGGTTAGCATATTTCACATTTTGCAGTAAATCTTAGACGCACTTGGCCATTTTTGTCGATCAGCAATTTTAATATTGAACTCTCATAGCTCTTCCACATGCACAAAGCGCTCTTTGTTTTTTGTTCATTATGGTGCTACAGAGCACACTCACATAGCCCTTGCAATGGCTTCGCTTCAGCTCCTAGTGGTGAACAAATTTACTAAAATTATTGAATGAACAAACTCTTCGATGAATATTGTTGTGGAGCAATTAATTTGAACAATATTACGACTGCAAATATTAACTTTAACAGTAGGGGTGGACGACATGTACGTGAGAGGGCTCGAATAGACCCATGACATAACAGTGTTGAGCTCTTTGAAACCCCGAGTATCGTGACACTATGAATTTCGGAGTTTATCATGGTAGTTGGAGGAGTTAGTTACTGAGGCATTAATTCTCATCCATGCTAGTGCTAGTGTTAACCTTAGCTTTTTTTGTTTAAAATGTTTTACTTCATAATGTTTGATATTTTCCAAATGGGCTTGGGACCAAGGCTTAACTCGAAAATAGGTTGCATTCTCACAGGCCATTCTGGTACATTGAGGTAGTGGCCGTAGGCAGGTCATGACCTGCATGCACATATCAGAGACTTGAGCCCACCCTGGGTTCTTCTTAAAGCCTGGCATTGGATTTTTATTGGTAAGGCTACGGTCTAGCAGTAGATTGATGGGAATTAACCACAATTAGACCAGGCTTGATCCTCAGCCTCCATATTCTCCTTGAGATTTGCCGCTTCTTTTTCCTCAGCCTCCATCTTCTCCTTGAGATTTGCCATTTCTTTTTGTTCGTTGGACTGTGGTCCAGCCATACTGCAAGCTCGATTCTCGATGTATTTATATATGGACTTTATTCGAGAACGCCAAAGCTACTTGTCTTGAAGTTTAAATCCTGTCCCATCAAAAAACAGAGTGGTTTTTGGCCAAAATAAATAAATTCTCAAATTTTGATTTAAAATCAGTTCTTTAACGGTATATATGGATTCAACACTTGAAAAAGAACCTTGAAACTATAGATTGTGGAAAATTTATTGCTCAATATTGAACCACCAAGACTGTGGAAAATTTACAACAGATTACAACCAATCCTTCTGATTCTGGACAAATTTAACCCAAAAAAACCATAAAAAATTCCAAAATGTATAACATATAGACGACGACTTAAAGGAACAATGTAAATTAGTCGAGCAGGTATGTTTCAAGTCCGGGTCTAGTCAAATGCTTCTTGTACCTATAAATTCTGAATAGATAAAATATTTATTTCCGTTAAAAATATATTGAACTAATTCTACAACAAATTGACACCGTAAAATAATAATATCAGATATTAGTTCTCTCTGGGCCTGAGTACTTACATCTTCATGAAATAATATTTTTCTTTAATTCATTTCATTCTTGAAACAGAGAAAGAACTTTCAAGAAATGTCTAAATTTGACCAACATTAAATAAAATGATTCTTTATCTCCACCGAGCCATTCAATTCATGCAGGATTTTTGTCTAAACTATAAAGTATTCGTAGCTAAAGCAAGGTTTAAGCCATGAAGGATTGGAAGCTATTTGTATGCATTTCATATTTGAAAATTCAGGGGAATATTTCAAAAATTCTCATGAACGATGAAAAGTTAAGGCTAAGAAGATTACCCGTGGGGAAAACGCAGACCTGAGGCACAAAAATGCCTCGGCAAGCTTGATAGGATATATGTAGATTGCTTTGACTAGTTATGCAGGATTCTGAGCTTCCCCGCTACCGAAAACAGAGCTGATACAAAATAGTAACTGTAACTGAATTGGGAAGGATTGGATGCATAATCCACAAATCTAACTTTGTAGATTATGGAACTTATTTCATCCTTCTATACAATCTACAAAACTATGTTATTAATGGAGGAGTAGAAATGATTGGTTACATGATCCACAAAACTAACTTTATAAAACATGGAACTTATCTCAACTCATCATTTTCTAATCTACAAAGCTAAGCCATTAAAAGAGGAAGTCATACCTTTGACATCCTAGAAAGCATTTTAATACATAATCTTTTCTAAAAATTAAATGTATATGTAATTGTATTATTTTTTTCATTGTAAAAGATATAATATGTTTGTTATTCAATAACTTAATATATAATTTCACTACTTATGATTATAATGGCATAAATTTCACTATATTTTCCCATCTTTTCTTAATTTGAATTTATGCCATTCAAGCAACAAAGATGTAAAAGTTATTTTATTTTTGAAGAACCTACTCGTTATTCAATTTTCTTAATGAAAAAAGCATAAAAAAATGAAAATATAAAAAAAATTAAATGAATTTATAAAGTTAACAAAAATATTAAAATGAACAAATATCAAATATTTCGTATTACAATATTAAACTCTATTCAAACTACTTTCTAATTTAATGTAGATATCAAAGTAACTTATTAAAATTTAGTTTTCCACATTACATATACATATAAAGTGACAGTTTTTCAATTCTAAAAATGAAAAACGGAAAAATGTATGTGATCAAGAGTATGGGCAGAACTAGTAAGAATTTCAACTATAATTGACTTTATTTTATGAGAACAAAGGGAACACTATCCTAGCTTTGGTTTTTTGATAATAAAAAAAAAATTTCAAAAAAACCATAAAATTAAAATTGCTTAAATATATTTTAAATATAAATTAGTTATAAGAATTTAAAGTTTTAAAATAATAATAATAATATTTAAAAGAAAAATAACAATTAAGAGAAAATATTGATTTACATTAACCACTAATTTTTTTTTATAAGCTTGGTAGGACTACATCTTCATCATGTCTAATATAGCACCCCGATCGGGGTAGGGAATTGAATCGGCGACTTCACATCAAGAAGTGCCTTAACAGAGCGCCCGATCATCATCTATCCAAGACGCAACGGACATTAACCACTAATTTCAAAAACAAAACAAAACAAAAAAAATATTTACATTAACCACATTATCTAAAGAATGCACTTTTAAAAATAATGAAAGAGCTTTAAATAAAAAAGTATTGAGCATACCCTTATATAGATGTCATTTCATTTTTTTCCATAAACTCCAACCCTAAATAAATATAAGAAAATATCTCAAAAAAATAAATATCCATCTCCCAAAAACATCTCAAAAAAATAAATCAACTCGCAAAAAAAACCAAACATGGCCTCAAACATAGCTTTAGTAAAAGGAAAAAAGAAATATATCCAGGGCAGATAGTCTATTCCTATTCCAACTGTTTTTCTTCATTAAAATATAACTAAATATATATATATATATATATATATATATATATATATATATATATTTTTATGCATTATATAATTAAATATATATTTACAATGCAATATCATATAAGCTATGTCACAAGACACATCCCTCAGGGTCTCGTGTCCTATATTTCACGTGTTGGACACTAGACACGCCCTAAAATGTGTAACAAACATATTTTTTAGTGTCCTCCAATTGAGACACATGTTTTGGACATGGAAAAAATGTGCCCTAGTGTCTTGGGCTCGGACAGGTGTCCCAGGAAAAAATGAAATTTAGAACCACGACTTCGTTTTTCTTGGGGGTTTTCTTCATTGTTCGCTGCCAAAATCGAATTTTTTTGTTCAATGTGAGGAATTATGGGTGATGACTATTGAGATCAACCATATTTTTACCGAATTCTTGTTAAGCCCATGTCATACTCTCATTTTCCAACCTCACTGAGTTGTTTATCGTCATGTCTTGGATCATTATTTTGTAATAGAATTTGATATGATTTTGTATTTACTTTATAATTTTTTAAAATTTATTTTAATATAAAGGTCCAATGAACATGATTTTGTCGATGTCCTAAATTATATTTGTTTTACTAATATTGTAACATACATATAGATTTTGCGTTCATATCTAAATACATATGCATAAGCATATGTTTGAATGTGTATCTACATATGTGCTTGTAGATGTAAAGCACTCCTGAGTTTTTCATAAATTAAAAAGTGGGATAAATCAATGGTTTCCCCATAATGACTCTATGGAAGATCCATCTGAACTCCACAGGAGTGATAATTGTTTTGCATGTATTTGATTTGTATACCTTCACTAAAATTTCATATCTAATTTCAAATCGTTGCCTCAGAAGAAACTCCTCTAATATCAAGAGATCAATTTCAAAATAATCACCATACATCATGTGATGAATCTACTTGTATCTAAAAAATTCACAATGGAAAATAATCTCAACCAACATGATGTCATCATAAGGCAACAAGTTCAAGAAAGTAGATTATTGATAGTTGTTTATAAGGCAACAGTTCAAGAGAGTAGATTATTGATAATTGTATATCGGAATCTAATAAGCTCCTAATTGTTAGAGCTTTTCAACCAGAATATATGTTTTCTTCTAGATGAATGCATAACTTCATACTAAATACTAAATAGATATCATACTGATTCATATCTGTAGATGTTCTAATTTCTAAAAAATATGGATTAGACACTATATTTCAATATTTTTTTTAATATATCTATTTTTCTATATATTATATATATCGTGTCATTTGTATCTTATTTTCGGGGTCACTGTGTCTCGTGTCGAATACTCTTATTTATGTGTCATCTCTATCTTGTGTCCTCGTGTCACGTGACTTAACCTATCCTTTGTATATTTTTTAAATTAATTTAAGAAGAAAAAAACATATACATTATATTTAGACATAAACAAATAAGTTAGTTTCTAAAATATACCAATTATGGAGCTTTAATTTATAGGGGCATAGATATATAAAGAAAAATGAATGAAAGCATAAGAATTAACCAAGCTAAACCACTTAAGAGGGATGGGGGTTTGGCTCCCTACCCCATCTCACTCATGCAACTACTGAAGAGAGATGGGCTTGGGCTCCTTCACCATCTTCTTGTTGTTGACCTTCCCTCCTACGAGGCCTCCTTGGCTTTTTCTCTGACTACACCGTTGATCTACCCTTTAATCTGATGCTATTACACACTTGTATATATCATAGAATTTACGTGATTCTATGATATATACAAGTTTGTAACAACATTAGATTAACTAGACTCAATCTGATGTTGTTAGATAAATATAGTAAGGAGAAATCTTATAAAAATTAATTTGAGTCGTTCTGTAATACCCCCAATTTGTGTGTTGAATTTTTTTAAAGTTAGACATTTGAACTTTAATCCTAAGGGGGTGGACCCCAAGGGATGAGTATGGTGTGAATGTATTTGCATATTTTATTTGAGGAATTAAATAAAATGATTGTGCATTTTGACCAAAAAGAGAATTTGAGATCACTTGCCAAATCCATGAGGATGGATAAGGCAATAAATCCCCAAAAATCTTTCAAAAATCCTTGAAAGAAATTTATTTAGATTGAGGAGGAATCTAAATTTCCCCAATGAAGAGGAGTAGTTGGGAAGAGGTGAGAAAAAGCTGGAAAAGCTGAGGAAAAGCTCAAGGCAGCTTTAAAGAATCCCAAGATGGGAAGCCTAGGCTAAACAGGAAAGAAAGCATCCTGCTATTCTGGACGTAGCATTAGAAACATGCTTTGGGGAATGATGAGCTTAAATAAGCTGCTCCTAAGAAGATCAGAGGTTGATCTGTTCTAGGAGGTGATCTCTGCTCGGGGGTGAGTCCTGGGAGACAAAGAGGACTCTAAGGTTGGGAGGTTGGTCATTTTGCAAATTTTGTGGTATGTTCTGAAATTCTTGTTACTATGTCTTATTATAGTGTGAATTGGCTACATATAACATTTGACTTAATGACAATGCAAAATTTTGGGTACTACATTTAACAGAATCTATCATTAGGTACTCACCTTCCAGATTTGTTTAGTTGTAGACCAGAAAATCCCTAGGGTAGAAGCTCCAGAATCTCTAAACCAAGGATGGTTTAAATCTGAAGTTACTTGAACCCTATAGATGATAAATTATTACTTGTTAATGGTATGCACAAATGGTGATAGTTATGCTATGAATCTGGTAAGAAACAATATAGCAGTAGTAGAGCTTACTTGGTATACATACTAACTGCTGGAAGTGAATATAATGAATTTTGGATATTTGAGAAAAAAAAAAGAAGTAAAAACTATAATAGTTGATCTAGAGATATCATAGAAGTAAATCTAAGATGTAGAATATTACATGTCAACATTTTCTAAAGGAATCATATACTATATAGGGAATATATCCTATATCGCAATATATATAGAGCTCATTATGTTGAAACTCTTCTCAAAACCCTGATTTAAAGTATCATAGTCAAAAACTAAATTGTAATTTAGTTATATGACAGAATGATTATTATATGTATATATAAATATACCTACGCATGTGACATGATGTTCTCAGTAGTATGCTAGTAAAGGATGGCAAGCGAACCGAAATTTATAAGGTATGGATAAAAGAGAAAAAAAAACTACGGTACGAGAATAATAAATCGGATCCCTTTATCCACGTACCTCACATTACAAATTATACCTTTAACCTTGAAATAACTATACTAGAAGGTTCAATTTATAGTTAATCTAAATCCTTGCAGGAAGTGAGAAGTCTATAGATTTTATTTATGCGCCATGAATCTCTTCGAATAAGCTATTGCATGGGGATTCATTTCATAAAAATATACACATGGGTAAATGAGAAACAAACGAGTCTCAAAATACGATGACTCTATAACCATAAAACCTAAATGTAAGAAGTGGCGATACCAACACATCTGTTATATATATATGAATGCATATAATCCAAACATAGTTGAGCACGAAACTCAAATCGGAATATACATGAAAAATTAAAGGCCGACATGGCTCGTTTTGTGAAAACGAATTCGGTATATAGAAACACGGTACGCCTGCAGAAATAAAACAAACGAATGGGCCAAACGAATTTATAAACTGAATACAAAATATATGATTCATATAATGGAAAAAGCAACGTATGGGAAATCTATGTAACAGAGGGATGATAAACAAAATTAATTCGCAGATATGACAGGTCAAACGAAACTTGGGAAATAATACCGAAAGGTGGAATCCACGGCATCCTGAATGTCTGTGGACAACGTTAAACCAAACTGTCAATAGATAACAGAGTAAATTAAATTAATATGCTCTCTGTGGTGACTTAAATGGCAGGAGAAAAACAACAGTTCGGGTAATAATGTTGGCACACCTGTATAGAAAAATGCGTAAAGAGAAACCCCGGTATCAATACACACATCTGGCGCCATGACTTTAAACCCTTAGATCCATGATGTAGGAAACAAGGGCGTATAAAAAGACAGGAGTAAATTCTACAAGTAAGTTCTGCAATCCTACTGAACCGATTTTTATACTCCAGAAGCATGAGGTTCACTCTCTCTTCAGTCGCGTGACAGAGCTGGCGCGCTGAAGATAGATTATCATCACCACAACGTTCGAATATAGGCGGAGAGATGGCATTCAAGGAGGTGGACCACCGATATAGTAAATCGGTACCCTGCCCTCAGGTGAATCCATTCTATAATAGCCAGTAACTAAGATCGATACGATCGGCGAAATCAGATATTAATGAATCCAAATCGCCCTTGAGGTCTGACAACGATACCAGTGCAAACATAAACATATAATCCAAAATTAAACATCAATTTGATTTCACGGGGAAGGGTTTGATCGAAAGCAGAGCTAGATAAACAGGGCACAAGCAATCTGTGCATAACATACCCCACGCTCGCAAAGATTCAAACCCATACCGTGGACATAACAGCAAAAGCAAGAAATTATCAATCCGAACTCTTGCAGAACAAAACTCCAACCAAGAAGTTAAACGCCCAAATGGTCGTTGGCCTCGGTCACAGAGGTCCGAGGAATAGGCAGACCCCCCCCTCTGTCTGCGCAATACGTGAAATAGAGGAACTGGCGAGAGAAATGAGAACAGAAATAAAACTATGGGAAAGGTCTAGCCATGAATTCGATTGAAGGGCCTCTCATAGAAAGAAATAATTGAACCCTAAATTTCCTAGTCACAAATCCCTATAGAATCTCGCTGTTGGTTGGCAAATCCATCAGAATCGCCAACTGTCGATTTCTCTGTGGAACATGGTTGCGGCATATTGCCCTTCCTTCCACAACTGATACGTTTCACCTGCAAAAGAGAACCAGTTAAATATTTGTAAATACCTAGCCGTCATACCGTGATGTATTGAATCCTGAATGAGGCAACACCTACAGCTCCGGTGTAGTTCTGGTACTGAGAAACCTGGAAACGCCGACATTTGGTCTGAGGTTCTGCGGACCGCCGTAGCTTGAAAACAAATGATAGGCCGAGAAAAAAATCACGCCAGAACATATGCATTAGCAGTCATAAGAGGGTTCGTGTAAGAGTTGGACATGTATCACCCATTTCAACCGATGTAAGGGAGTTGACGGTTCATCAGTCGGTGCTAGTACTCTGCCAGGCGCGACGTGGACCCAAGATGTGATCCTCTAAATCAACCTTTATGTGGGATGCACGTTGATATTATCATAAGTTAAAAAAACTATTTATGGAAAACGCGTCGATACATATAGCTAGTCATGCCGAGTGATAATGGACTCGACCTCCCATAAGGTCATCGAGTGGTATGATGATATACATATGGGATTTCATGTAAATTTGTATATATACGGGTTCAACTACATAGGGTAGCGCTCAAAATTTAAATGGGCTTTATGAATTTTCATAATTAAATGTATAATTAATTGACTTTATATATATATGGATTTGAGAAATACGAGTATTCTATATGGATACACCATTGAATATGAAATGGAAAGTATGTATAGTAGATATACGCACTTGATGTATATATATGGGTGTGGTAGATATATAGTCAAGAAGTATACATGTTGAATAAAATATGTACCACAAACCTATGGCATATATATGATATATAAATATATAGAAGTGTTATATATATATACCTATAGATGCCAGATGTATACATATTGTATAGAAGACATACAATTATCTTATGACATATATATAGAAGTATATATATATAGATGCAAGCTGTATACATATGGTATATCAGATATATCATTATCCTACGTCATATATATATGTGATATATATGGATTTAATGAAAATAGCTTTATAAATATATACATAATCAGTTTGTCAACATAAAAAATTCTAAAATCTGCAGTGCACATTTAATGAGGTAATGTACTCATTTACTTAAATGATAATATTCAAAACATGCATACTGCTAATCATGTTTCTATCTACTTAGGTATCAGATAATATTCTCATGAAAAAATCAAAGTGGCATATCGCTTAATCAAAAGTTTTTTTTTTATATGCCTATTTGCTATTTATTATTAAGTAATATTCCGACATAAAATATTTACGAGAAGGCATGGTACTTACTATAATTTTAAGTTAATTTAATGATTGATAGGAATATTCGATAACAAATAGAGAGTGTGACTAAATTCCTAACCATGGAGGGAAGACGTAGCCCTTCGTGATATTTGGGCTTCGTAATAGTCGTAACAGCTTTTCGGGGACATTCCTTATTATAAAAAAAGAGTAACTGAAACATATCCAGGGCAGATAGTCTATTCCTATTCCAACTATTTTTCTTCATTAAAATATAACTAAATATATATATATTTATGCATTATATAATTAAATATATATTTACAATGCAATATCGTATAAGCTATGTCACAAGACACATCCCTCAGGGTCTCGTGTCCTATATTTCACGTGTTGGACACCAGAAGCTCCCTAAAATGTGTATTTTTTAGTGTCCTCCAATTGAGACACATGTTTTGGACATGGAAAAAATGTGCCCTAGTGTCTTGGGATCGGACAGGTGTCCCAGGAAAAAATGAAATTTAAAACCATGACTTGGTTTTTCTTGGGGGTTTTCTTCATTGTTCGCTTCCGAAATCGAATTTTTTTGTTCAATGTGAGGAATTATGCGTGATGACTAATGATATCAACCATATTTTTACCAACTTCTTGTCAAGCCCATGTCATACTCTCATTTTCCAACCTCACTGAGTTGTTTACCGTCATGTCTTCGATCATTATTTTGTAATAGAATTTGATACGATTTTGTATTTACTTTATAATTTTTTAAAATTTATTTTAATATAAAGGTCCAATGAACATGATTTTTTCGATGTCCTAAATTATCTTTGTTTTACTAATATTGTAACATACATATAGATTTTTCGTTCATATCTAAATACATATGCATAAGCATATGTTTCAATGTGTTTCTACATATGTGCTTGTAGATGTAAAGCACTCCTGCGTTTTTCATAAATTAAAAAGTGGGATAAATCAATGGTTTCTCCATAATGACTCTATGGAAGATCCATCTGAACTCCACAGGAGTGATAATTGTTTTGCATGTATTTGATTTGTATACCTTCACTAAAATTTCATATCTAATTTCAAATCGTTGCCCCAGAAGAAACTCCTCTAATATCAAGAGATCAATTTCAAAATAATCACCATACATCATGTGATGAATCTACTTATATCTAAAAAATTCACCATTCTATTTTCTATCCATTAATCTATTTAGTATTGATGTACTTCTATGTACTAATTTTCAGGAAATTGTTTTCACTCTCATACATGAAATAGAGAGATGTTAGTATCTTTTTAGATTTTTTCAGTTGTAAAATTGGGAGAGCTATTTCGTGTCCCATTATTATTGTTTTCAGCAAAAACAAGCAAAATGGTATATGAGAAGAACAATGGAAAATAATCTCAACCAACATGATGTCATCATAAGGCAACAAGTTCAAGAGAGTAGATTATTGATAGTTGTTTATAAGGCAACAGTTCAAGAGAGTAGATTATTGATAGTTGTATATGGGAATCTAATAAGCTCCTAATTGTTAGATATTTTCAACCAGAAAATATGTTTTCTTCTAGATGAATGGATAACTTCGTAATAAATACTAAATAGATATCATACTGATTCATATCTGTAGATGTTCTAATTTCTAAAAAATATGGATTAGACACTATATTTCAATATTTTTTTTAATATATCTATTTTTCTATATATTATATATATCATGTCATTTGTATCTTATTTTCGGGGTCACTGTGTCTCGTGTCAAATACTCTTATTTATGTGTCATCTCTATCTTTTGTCCTCGTGTCACGTGACTTAACGTATCCTTTGTATATTTTTTAAATTAATTTAAGAAAAAAATATATATACATTATATTTAGACATAAAAAAATAAGTTAGTTTCTAAAATATACCAATTATGGAGCTTTAATTTATAGGGGCATAGATATATAAAGAAAAATGAATGAAATCATAAGAATTAACCAAGATAAACCACTTAAGAGGGATGGGGGTTGGGCTCCCTACCCCATCTCACTCACTCAGCTACTAAAGAGAGATGGGCTTGGCCTCCTTCTCCATCTTCTTGTTGTTGACCTTCCCTCCTACGAGGCCTCCTTGGCTTTTTCTCTGACTACACCATTGATCTATCCTTTAATATGATGCTATTACACACTTGTATATATCATCGAATTTACCTGATTCTATGATATATACAAGTGTGTAACAACATCAGATTAACTAGACTCAATCTCATGCTGTTAGATAAATATAGTAAGAAGCAATGTTATAAAATAAAGCCGGCTTTAGTTTTTTGTTTTTTTTAATATTTCGGAAAACATCATAAAATTAAAAAATGTTTAATTATATTTTAAATATAAATTAATTTTAATTTAAAAATAGTAATAATAATATTTTAAAAAAAAAAAATTTAAAAAAAATTTATATTAACTATTAATTTTAAAACAAGAAATAATATTTAAAAAAAATGGAGAAAAATTCTATTTCTATTATGTAAATTTTCTTTTAAAAATAATTAAGAAAATTTAAATAAGAAAATATTGAGCATACTCTTATATATATGTCATCTCATTTTTTTTTCCATACACCATAATTCTAAATAATAATAATAAACTATCTCAAAAAAATAAATATCTATTTCCCAAAAACATTTTAAAAAAAATAAATCAACTCCCAAAAAAACCAAACAAAACAGTGCCTCAAACGTTGCTTTAGTAAAATGGAAAAAGAAACATATCCAACGCAAATAGACTATTCCATCTACAAGGGAAAGTAAAAGACACAACGAAATACATAGTTAATATAAAAATCTAAAGCATATTTATACATTATATAGTTAAATATATATTTATAAGGTAATATCATATCATTTATATATATATTTTTAAATTAATTTAGAAGAAAAAAAACATATAAATATATATATAGACATAATTAAACAAGTTAATTTCTAAAAGATATCAATTATCGAGCTTTAATTTATATGCTAGTTGATAGATATATAAAGAAATATGAATGAAATCATAAGCATTAACCAAGCTAAACAATTTAAGAAGGATGGAGTTAGGCTCCCTTCCCATCTCACTCATGTAGTTGACTCAAGAGGGATGGGCTTGGGCTCCTTCGCCATCTAGTTGTTGTTGACCTTCCCTCCTATCGGGCCTCTTTTTCTCTGATTACACTATTGATTTACAAACTTTTTTGGTGGCAGTAGCAAGGGCATGGGCAGCCTTAAAAATAACTCCTAAGAAAATTTGGAGGACCTCAATCTATTTACAAATGATGAAGTTAGAGTGCAAATATAAGACTAGATTCTGGACCTGGACATACCAAGGCTACCCAAAACCTCTATCTGTGTGTTGTGGAGATTTATTGGCATGTAAAGACTCTCATAGGGAAAGCTTTGGTTGAAAATGAGGAAAACAACTCTGAAACTGATCTACATTTTAACATAATTCTAGTCGAGTGCCACCAGATCTTCTCAAAGGACCAGACCCACTAGGAGATCCCTAGGCACCTGTAGTTGTCTCCAATCATGTTTAATTGCTACAGTCTACATTACTAGTTATTTATTTAGCTGGTTGCAACACTCTTGGATCAGTCTCACTAGGAGATCCCACCTGTAATTTTTTCCAATTATGTTTAATTGCTGCAGTGTACATTACTAGTTGCTTATTTTGCTGGTTGCAACACTCTTCTTCTTTTATGGCCTTTGGATATCTTGTGAATTTTTTAGCAGTATTATGGTTTTGGATTTTGTTATTCAAGTAATGTGAGTTATTTCTATGATGGTTTTCAAGTTAATCTTTCCATTTGGACTTGTTAGCTGTATCATGATTTTTAGTTTTTTTATGCAAGTAATGTCAGTTATTTCTATGATGGTCACCATTTTAATCTTATTTATACTATTAATTTTAACTCTAAAAAACTCTTCTAAAAAGACTAGTTTGATTTCCCTAGAGACAAATTGTAACAAGAGATGATAAGATGTACTACCTTTTCTATATACATGAAACTTTACTATTATATATATATATAAATTTCCTATGTAATGATAACCATACAAAAATAATTACTTAATTAAATGATGAAACCAATTTAGACATGCCAAAATGTAACAATAACACTCTATATTCAAATCATACCTCGGTAGTTTTAAAACAGTCAGCCTGGTTTCATAAAAACAAAAACCAACAGTAGAAAGGACAAGCCAGTTACTATAAGTTACAAGTATTTCAATATGGCTAATAACATTTCTAAATATTCTTGTTCGAGACTCTGAATAATTTGATAGAACCTTGTAATGGGTCCACAAAGAATGAAGGTTCTATCCTAATTTATGAATCCGTTAATTTATGTTACGAGCTTAGTAAACCAGTAATAAAAAACAAGAGGAGAAAGGACATACCACTTAATTTAGGAAGAGGGCGTGCCCAACTGCTGGTCCGGTCCGACAATTACATTTCTCCCGCGGCCAACAATCTAGGGGCTTCAGGGCAGCATTTCAATCATAAACCTAAGTTACAATTACTTCCATATAAACAAAAAGATTTGGAAATAATAATATAAATAACAAGATTTCTAGATAACAATTCAGAGAATTGGCTGGTTTCTTATATTTGAAAATGGAATTGGCAGGATGAATATTACTTTGTCGAAAGCGCGCACTTCCACCAACTATCAAAAGAACTACCATGTAACACCCCCAATTTCTGTGTTGAATTTGAAAAAGTTAGACATTTGAACTTTAATCCTAAGGGGAGTAGACCCCAAAGGATAAGTATGGTGTGAATGTAATTTAATATTTAAATTGATGAAATAAATAAAATGATTATGCATATTGACCAAGATGAGAATTAGAGATCACTTGCCAAAATCCATGAGGATGGATAAGGCAATAAATCCCCATCATCTTTCAAAAATCCTTGA
The DNA here is from genome assembly GCA_034641835.2 of Pinus albicaulis. Lineage (NCBI taxonomy): Eukaryota > Viridiplantae > Streptophyta > Pinopsida > Pinales > Pinaceae > Pinus > Pinus albicaulis. Next base: position 153,878 of record JAXQQM020086344.1, read on the forward strand.
AAGAAATTAATTTAGATTTTTAGGAGGAATCTAAATTTCCCCAATAAAGAGGAAAGTAGTTGGGAAGAGGTAATAAAAGCTGGAAAAGCTGAGGAAAAGCATAAAACAGCTTTAAAGAGTCCCAAAATGGGAAGCCTAGGCTAAACAGTAAAGAAAGCATCCTTCTATTCTGGACGCAGAATTAGAAACATGCTTTGGGGAAATATGAGATAAAATAAGCTACTCCTAAGTAGATCAGAGGTTGATCTGTGATGGAGGTGATCTCAGCTCGGGGGTGAGTTCTGGGAGACAAAGAGAACTCTAAGGTTGGGAGGTTGGTCATTGCAATAGTGGTATGTTTCTGAAATTCCTGTTGTTTTTATTTCTTATGGTATGAATTGGCTACATATAAAAACAAATGTGAATTGTCTAATTGAGTGTAGTACTACATTTCACAAAATCTTATTGAGGCATTCACCTTCAAGATTCTGTATAGTTGTAGACCATAATTTATGAAGGAGAAAACCCACAGAGACTTTAAACCAAGGTCGGTTTCATTCTGAAAGCACTTAGTTCTCCATAGATGAGAAATTTCTAACTCGTTTTGGGTATATATATATATATATATATATATAAGTGAGATTATGTGCTCCTGAGTATGCTAGAAAATTTTAGTAGTAAAACTGAAATCTGCAAAGCATAATGTAAACTACAAAAGAGGAGAAAAGCCCTTAGCATATATTTTGAGTATTTTTCCATCTAAAAATAAATTCTGCTCTATACAAACTTTATAGCATTAATAGTTCAGATTTCTAACTTAAATCTGCTTCTAAAAACTTTAAAATAAATATTATAGAAATAGACTCAATTGTAAACATATACAATAAAATGTAAGCATGAAATGTACCGAGAGCATATAAAATGTAAGCATGAAATGTACCGAGAGTATTTATATGTAAGCATGTAAATGTAACACGAAATGTACAAGAACACACATAGATAGTCCATTATAACATTGATGGAAAAAGATTGATCGGAACATGTATACCCGCGCCATGTAGGTATTTCGTTTAGTTTAAAGCGTATCTACACTTATTTAATGGTGTTATCAAATCTGTCAGGTATAAATTCTACTCCAAGAAATAGCTCGGTCAAACCAACCCTAATAATCTCTGCATTTACGTTTCGGTGTAACATTAGACGAAAGGGAAAATGCCATGATCGCAGTGGGAAAACAAACAATACGTAACCCTTAAGTCTTCGTTAACAAGATTAGTATAATTTAATATAACATGAAATTGTCCATGCGCATAAGATGCGTATAGGTACCATCTATGAGTAAAAGAGCGTAGCCATGTCTGCGCAACATTAAAATTTCTCGTACCGGATAAACGTCGTGGGATCGGTTAGATTTGGCAGAGAAAAAGAAATCCATTTCTCATTTAGTGCGGCAAATATAATTCGGGTGCATGCATTTAGAAACGAGAAGGTAGTCACGAAATTTTCAATTCCAAAGTAAATAATAAATTCAGTTAAGACCATGGCCACCTGTAGTTGCTTAGTAACGCGGCATGATAAAACTAAACTATGTTAGGTTTAATAGTTGGCGACCAACCAGAATATGTATCAATAAAAACAAATAGAGAGTACCGGTAATGTTAATAAAAGCCTGAACCGTTAGCTACGTAGGATTGAGACTGGACTGCTCTTTGTCTTACAGTCGGAATCTAAATAGGGTTATCCACAGACAAACCTACTTCTCATTCTTTTCATAAACTGGGAGATATGATCATTTCAGAAAAAAAAATAAACGCGTGGCCTAACCATGCTGATACTATGTGAAGGTAATAATAGGGTTTACCGACTAAATATAAACTGGAATACCATTTAAACCCCAAGGAAACAAAATCAATGAGGGTGTAATAATGAATGGGAACGAAAAAAAATTAAAAATATCACAAGACTTTAATCAGCAGAACTGAGCAGGGTAGGGAAAAGTGAGGCATTTAAATTGCCCCCACGACCTTTACTTTTTCATGCAGACGAGGTTGCATTCGCCGAACTAGCCTGATGGGAACCGAGAGTAAACCATAAGGTCTTGTCAATCGTTGCTACGTCTCTGGCACTCGGTAGGATAAGTCCGGAGGGTAGGAACCTCTGGCATCGATTCCTTCGAAAACGGGAACTAGCCGGAGGAAAAACCATGGACGGCGAAGCTGTGGTGTAATACCTGTAAACAAAACCCAAACGCGCCATAAATACGTTATACACACAAATGGTAAATAGGTTCTGTTGCTAGTGCAACCAGGACAGAAAAGTTGGAACGAGAATGGCTTTCTCACCAGAAGTGAAGGCGCAATGCGAGACAACCAGTCCTCGCTCCGCAGGACTGAAAACGCCTTCCCCCTTGGTTACAAAACCCTTATTCGCAAATTTTCTGGAACATCAATACCCTGGACAAAAAAAAACATGATAAGGTTAGCGTAGTGAAGAATTACAGGATGAAAAAAAAAAAAACACAACACGAATAACCTAAATAAACTTTCAGTCTTGGACCAATAACAGGATATAAACAATACGACCCTGTGGAAAAAGAAAGGAATACTCGGCTACCAAAATGCTGAAGATAACACGCTCGCCTCTGGCATCCCTGCCAAGCGATTCAGATCTGGAAGCTGCGAGAAAAAAAAGATGAACGAGAAATGAAAATGAAACGAAGTCTGGAAAATAGAATAACAATGGGTAGACGGGGGTTTAAAAAGGCGAACTGCCATCCAAATACCACTACCCCACAGCTGTACATGCTGCAGCGATTGCTGGTTGAATGTATAGGGAAAAAACGTTAACCCTAAATTGCAATGGTCGGGTGTTGCACAAAATCCCGAGGGGGATTTGACAAATCATAGCGTGTAGAACAAGCAGTACTAGTTCAGCGTGGTTGTTTTTATTCAGCCCTAAATTCTAAGTACCGCACAGGTGATAATTCGGCCCAAGCGCTGCGATCTGTCCCTGCCGAGGTGAACCATATCAATGGGCCTCCTAACTTGTGTTGACACCTGCCGAGTTCATCGAGCCAAAGTACCGTGGTTGGAAACCCCATATTCTCGAAATAAGAGAAGTCCACCCCAACCTGTACCTGGAACAATCTCAGTGCATTAGAGTGAGACACGTATAGCTTCCTACCTCCCGAGACGGGTTGATGGGCTGTGGTGAGTACTCGTACAGCTGAATGCGGAACACTGCTGTGGCGGGTTCACCCATCCGAACACTCCAGCAAAACGAAAAGGCGTTAGTACCTGACGCACGAACAAGTGAGAACTGTTAATAATGGTGTTTAAGAAATCAGAGATGAGCCTATTGCCGATTGAGTTCATATTATCGTACTGGTTCATAAAATATAGATTGTGAAATTTTAAATCGAGGGGGGGTTTATTTAACGTTGATTATATACGGTGGGAGCATATTCAAATACCCCGTAATATGCGTTGTAGGTTTTATATGACCATTTTATATAACGTCCCTCTTATACTATACAATAATCATATTCGATGTGAATATAAATGGCCGTATAACAATTCTTACATTATGTGTAGTTAAATAGTAGTTGGATGATTTTATATTATGGGAAGTGAAAAGGGTAATATATCCACCTTATGTTAGGTGGATGTAAATGGAAATGAAATAACCTTAGAAGATGTGGATTTTAATTAAGTGGAATAATAATTATACATAAATGGTTGGAGTGAGTAGGACAACACCTATATGTATATGTATATGTATATATATATATATATATATATATATATATATATATATATATATATATATATATATAGGTATATAATTGGATTTAAAATAAAATTTGAGGGTTTCCAAGTAGAGATTGTAAGGGGTATTATCACTAATAGAGATCAAAGAAGATACTCGCAAATAGAGATCAAAGAGGATACAATACTTTGGGATCCTGGAAAAAAAAATAAAAATTTGGAGGTGTGACATACCAATTAACCAAATACCGCAGCAATAAGAAATAACGTATATGATGGGACATATATTTTTCCTTAGCTTTCATAGGGAAAATGTCAGTTCTCTTAATATTTCCTGTGCCATGGTGCTCATACACTTCCCACGAAACGCTCGAAAATACGATTTGTTCAGATTGTGAATAATTTGATGGAACCTTGTAATGGACCCCCAAGAATCAAATTCAACTATCTCAATTGATCAAAATATCAGTTCATCAATTTCTATGAAGAGCTTTTGACATTTGGTTTAAAATTAAGAAGTGAGACATTGGGTCAGTGATAGCCTAGGGTCTGTGAGGCTTCTTTGATGACCATCTCTTATAGTCGCGCTTACCCTCTGTTAATGAAACTCCACTCAACCTTAACAATTAATATGCTGAATTTCAAGATACGATTTCATTAGTATGTCGAACTCAATCTCGAAATTAAATGAAATATTAAAAAAAAACTTCATATGAAACTTAATATCTGCAGAATTTTAAGATGCGATTTATTAAGTATGCCAACCTAACGAATATTCACATTAAAAGAAATTTTAAACTGTGCTAGATTTTAAGTATTATTATTTTTGTTCATTTAATATGTGAACGTTGGTTACCATCAATTATTTATATAATGTTTATATATTTACATAATTATATCAGTTGGCATTTGATTGAGTTAAATTTAATTAAAATAAATTATTATACAAAATTTTAATATACTAAAATGTTATTTGTAAAAAAAAATAAATATTAAAAATAGTTTAAATTTAAAAAAAAAAATTATATAATTTTATATATAAAAATATGCATACACAACCCAATAAAAAGTTTAATATTAAAAAGTTAGAATGTAATATTTTATAAAAATTATAAAAATTTAACTATATAATAATTAAAATTATATTACTAGCCATATTTAATAATTTTTTTTATTTAAATTTATTTAATTTAAACAATAACATAAATTTATAACTAAAATATGAGAATTATTAAATTTTATAATATAATTTTGTATCATAATAACAAATTCTGTTTAATTTAAATTTTTATATAAAATTATATATAACATATTTTAATATAATTTTAAAATTTTAAATTAATTTAATATTAAAACAATTTTCGTAATTTCTTGTTAAATTAGAATTTTTATCCATCAAAATTATATATATGATGATGACTAATGTCCATATATTATTTTGAAATAAATTTAAACTTTGGATAAATTTATAAAACAAAATATAAAAATTATTAAATTTTATAATATAATTGTTCATCATAATAACAAATTCGATTTAATTTTAATTTTTGTATAAACTTATATATAACATATTTTAATATTATTTTAAAATTTTAAATTAACCACTATTAAAACCATTTTCATAATTTCTTGTCATATTAGAATTTATATATACGAAGGTTATATATATTATTTTGACTTTAAATTTTATGCTACTGAATTTTATTTTAAATTTATCCCAAAAAAATCCCTTATATTTTAAATATAATAGAGCCGTTGTGTATAAATAGGTTGAAATAGAGTATTAAAACCAAACCTGCCATATACGCCTATAGTTATAGATTAGCGAACTTCATGGGTTTAGCTTCACCATTTGTGATTTTCTATGACTTATCTTCCAAATTTGGCGAATATTAAAAAATCAATGTCTACAGCACGCAGGGTTAAAGAAATTACTAGCCATTTCTGTCTTTCTATTACTTGATTACCAAAAATTCCGCCAAAATAGCCCATGTCCAAAAATCAATTCGAAATAGCAGATATCTAAAAGCTAGTTTTAAAATTTATGAGAGTGGGCACATATCTGGCAGAGAATATGGTAATGGTAAAGGCATGTGAGAACCGTGCGCACAATAAAAAGTGACTCTATTTGAGCTCAGGATTAATCGTAGGCCCAACTTGTTTTTAGGTAAGGATGAAACAATAACCTCTACGACCACTGCATTAAATTACAGTACACAGAAGAAATCCCCAAATTCTAAAAACACTCAGGACTAAATTCCTAAATTCGAAAATATTGTTCGCACCAAAAATTCAATACAAAATAAATAGCATATATATATTTGAGATATTTAAGAATTAATTTTATGAATCCACATTAAGTACCTGAATTAGGAACTCCGTAACAATGTACAACTACTCCAGCAGAAAAAATTGATTCACTGCAAACCAGCAAAATGAAAAGATGGACAGAGATTAAAAACACAGCCTGGCAATGATGGGTAGCGCCAGATATATGGCTTAGAAAAATGTACCTGCAACCAGACACCATTATAAGTAAGAAAATATTTGTGCCACTTCATCTTTAAAGAAACATCTAATTAAAAAAAAAATGAACATACGTTTCAACCTCTTTTCTTTATTCCCTGATCTAAGTGCAAATCCAGGAAACCCCCGCTCGGAAAAACTTTAGAGAAACATCTTTTCATAAAGATAAATAAGGACTATAACAGCCGCTTTGTTGGAATTTTCAAAATTCCAAAACAATAAACAGCCCCTCTTAACACAGAGAATAATCCAAAAAAAAATTCACTCACAGACAGAGTTTTCAACTCAGAAAAATTTATATTTCATATAAAAAAAACTGTTGTAACAATTCTTCTATCTTTCCACTGCTGGGAGATTACAAAATATGGAACTGCTTCACACATAGTGTCCATATCACTCTTCTCTGTCTCACACAGAGAAATACTCTGTTTCTGCTGTTATGTGTAATTTAAAAATTACAACTCTGTCTTTTACAAAATGTACTCTGCTGTGCATAAAAACTTTGCTCTCTGTTTTTTAAAATGCGTTGTTGTGCATAAAAACATTACATAACAAAACGGCTCTATGTCTCTACATATTACAAAACATAAAATATCTGTATCATCAATTTCTCAACCACTAAATTTCACCGCTTGGAAAAACATTAATGGTCTCATAAATTTCTGTCAGCACCACTTGGAACGCATTGATCACAGCTTGACTTGGTGGTACCGCTGTTCTTTCTTCCTTCCCGCACTGTTGTGCTTTCCTTTCTTTTTATTTACACTGCTGTGTAATTACAACATATGCTTCACGGCTTTTACAATGTGCTGGGCACATATCTATTTACCTTACGGGCCTTTTTAATATATAATTCACATATATTAAAAACAAACAAACAAATAAAACATTAAAAACCAACTGTTAAAAAAAATGCCGTGATTAAAAGATTTAACCCGCAATCCTTTGTTACCATATAACATGTGGGCCGTATAAAACATATGTGGGCCCCCCCGCTGCGGTGATGTCAGTAACAATTCCGAGGGGGTAATCTCCTCCCCCTTCCTTGCTTGATGGACCCCCGCGGACAATCTTGCCGCCTTGACTATTCGTTGCCGCCTGCTGTTATGCGGGCAGTTGGAATTAATTCCAACACTCCCCCTTAATTTCAACTGCTGGGTTTTCTTGCATACCCATGCATTTCCTGAAATGTTCAAAGCTTTTCTGCTGTAGTGGCTTTGTCAAAATATCTGCAAATTGATCCTCTGTTCTGCAATGCTGCAAAAGAATCTCGCCATTGCTAACCAATTCCCGTATGAAATGAAACTTGGTGTCAATGTGTTTTGTCCTTTTATGAAAAACAGAATTTTTAGACAATGCAATAGCTGAACTATTGTCACAAAAAATCATTGTCCCTTTTACCTGTTCTTGACATAAGCTTCTCAACATTTTCCGCATCCAAACTGCTTGACACGCTGCTGCTGTAGCTGCCACATATTCTGCTTCTGCTGTAGACAACGCTACAATGGGTTGTTTCTTAGAAGCCCATGAAATGGCTCCTGAACCCATGTGAAAAATATAACCGGAAGTGCTCTTCCGATCATCTACACTTCCAGCCCAATCACTGTCCGTGTATCCAACTAAATCTGAACATTCTGAAGTAGTATACAAAATACCAAATTTCTTTGTACCTTTAACATATGTCAAAATTCTTTTTGCTGCTTGCCAATGTGCATCCTTTGGCTTTTCCATGAACCTGGAAATCAAACTAACAGCATGCATTATGTCCAGCCTAGTTGCAGTCAAATACATAAGGCTGCCAACTATTCTCTTGTATAAACTAGAATCAAAATCCTTACTGCTATCCTCTCTGCTGAGTTTTAATCCCATCACTGTGGGAGTGATAGCTGCTTTGCATTCCTGCATGTTAAATCTTTCAAGCACCTCATTAACATACTTTTCCTGTGAGATAAAAATCCCATTTTTATCTTGTTCTACTTCTATTCCCAAGAAGTATCTCAGCAAACCCATATCAGTCATTTCAAATTCCTCTTTCATGACTATTTTAAAATGTTCAATAAGGCAATCATCATTACCTGTAAAAATAACATCATCAACATACAAGACTACAATCAAAATTTTACCATCTTGTTCTTTGATGTAGAGGGTGGGTTCTCCCTCACACTTTTCAAAACCATTTTCCAGTAGATATGAATCTATCCTACTGTACTACGCTCTTGGCGCTTGCTTCAGCCCATAAAGAGCCTTCTTCAACTTGCATACCTTGTGCTCTTGGCCTTTCTTCTCATAGCCGATATGTTGTTCTATGTAAACCTCTTTCATTAACACTCCATTCAGGAATGCTGACTTCACGTCCATTTGGTAAACTTTCCATTTGTTTTGTGCTGCTATGGACAACACTGCTCTCACGGTTTCCATTCTGGCAACCGGTGCGAAAGTTTCCTCATAATCTATGCCATGCTTCTGCTTATAGCCTTTGACAACAAGCTTTGCCTTGTGTCTCTCTATCTTGCCTTCAGCATTACTCTTGGTCTTGTAGACCCATTTAACACCAATGACATCTTTACCTTTTGGGAGTTCAACCAAATCCCAAGTTTTGTTCCTCTCTATGGCATTTATTTCCTCATCCATAGCTTCTATCCATTTCTTATCCTTGATAGCTTCTTCGAAATGAACAAGATCATCAACATGACAATATAACGCAAACAAAGAATTGATACCTTCATTAGCTAAATCTTGTTCATAAATTTCTTTCAAACTTCTGAATTTCTTACCTCTTTCAGTAGGTGTACAAGTACTTGAAGAAGCACTTGAATTTCCTCCTTGTGGTGTGCTTGGAGAAGCACTGTCATTTCTCCTCAAGGGTGTGCTCTGCGGTGTTGGTGCTGCTGTTTGGGGATGTATTTCAGCCACTTCATCATCATTCTCATCATGAGATAAACAGTGTTTAAACATTCACCGTTTTCTCTATGCTTCCATCCCAAGCTTCCTCTTCAATGAACTGAACGTCCCTGCTCACAAGAAACTTCTTGCTGGATGGGTTATATAACCTGTATGCCTTGGATTCCTCACTGTATCCAATGAAAATACATTTCTCTCCCTTGCTGTCCAACTTCTTCCTTAGCTGATCCGGAATGTGTGCATAAGCCACACATCCGAAAACCTTCATATGTGTGACACTTTGCTTTGCGCCACTCCATGCCTCTTCTGGCACTTTGTTCATTACTGCTTTTGTAGGGCACCTGTTCAAGATATACGCTGCACAATGTACAGCTTCGGCCCAATAATCATTCGGCAAATGCTTTGCCTTTAACATACTCCTCGCCATGTCCATTATGGTTCGGTTCTTCCTTTCGGCTACTCCATTTTGCTGCGGAGTATATCTAGTGGTAAATTGCTTTTGAATACCATTTTCTCTACAAAAACGTAGAAAATATTTAGATATATACTCACCTCCTCTATCTGTCCTTAAGACTTTGATATGCAGCCCACTCTGGGTCTCAACAAGTGCTTTGAAATTGCAAAATTTTTCAAACACTTCACTTTTATTTTTCAAAAAGTAAACCCAAGTTTTTCTTGTAAAATCATCTATAAATGTTAAGATATAGTGGCTGTTCGCAAGTGATGGAGTTTGCATTGGTCCACATACATCTGAGTGGACAATCTCTAAGGGTGCTTTTGCCCTTATGCTTTTCCCGGAAGGAAAACTTTCTCTGTGTTGTTTCCCAAGAATACAACCTTCACAAAGGTTGTCCGGTTTCTCTATCAATGGTAAACCACTTACCATTCCTTTTCTGTTCAACAGATTAAGACCTCCAAAGTTGAGATGTCCAAATCTCAAGTGCCATAACCAATTATCATCCTTTGGTTCGCTTTGAAAAGTCTCCTGTGCAACTGCTACTTTCTCTTCGCCATTCTTCAAGTCCGCTCTCATTCTGAGAGGGAACATCCTGTTCCTTGTCATCTTCACTTCAGCAATACACTGTTTGCTGGGTGGTTTATCCATGATGGTACAAACATCATTATCAAAGAAAACATTATATCCCTTATGGACAAGCTGTCCAACACTTAAGAGATTACACTTCATTCCTGGAACATAATAAACATCTGCTATGGTTTTCCTTGCACCTAATCTTGTTAAAACATTCACATCTCCTTTTCCCATAACAGAAACTTTGCTATCAGTTCCTAGTGTGACTTGTGACTGCACACTCTCATCTAACATAGAAAACATTGCTAAGTTTCCTGTCATATGGTTACTACAACCGGAGTCTAGAAACCATAAGTCTTCAGATTTTTCTTCAGCCATATTACAAGCTAAAAACAAATTACTTTGATTGTTGTTTTCTTTTGTGAAATTTGCACTAGTTTCACTTCTCATATCATTCTGCTTCTTCTTTCTACATTCATTAGCATAATGACCATATTTTTTACAATTGTAACATTGGACATTGGATTTATCATACCTTTGTCCTTGATCATTCTGCTGGCTGCTGCCTTGGCCTTGATGCTGATTTGGATTGCTGCCCCTTCCGTGAGCATTTGCTGGACTGTTCCTTCCACCTCTGTTCTGGCTTCTGCCTCTTCCTCTCTTGTTTCCTCTACCTTGTCCTCTTCCTCTTCCGAAAGACATCTGGGTCTTAAAGGCTTGCTCAAGAGATGAGTTTTCACTCCTACCCAATCTCTGTTCATGGGTCATCAGTGATGCATGTAATTCATCCACTGAAAACTTTGTGAGATCCCTTGTCTCTTCTATGGTGGTGACAATCACATCGAATCTTGAGGGTAAACTTCTCAAGAGTTTCTCCACAATCCTCTTGTCCTCAAGAGTCTCTCCATGAGATCTGATTTGAGTGACCATTCCAATCACATGAGTGAAGAATGAGTCAATGTTATCTGACTCTTTCATGCAGAGAGTCTCAAAGTCTCTCCTCAGCAACTGAAGTTTTGTTGTCTTCACTCTCTCCATACCCTGATAAGCTGTCTTGAGAGTTTCCCATGCTTCACTGGATTTCTTGGCTGCTCCTATCCCTGGAAACACACTCTCATGCACTGCTTGATACAAGAAGAAAAGAGCCTTGGCATCTTTCTTCCTATTGTTCTTCAGTGACTCCTTTTCTGCCTGAGTTAAAAGAAAAAACTCTACTTCATTTGCTGGCTCTTCAAAGCCATCCTCAACTAATTCCCATAATTCTTGTGAGGTAAATAAAGCTTTCATAGTTATTGACCAGTAATCATAATTCTTTCCATTGAATTGTGGGAGATGGATATTTCCCAAACTCATACCTGTGCTGGCTCCTGCCATTCTGCACTTTTAACTATGATAAAAACACTTGACTGTGTTTTAAAACTAACCAACTGTTCTGCAACAGTAACACAAGACTAAAATAGAGAAATACCTTCGAATTCTTCTTGTCTGAACCTTCACTCTGCTGGAGAGGCTTCTGCAAAAACAAACTCTTTTCCTTCAGCTTATTTGACCTTCAAATAGCCTGGATTGGCTCTGATACCATGTTGGAATTTTTAGAATTCCAAAACAATAAACAGTCCCTCTTTAACACAGAGAATAATCCAAAAAAAAATTCACTCACAGACAGAGTTTTCAACTCAGAAAAATTTATATTTCATATAAAAAAAACTGCTGTAACAATTCTTCTATCTTTCCACTGCTGGGAGATTACAAAATATGGAACTGCTTCACACACAGTGTCCAAATCACTCTTCTCTGTCTCACACAGAGAAATACTATGTTTCTACTTTTCTGTGTAATTTAAAAAGTACAACTCTGTCTTTTACAAAATGCACTTTGCTGTGCATAAAAACTCTGCTCTCTGTTTTTTAAAATGCGCTGCTGTGCATAAAAACATTACATAACAAAACAGCTCTGTGTCTCTAAATATTACAAAACAGAAAATATATGTATCATCAATTGCTCAACCACTAAATTTCACCGCTTGGAAAAACATTAATGGTCTCATAAATTTCTTTCAGCACCGCTTGGAACGCATTGATCACAGCTTGACTTGGTGGTACCGCTGTTCTTTCTTCCTTCCCGCACTGTTGTGCTTTCCTTTCTTTTTATTTACACTACTGTGTAATTACAACATATGCTTCACGGCTTTTACAATGTGCTGGGCACATATCTATTCACCTTACGGGCCTTTTTAATATATAATTCACATATATTAAAAACAAACAAACAAATAAAACATTAAAAACCAACTGTTAAAAAAAATGTCGTGATTAAAAGATTTAACCCGCAATCCTTTGTTACCATATAACATGTGGGTCGTATAAAATATATGTGAGCCCCCCCGCTGCGGTGATGTCAGCAACAATTCCGAGGGGGTAATCTCCTCCCCCTGCCTTGCTTGATGGACCCCCGCGGACAATCTTGCCGCCTTGACTATTCGCTGCCGCCTGCTGTTATGCGGGCAGTTGGAATTAATTCCAACACGCTTCACCACCTTCTTAGGTAAATGAATATCATGGTTTCATCTCTAATATATCTTGTACTCTGCATTCTAAAACAGATAAAATTGGCACGCCCAGCAATTCACACACAACTAAAGAGAAATCGATTCGCACAGTAAAAACATTAAAACACCCATAAAGAAAAACCAAACCAAGCAACATGGCCATGCTGCAGACAAAAAAATAAACAAGCGAAGCCAAGCCAATCCAAAGCGGAATGCAAAAACAATTGAGATGGAAGTGCTGTTTTTCTTGGTTCTGAGCATTGCTTTATGTAGACTCAATTTCCAACGGTCACTAGTTTTGCAGATTTAAATTATTTTAGATTTTTATTAAGGCCCGTTTTTTTCACTTTTTCCTTTCTTTCTAAAATTAGGGTGCACCCGCGATGAACCATAGAACTTTCTTTTGTTTTTATTGCATTCTAAACTAAATTTTTGCTACATTAAAAAGAAATATTTATTTAAAAAAAAAAAAATTGATGTCATGATTACATGGATCATATAAATTTGAGTCGTTCAAAGCATTTAAATTTCCTCGAGGGGTGTTATACTCTATCTACTTAGGTATCATATAATATTCTCATCAAAAAATCAAAGTCGCATATCGCTTAATCAAAGTTTTTTTTTTTATATGCCTATTTGCTATTTATTATTAAGTAATATTCGGACATAAAATATTTACGAGAAGGCATGGAACTTACTATAATTTTAAGTTAATTTAATGATTGATAGGAATATTCGATAACAAATAGAGAGTGTGATTAAATTTCTAACCATGGAGGGAAGACGTAGCCATTCGTAATATTTGGGCTTCGTAATAGTCTTAACAGTTTTTTGGGGACATTCCTTATTATAAAAAAAGAGTAATTGAACACGATATTTTGAACTTAATATGGTTGTGTGTTCTATTTTTACACTGTAAAGCGTTTTTATTTGAAAACAAGCCACCTAAAGTGCCACCTGTATCATTATGTACCATTGATGTTCATGTTAGACGATTCAAATGATTTCAACCTTTGATTCATAACTGTTATTATTTAGTTATAAAAACGACTTTAAACTTCTTGAATGGGCATTTCCACTTAACAGAACGACTACTAGATAGAGTCTTCGCCAAGAGGGGCAAAAATGGATATAAAATGTTAGCGTCAGAGCTGGTTAACGCAATTGTGCCGATGCCGGCTGCTTTCAACCCGAAATCGACCCAATTGGGATTTCCCACCGGCATCTGATGGCGGCTCGTCCTTGTAAATAATCGATTGCCTTCACTGGTGCGCTAAATTAATCCGAGAGAAGAACATTGCAAAGATTGGAGATATATAAGTCCACCTTGAAAGGCTAGAAGAGGACAGGGAGCTTCGCATCCCACCAGTCCCAAACTCATGTGGCAGCTCATACTTATTCCCCATCAACATTGGAGACGGGCAAGAAGGTTAAGACGTGAAAGTCAGCACGATAGTTTCCATCTCTACAGAGAGCTCTGAGGAAGACAGTGGACAGTCAAAAAAGGGACAGGGACCAACTGCAAGCTGCGTGTTTTTGGTTAGCATATTTCACGTTTTGGAGTAAATCTTAGACGCACTTGGCCATTTTTGTCGATCAACAATTTTAATATTGAACTCTCATAGCTCATCCACATGCACAAAGCGCTCTTTGTTTTTTGGTCATTATGGTGCTGCAGAGCACACTCACATAGCCCTTGCAATGGCTTCGCTTCGGCTCCTAGTGGTGAACAAATTTACTAAAATTATTGAATGAACAAACTCTTCGATGAATATTGTTGTGGAGCAATTAATTCGAACAATATTACAACTGCAAATATTAACTTTAACAGTAGGGGTGGATGACATGTGCGTGAGAGGGCTCAAATAGACCCATGACATAACAGTGTTGAGCTCTTTGAAACCCCGGGTAGCGTGACACTATGAATTTCGGAGTTTATCATGGTAGTTGGAGGAGTTAGTTACTGAGGCATTCATTCTCATCCATGCTAGTGCTAGTGGTAACCTTAGCTTTTTTTTCTTAAAATGTTTTACTTCATAATGTTTGATATTTGCCAAATGGGCTTGGGACCAAGGCTTAACCCGAAAATAGGTTGCATTCTCGCAGGCCATTCTGGTACATTGAGGTAGTGGCCGTAGGCAGGTCATGACCTGCATGCACATATCAGAGACTTGAGCCCACCCCGAGTTCTTCTTAAAGCTTGGCATTGCTTTTTTATTGGTAAGGCTATGGTCTAGCAGTATATTGATGGGAATTAACCACAATTAGACCATTCTTGATCCTCAGCCTCCATATTCTCCTTGAGATTTGCCGCTTCTTTTTCCTCGGCCTCCATCTTCTCCTTAAGGTTTGCCATTTCTTTTTGTTTGTTGGACTGTGGTCCAGCCATGCTGCAAGCTCGATTCTCAATGTATTTATATATGGAATTTATTCGAGAACGCCAAAGCTAATTGTCCTGAAGTTTCAATCCTGTCCCATCAAAAAACAGAGTGATTTTTGGCCAAAATAAATAAATTCTCAAATTTTGATTTAAAATCAGTTCTTTAATGGTATATATGGATTCAGCACTTGAAAAAGAACCTTGAAACTCTAGATTGTGGAAAATTTATTGCTCAATATTGACCCACCAGGATTGTGGAAAATTTACAACGGATTCCAACCAATCCTTCTGATTCTGGACAAATTTAACTCAAAAAAACCATAAAAACTTCCAAAATGTATAACATATAGATGACGGCTTAAAGGAACAATGTAAATCAGTCGAGCAGGTATGTTTCAAGTCCGGGTCTGGTCAAATGCCTCTTGTACCTGTAAATTCTGAATAGATAAAATATTTATTTCCGTTAAAAATATATTGAACTAATTCTACAACAAATTAACACCGTCAAATAATAATATTAGATATTAGTTCTCTCTGGGCCTGAGTACTTACATCTTGATGAAATAATATTTTTCTTTCATTCATTTCATTCTTGAAACAGAGAAAGAACTTTCAAGAAGTGTCTAAATTTGACCAGCATTAAATAAAATGACTCTTTATCTCCACCGAGCCATTCAATTCATGCAGGATTTTTGTCTAAACTATAAAGTATTCGCAGCTAAAGCAAGGTTTAAGCCATGAAGGATTGTAAGCTATCTGTATGCATTACATATTTGAAAATTCAGGGGAATATTTCAAAAATTCTCATGAACGATGAAAAGTTAAGGCTAAGAAGATTACCCGTGGGGAAAACGCAAACCTGAGGCAAAAAAATGCCTCAGCAAACCTTGATATGATATATGTAGATTGCTTTGACTAGTTACACAGGATTCTGAGCTTCCCCGCTAACGAAAACAGAACTGATACAAAATAGTAAATGTAACTGAATTGGGAAGGATTGGATGCATAATCCACAAATCTAACTTTGTAGATTATGGAACTTATTTCATCCTTCTATACAATCTACAAAACTATGTTATTAATGGACGAGTAGAAATGATTGGTTACATGATCCACAAAACTAACTTTATAAAACATGGAACTTATCTCAACTCATCATTTTCTAATCTAAAAAGCTAAGCCATTAATAGAGGAAGTCATACCTTTGACATCCTAGAAAGAATTTTAATACATAATCTTTTCTAAAAATTAAATGTATATGTAATTGTATTATTTTTTTCATTGTAAAAGATATAATATGTATGTTATTCACTAACTTAATATATAATTTCACTACTTATGATTATACTGGCATAAATTTCACTATATTTTCCCATCTTTTCTTAATTTGAATTTATGCCATTCAAACAACAAAGATGTAAAAGTTATTTTATTTTTGAAGAACCTACTCGTTATTCAATTTTCTTAATGAAAAAAGCATAAAAAAAATGAAAATATAAAAAAAAGTTAAATGAATTTATAAAGTTAACAAAAATATTAAAATGAACAAATATCAAATCTTTCGTATTACAATCTTAAACTCTATTCAAACTACTTTCTAATTTAATGTAGATATCAAAGTAACTTATTAAAATTTAGTTTTCCACATTACATATACATATAAAGTGACAGTTTTTCAATTCTAAAAATGAAAAATGGAAAAATGTATGTGATTAAGAGTATGTGCAGGACTAGTAAGAATTTCAACTATAATTGACTTTATTTTATGAGAAAAAAAAATTCAAAAAAACCATAAAATTAAAATTGCTTAAATATATTTTAAATATAAATTAGTTATAAGAATTTAAAGTTTTAAAATAATAATAATAATATTTAAAAGAAAAATAACAATTAAGAGAAAATATTGATTTACATTAACCACTAATTTTTTTTTTATAAGCTTGGTAGGACTACATCTTCATCATGTCTATTATAGCACCCCGATCGGGGTGGAGAATTGAGTCGGCGACTTCACATCAAGAAGTGCCTTAACAGAGCGCCCGATCTTCATCTATCCAAGACCCAATGGACATTAACCACTAATTTCAAAAACAAAACAAAACAAAACAAAAAATATTTACATTAACCACATTATCTAAAGAATGCACTTTTAAAAATAATGAAAGAGCTTTAAATAAAAAAGTATTGAGCATACCCTTATATAGATGTCATTTCATTTTTTTCCATAAACCCCAACCCTAAATAAATATAAGAAAATATCTCAAAAAAATAAATATCCATCTCCCAAAAACATCTCAAAAAAATAAATCAACTCGCAAAAAAAACCAAACATGGCCTAAAACATAGCTTTAGTAAAAGGAAAAAAGAAACATATCCAGGGCAGATAGTCTATTCCTATTCCAACTGTTTTTCTTCATTAAAATATAACTAAATATATATATATTTATGCATTATATAATTAAATATATATTTACAATGCAATATCGTATAAGCTATGTCACAAGACACATCCCTCAGGGGCTCGTGTCCTATATTTCACGTATTGGACACCAGACGCACCCTAAAATGTGTAACAAACATATTTTTTAGTGTCCTCCAATTGAGACACATGTTTTGGACATGGAAAAAATGTGCCCTAGTGTCTTGGGCTCGAATAGGTGTCCCAGGAAAAAATGAAATTTAAAACCACAACTTGGTTTTTCTTGGGAGTTTTCTTCATTGTTCGCTGCCGAAATCAAATTTTTTTGTTCAATGTGAGGAATTATGTGTGATGACTAATGAGATCAACCATATTTTT
The DNA here is from genome assembly GCA_034641835.2 of Pinus albicaulis. Classification (NCBI taxonomy): domain Eukaryota; kingdom Viridiplantae; phylum Streptophyta; class Pinopsida; order Pinales; family Pinaceae; genus Pinus; species Pinus albicaulis. The sequence goes on from JAXQQM020086344.1 coordinate 171,806, forward strand.
ACCGACTTCTTGTCAAGCCCATGTCATACTCTCATTTTCCAACCTCACTGAGTTGTTTACCGTCATGTCTTGTATCAATATTTTGTAATAGAATTTGATACGATTTTGTATTTACTTTATAAATTTTTAAAATTTATTTTAATATAAAGGTCCAATGAACATGATTTTGTCGATGTCCTAAATTATCTTTGTTTTACTAATATTGTAACATACATATAGATTTTTGGTTCATATCTAAATACATATGCATAAGCATATGTTTGAATGTGTATCTACATATGTGCGTATAGATGTAAAGCACTCCTGAGTTTTTCATAAATTAAAAGTGGGATAAATCAATGGTTTCTCCATAATGACTGTATGGAAGATCCATCTGAACTCCACAGGAGTGATAATTGTTTTGCATGTATTTGATTTGTATACCTTCACTAAAATTTCATATCTAATTTCAAATCGTTGCCCCAGAAGAAACTCCTCTAATATCAAGAGATCAATTTCAAAATAATCACCATACATCATGTGATGAATCTACTTGTATCTAAAAAATTCACCATTCTATTTTCTATCCATTAAGCTATTTAGTATTGATGTACTTCTATGTACTCATTTTCAGGAAATTGTTTTCACTCTCATACATGAAATAGAGAGATGTTAGTATCTTCCTAGATTTTGTTACTTGTAATATTGGGAGAGCTATTTCGTGTCCCATTATCATTGTTTTCAGCAAAAACAAGAAAAATGGTATATGAAAAGAACAACGGAAAATAATCTCAACCAACATGATGTCATCATAAGGCAACAAGTTCAAGAGAGTAGATTATTGATAGTTGTTTATAAGGCAACAATTCAAGAGATTAGATTATTGATAATTGTATATGGGAATGTAATAAGCTCCTAATTGTTAGAGCTGTACAACCAGAATATATGTTTTCTTCTAGATGAATGCATAACTTCATACTAAATACTAAATAGATATCATACTGATTCATATCTGTAGATGTTCTAATTTCTAAAAAATATGGATTAGACACTATATTTTAATATTTTTTTTAATATATCTAATTTTCTATATATTATATATATCGTATGATTTGTATCTTATTTTCAGGGTCACTGTGTCTCGTGTCGAATACTCTTATTTATGTGTCATCTCTATCTTGTGTCCTCATGTCATGTGACTTAACGTATCCTTTGTATATTTTTTAAATTAATTTAAGAAAAAAACATATATATTATATTTAGACATAAAAAAATAAGTTAGTTTCTAAAATATACCAATTATGGAGCTTTAATTTATAGGGGCATAGATATATAAAGAAAAATGAATGAAATCATAAGAATTAACCAAGCTAAACCACTTAAGAGGGATGGGGGTTGGTCTCCCTAACCCATCTCACTCACGCAGCTACTGAAGAGAGATGGGCTTGGGCTCCTTTGCCATCTTGTTGTTGTTGACCTTCCCTCCTATGAGGCCTCCTTGGCTTTTTCTCTGACTACACCGTTGATCTACCCTTTAATCTGATGTTGTTACACAGTTGTATATATCATAGAATTTACCTGATTCTATGATATATACAAGTGTGTAACAAAATCAGATTAACTAGACTCAATCTGATGCTATTAGATAAATATAGTAACGAGCAATCTTATAAAATAAAGCTGGCTTTAGTTTTTTTTTTTTTTTAATATTTCCGAAAACACCATAAAATTAAAAAATGTTTAATTATATTTTAAATATAAATTGATTTTTATTTAAAAATAGTAATAATAATATTTAAAAAAAAAAAAATTATATTAACTATTAATTTTAAAACAAAAAATAATATTTAAAAAAAAATTGAGAAAAAATCTATTTATATTATGTAAATTGTCTTTTAAAAATAATGAAGAAAATTTAAATAAGAAAATATTGAGCATACTCTTATATATATGTCATCTCATTTTTTTTTCCATACACCATAATTCTAAATAATAATAATAATAATAATAAACTATCTCAAAAAAATAAATATCTATTTCCCAAAAACATTTAAAAATAAATAAATCAACTCCCGGAAAAACCAAACAAAACAGTGCCTCAAACGTTGCTTTAGTAAAATGGAAAAAGAAACATATCCAACGCAGATAGACTATTCCATCCACAAGTGAAAGTAAAAGACACAACGAAATACATATTTAATATAAAAATCTAAAGCATATTTATACATTATATAGTTAAATATATATTTATAAGCTAATATCATGTCATTTATACCTTCTTGTTGAGTATACCCTTTGCAAACTAGTCTAGCTTTGTTTCTTACAACAACCCCATTCTCATTTAACTTGTTCTTGAAAATCCATTTAGTTCCAATGACATTTTTATCATGTGGTCTTGGTAGCAATTCCCAAGTGTCATTCTTTTCAATTTGATCAAGCTCTTCATCCTTGGCTTGCTTCCAACATTCACCTTTGCTAGCTTGATTGACATTGTGTCGTTCAATTGTGGATAGAAGTGCCAGATGACTAGAAGATCCCACCAGAGTTCTCCTTGTTCGTACACCCGATTCCTTGTCTCCCAAAATTTGAGACTCAGGATGATTCTTTTGAACATATCTGGATGGAGCTTTTTCAGATAGATCATTTTCAGGTTTTTCATTGGATCCACTGTCTATATCATTTCTATTTGATGTAGAAGGCCATAAGTCACCATCATATTCTTTTGTTGTTTGGTTTTCTTCTTTAGGAGATGCAGGAGACTCATCAATAACAACATCAATACATTCAACAATATTTTGAAGCCTTTCATTATAACATCTGTATGCTTTGCTTGAAGATGAGTAAACAAGAAATATTCTTTTATCTGATCTAGGTTCAAACTTGCCAAGCTTTTCATCATTATTTTTAATAAAGCATTTGCTTCCAAAAACTCTAAAATGCTTTACAGAGGGAGATTTACCATACCAGAGTTCATTTGGAGTTTTATCACTATTTACCCGAACATGTGCTTTGTTGAGAATGTTTGCTGCTATATGTGTTGCTTCTCCCTAGAAAGTGTTAGGTGTTCCAAAATCATCAAGAATAGCTCTAGCCATTTGTTGAATTGTTCTATTCATTCTTTCTGCTACGCCATTTTTTTGTGGAGTGCCAGCTACAGAGAATTGTCTTTTTATGCCATGTTGTTCACAAAATTCAAGGAATTCATTTGATGTATATTCTCCTCCTCGATCAGATCTAAGACACTTGATTTTTAGATCCAATTCATTTTCAACCAGTGCTTTGAAGATCTGAAATTTTTCAAATTCTTCATCTTTGTGTTTAATGAACCCGATCCAACACATTCTAGAGTAATCATCAATAAATAAGATATAGTATTCTTCCCCACGTGGTGACTTTTTCCTCATAGGTCCACATATGTCAGTATGAATGAGTTCAAGAGGCTAACTTGATGATCCTTCTTTGGCATCAAATCGTACTATAGTATGCTTACCGAATTGACAAGATTTGCATATGATACTTTCTGGTAGATTAATATTGGGAAGATCACGAACAGCTTGAAGTCTGCTTGCTTTGTTGATTTGAGAGAAGCTCAGATGCCCCAGCCTTCTATGTCATAGCCAATTTTCTGAAGACTTGCTCAAGTAACATTGATCTTTGTAGTTCTTCAGTACATACAGGTTGCTTGGATTTCTTTTCCCTTTTATAATAATTTTACCCGTATCAAGATCACGAACCACACATTCTTTTGAACTAAAAACAACTTCTGTTCCTTGATCACACATTTGACTTACACTTAACAGGTTATGCCTTAATCCATCCACATACATGACATCTTTAGCCTTCACCTTTTGTTTTAGAAACACTGACCCTTTTCCTTTAATTACAGCAGGAGTATCATTTCCAAATGTAACTTTCTTTTATTTTTCTAGAGCATTATATGCAAGAAGTTTGCTTTTGTCACCTGTCATGTGTCTTGAGCACCCACTATCAATGTACCATTGATTTTCTTCACCTTCTACAAATAACGCTATCCCATAATTTTCAACCAGTATTTCTTTCTTTTTCCACACTTTAGAGCTTGAGGGAACATGCTCTTTTGGCTGGACCTTGCTCCTGCACTCAGATTCTTCATGACCAAAGTTATTGCAATAAGTACATTCAAATTCGTTTTGAAGAGGAGAAAAGTTGTTATAGGTGTTCTTCTTTGGTTCAATATTCATCCTTTTCTTTCTTGCTTCTCTTGTCATGATGGTTTTATATGCAACACATTGAACAACTTTATGACCAAAATTGTGACATGAGAAACATTGTCCATTGAAGTAGAAATTTATGTGATCATGAAATATTCTATTAGAATTTACCTGTTGGTTGTAGCTTCTTTGAAAGATCTCCCTGTTAGTGTTCCTTGAATTGAGATGATCATGCTTTACCTGTAAAGATCCTTTGTCCCCTTGCTGAGTGGCTGAATGTAGTGAACCAGCTGTGGCTGCTTTTAGATAATTTGGTGCTGAAGTCTGGGAAGATTCCCCAGTGTATCCAAGACCTATTTTTATAAGAGGAGACCGTTGTACCTTGATAATCTCATCTAAGGTTTCTGAACCTTTAGTAAATATAAGATTGAGTGATTTCACTTTCTCATTATCTTTCCTTAGACTTACTACTTCACACTCCAATTCCTCAATGCGTTTTTCTTTTGCTTCAAGCTGATTTTCAAGAGTCTCTATGATTATGTTCTTTTCTTCTAGGCTTACCTTGAGTTGAGTGTTTTCTTCAAGACAATCATTGTCTTCTAGAGCATCCACAAAAGTATCCTTTTCTTCTCTAGATTCTTTTGCCATGAGCAGTCTAATATCTTGTTCACATTTTTTCTCACTATCAGATAACCCATTACTGTCTTAATTAATATAGTAACTTTTTCCTGTGCTAGATCGATTCTTATTCCATCTTCCTACTTCTTTCATGATTACCCATACTTCTGCACCAAGACTTTTTCAGATATGCTTTTGTCCATACCTTCCATAATATCAGATATGCTTTTGTCCATATCAAGCTTCTGCAGAAGGACCTGCTCTGAAACCAATTGTTGGGAAAAATACTGAGAGGGGGGGTGAATCAGTATTTAGGGAAAACTAAAAAATTTTACTTTTTCCATGCTCTAAAACCCATACGCTACTTTTATAAAGCCAACTAGCGTATATATGCGGATATCCTTCATAAAACTCGCGTATACACAGAGATCTAATTATGCCATTAGTTATTCACTAATATCATTCCATCATTCATTCATTAGATGTTCTATAAACAGTAAACATGTGCAGTAAGAACAGAATAAACCATCACACATAAGCATCACACATGAACACCAGCATTTTAGGTGGAAACCCAAATCGGGAGAAAACCACCGCTCTAGTTGCTCAGCCTTCAATATTTTATTATAGAAAAACATCTTACAACATATGTGATGGCGCAGACTCCTACCAGCACGCAGGCACCCACCTGCGCTCGTTTACCAGCCTCTCCTGGAAGGGAGCTCCAACCCCCTGACTCGTTTACCAGCCTCTCCTGGAAGGGAGCTACAACCCCCTGCTCTCATTTACCAGCCTCACCTGGAAGGGAGCTACAACCCCCTGACTGAAGGCTACAACCCTCAACACCTCTATGGACCACGTTTCATCAATTTTCACACTAGATCTAAAGCTTCCTTTAAGACACTACTTGCAGGCCACGTTTCATCATATTTTCAGATTGGACCCACTCCATACTTTTAAGCACAATCAAACATGAAACTGATACATATAACTCACTACCAGATATCAGTAAACTAGCAGAACATATCAGACATTTCTTACCATAGAATTTAGCAAACCCTAGTTTTCATACGCGCTTTCCTTTCTCTGATGTCGCGTATATACGCGCTTCCGTTCACATCAACCAACGTATACTTTTGTACAAATTACAGAATTAATTTCTCTGCCCATACGTGCTTTCTCTTCAGTAAACCCGCATATATACGCGCTTCCTCTGCGTCAAACTAGCGTATGGATCTTCAACCATTTCAGAGATGCATACTTCTTCAGATCAAATATTCAGTTCATATTTAACTCTCCACTTCAGATAGATGTTCGCCTCATCTCAGATCTAAACATTCAATGAACAGATCTAGGAGATACAAAAACATTTCAGATCTAGTTTCCCTTCTTCATCATTTTCTTCATTGGTGCATCACAGATTCAAATCTATCATCAAACTGTAACCCTTTCCATTCATATATACTTCAGAGAGAAGTATTCATTCAAGCTCAGACATCTTGCACCCACTCTCATGATTTGCACAATGAATTTATTCTCCTTATATAGGTTTACCCTTTTTCAATACCATGAGCCAAAACCACATTACTTCCGATGGTATTCCTGGACGGGGTCATTTAGATGAATCATTACCCAATACAATGGGTCAATACCATGGTGGTTACCCCTGGTTTTGCACTTTATAAGCACTTTTGCCCATACGCAACTTGGGACGTTACTGCATTCCTTTCTTATCATCTCTTGTTAGATCTAGCACATACTGCATTCGTTTCTTCATCACCTTCTGTACTCACTGTAGATAAATCAGATTTACATCATTTAGCAAGTTTATCAAGACATATTCTATCAAGCACAACTTCATCAAGTGGGTTGCCATTCAAGGACAACACTTAGCATCATATTGCCAACAAACATCATATCACATCAGATTTACATCATTTACCAAGTCCATCAAGTCGAGAATAACTTCATCAGGTGGAATGCCATCAAGGACAACACATGTCAACAATCTCATGTCTTCATCTTCATTAAGTGGGTTGCCATCAAGGACAACACTCTGCATCATATTTCCAACAAGATGTATCATGATTTTCGGTTTTTTTATGCAAGTAATGTCGGTTATTTCTATGATGGTCATCATTTTAATCTTATTTATACTGTCAATTTTAACTCTAAAAAACTCTTCTAAAAAGACTAGTTTGATTTCCCTAGAGACAATGTAACACCCCCAATTTGTGTGTTGAATTTTTAAAGTTAGACATTTGAACTCTAATCCTAAGGGGGTGAAACCCAAGGGATGAGTATGGTGTGAATGTATTTGCATAATTTATTTGAGGAAATAAATAAAATGATTGTGCATTTTGACCAAAAAAGAGAATTTGAGATCACTTGCCAAATCCATGAGGATGGATAAGGCAACAAATCCCCAAAAATATTTCAAAAGTCCTTGAAATAAATTAATTTAGATTTGAGGAGGAATCTAAATTTCCCCAATGAAGAGGAGTAGTTGGGAAGAGGTGAGAAAAAGCTGGAAAAGCTGAGGAAAAGCTTAAAGCAGCTTTAAGGAATCCCAAAATGGGAAGCCTAGGCTAAACAGGAAAGAAGCATCCTGCTATTCTGGACGCAGAATTAGAAACATGCTTTGGGGAATTATGAGCTTAAATAAGCTGCTCCTAAGCAGATCAGAGGTTGATCTGTGCTAGGAGGTGATCTCTGCTCGGGGGTGAGTCCTGGGAGACAAAGAGGACTCTAAGGTTGGGAGGTTTGGTCATCTGCAGATTTTGGTAGGCTCTGAAATTTTTTTTTGTTATTCTATTTTCTAATGGTATGAATTGGCTACATATAGAAAAATTAATTAAATGGTATGATGTATGTTGGTACTACATTTAACAGTATCCATCCTAGGGTAATCACCCTCCAGAATCTGCTTAGTTGTAGACCAGAAAATCCATAGAGTAGAAACTCCAGAATTTCTAAACCAGGGTCGGTTTAAATATGAAGGTTCTTAATCTCTATAGATGACTAATTGTTTCTTTGGTTCTGGTAGGCCCCAATGTGATATTGTATGCTTATGAGGGGGATAGAAAAAAAAAACAGTATAACAGTACTAAAGTTACAGGCTATAAATATAAACAACTGGATGCAAATACAATGAATTATGATAGAAAGAAAAAACAGAACTTATGTTAGAAATTGAATAACTTCACTTTATAGTATTTTTATAATATTCACAAGTGTGTAGATTTCACTTCTAAATCTATTTGGAGTCTTTGAACAAATTACTCTACATAAAGATTTCCACTCATACTTAAGATACTCTAGTACACTGCTATTGAATAACTATAAGCATCAACCAAAGAAATTAGCAATTGAGAGCTAGAACTTTAAAAAGGTATATTTTTGTTAAACCAAAGAGCAAATATGCCATAAAGGAAGGCTACTTTAATTATAACCATTACATAATGTATTGAATTTAAAGTTCACCTCTAACCCTTAGAGGAAACTTTAGTGTTATGGATTAAATTTATGCTAAATCAACTCTATCAATTAAACTATTGAATATATGCATAGGCATTCTAAAAAGAATTGTATACAGATATACATCCCATTCGATCATATAGACATATGTTAAAAGTATCGAGGCTTAGAGCCATTAGGTCCCTTTGGACTCGGCTTCCACTAAAAGGTATACACTACCAAACGTATATCTTGGAATCGAAAAAAAATATATATATATATATACCATGAACCATATATTCTGATGGGCACAAAGTATTAAGTATTAAGTGATAACATAGAGGTCAAAAGTATGAAATGTAGATACGACTGTGATATCAGTGAACAATATACACTGTGCGAGCAATACGAAACCGCGTCAATATTGAAAAAAAATAATGCGTATAGGATGAAAGCATGGTCAACACTGCATATTGGTTGGTGGAAAATAAATATGATATACCATTAGCCGCTCTCATAAATTTCTCCGACGGCCACGATAGGGTAACCAAGGCGCGTAAGGAGTCTGCAACACAAACGAACAAATAGAGAGGAACAGTATATTAACCTACGAGGGATAAATAATCTTTTAAACCCAAAACTTTAAGAGACAGCGGTTAGATTCAGACGGTCTACCAAATAACACGAAGAAACGTTATTATTCTCAAACTACGTAAGTCATATACAGAGAAGACTATAGGTTTGAAGGAGGTATTTAAACTGACGAGAATTCCTTGAATTTCCGTAACATGCAGTATGAAATAGCGTTGGAAAAACACCACAGGAAACGCCATGGTTACCTTCGTTGAGGAGAATAATACCATTCTGAACATCTCTGGCCGCAACTTGCTCGTCGTTGTGCGCAGAAGACTAATACTGGATGAGTTCGAGTCATGAGTCATACTGTGGATAAAACGAAACTAACGAAGTGCTACATAAGGCGGTGGACTGGTCTTAACACCCTTGGCAATGCCAAGGTATCCAGGATAGACACAAAGAAAAAACTAGGGCTACTGCATAACATTTAGGAAAAAAAAATTGGATGAAACAAACCCCAGTGAATATGTAAAATTTTCACCACGGTCCCTGAGATTCAGTTGAACTCAGTAACGCCAGAGAACTAGTTAGACTGAGGTGAAACGTTTTGTCCGCCCTGCAAAATAAAATCTGAAACGAATGAACTACGGTTGATTCTATTAAACTACGAAGAACACAGGTCGAATTGCACAAGGATAAAACAGAAGGGAGATACAAAGATATAATAGAAACCCTGCATGATGAGTAACAACAAACCTGAACCCAAGGAACCTTGGCCGCAACCACATCCGATCACCAACTCCGCTACAACCAGAAAAAAAATATAATGAAAGATCAGATGAACGAAACTGCTCAGAAGCGTTGGCTTTAAAGAAGCCCTGTAACCCTAATTTCATACCCCAAGAAGAGCAGAAAATTGGTTGAGTGCCGAATGCTGGCCACGTTGAAAAACTTGTACTAGGCGTAGTTAAAGCGAGCAGTAGGGTTGTGTAGCCGTTATGACCTATCACACAGAAATTGAATTCTAACCCTAGATATTTAGGGATCCGAGACAGGACTCGGCCCTCCCAGCTCATGAATGAGCCGACATCCACCGTCAAACGTTGATAAGTATGAAACGATAGACGCTGACAATTGGTACTCTCTGTCCGAGAATGATAGTGCTAGCTCTGTCGATGGAACCCGTTTCATACGGTAGACACCAGCTCTATTTACAGTCTAAGTCACACGCTACCCATTGCGCAGCAGGAAAAATATCACGTTCTAGGACCAGTACGTGTAAATTGAAACGTGTCGACCATGAATCATAAATCATACTCAGGTTAAATCGCCGAAGTAGGCACCGAATGGCCCAGAAATTAAATGTCGTGATCTGCACGCCGAATGATGATTTCCATTGGCGCTACCTGCATAAACAAAAACGATCCGTAATGATTAACGACCTGCACATAAACCATATGAAACCAAAACAAATTATCGTTCGCCGAGATACACGGAAGTATAAACAGTTTGCCAACTCCAATTATTATTATAACTTCCAGATTATACTTACAACTCGGATTGCACACGTATGCTTATACCCTCAAGAATAGGTATACGAGTATTACGTGTATAAATTATACTCTGTGTGTCATTGATACTTCCGTGCGGTGGATAGTGCCTGCTGGTCGAGGCGTAATAATTCAATGAGCATAAAAAGGTGAAAAACGAATAGAGGTATATAGTGCGCTTAAATAAAATAAGACTAAAAAGGTTGATCACGGTTTATGTTATGTAAACCCACATAGATATTATGGTTAAGTACCTACGCGCTCAAAAGAAAAGAATTAGGGCTAAAGGCTTTATATGTCAATAGTATGGGTGGTATATTTATAATGCCAACGTAGTGCATGGACTATATAAATTACTTAGTATGTGTGGTATACTTATATATATACATATATATAATGACACCTACGTATATTCATACATATGTGGAGTTAAGAATCTGCCATAGGGGTTATCACAGTATATATATGGGAAATCCACAGGGATACGCGTATAATTGATAGGGAATTCACAAGGGTATGTGGTGAAGATTCATATGTTTGTTAGGAAAAAAAAAAAAACAGTCACATCCCATGATAATGAGAAGTGGTATGTCAGTTCATATGAATATAATTTAATTGAAAGGAAGACAGGCAGAATGTTCACCTTCTCATGTAGACAGAGATGTGAAAGGGTTGGAAGAAATCTGATCAGGAGAGAACAAGAGCGAATATGTGAATATAGAGAAAACCCTTGTATATATATATGAAAAAAAAAAAATTTCTTCGTTACTGGAGGTGTTACAGACAAATTGTAACAAGAGATGATAAGATGTACTACCTTTTCTATATACATGAAACTTTACTATTTTATATATATATATATATATATATATATATAACTTTCCTATGTAATGATAACCATAAAAAAATAATTACTTTATTAAATGATGAAACTAATTTAGACATGCCAAAATGTAACAATAACACTCTATATTCAAATCATACCTCGGTAGTTTTAAAACAGTCAGCCTGGTTTCATAAAAACAAAAACCAACAGGAGAAAGGACAAGCCAATTACTATAAGTTACAAGTATTTCAATATGGCTAATAACATTTCTAAATATTCTTGGTCGAGCCTCTGAATAATTTTATAGAACCTTGTAATGGGTCCACAAAGAATGAAGGTTCTATCCTAATTTATGAATCCACTAATTTATGTTACGAGTTTATTAAACCAGTAATAAAAACAAAGAGGAGAAAGGACAGACCACTTAATTTAGGAAGAGGGCGTGCCCAACTGCTGGTCCGGTCCGGGAATTACATTTCTCTGGCGGGCAACAATCTAGGGGCTTCAGGGCAGCATTTCAATCATAAACCTAAGTTACAATTACTTCCATATAAACAAAAAGATTTGGAAATAATACTATAAATAACAAGATTTCTAGGTAACAGTTTAGAGAATTGGCTGGTTTCTTGTATTTGAAAATGGAATTGGCAGGACGAATATTACTTTGTCGAGAGCGCGCACTTCCACCAACTATCAAAAGAACTACCAATTAACCGAATACCGCAGAAATAAGAAATAACATATATGATGGGACATATATTTTTCCTTAGCTTTCATAGGGAAAATGTCAGTTCTCTTAATATTTCCTGTGCCATGGTGCTCATACACTTCCCACGAAACCCTCGAAAATACGATTTGTTCAGATTGTGAATAATTTGATGGAACCTTGTAATGGACCCCCAAGAATCAAATTCAACTATCTCAATTGATCAAAATATCAGTTCATCAATTTCTATTAAGATCTTTTGGCATACATTGGGTCAGTGATAGCCTAGGGTGTGTGAGGTTTCTTTGATGACCATCTCTTATAGTCACGCTTACCCTATGTTAATGAAACTCCACTCAACCTTAACAATTAATATGCTGAATTTCAAGATATGATTTCTTTAGTATGTCGAACTCAATCTCAAAATTAAATGAAATCTTAAAATAAAACTTCATATGAAACTTAATATCTGTAGAATTTCAAGATGCAATTTATTAAGTATGCCAACCTAACGAATCTTCACATTAAAAGAAATTTTAAACTGTGCTAGATTTTAAGTATTATTATTTTTATTCATTTAATATGTGACCGTTGATTACCATCAATTATTTATATAATGTTTATATATTTACATAGTTATATCAGTTGGCATTTGATTGAGTTAAATTTAATTAAAATAAATTATTATACAAAATTTTAATATACTAAAATGTTATTTGTAAAAAAAATTAAATATTAAAAATAGTTTAAATTTAAAAAAAAATTATATAATTTTATATATAAAAATATGCATACACAACCCAATAAAAAGTTTAATATTAAAAAGTTAGAATGTAATATTTTATAAATATTATAAAAATTTAACTATATAATAATTAAAATTATATTACAAGAAATATTTAATAATTTTTTTTATTTAAATTTATTTAATTTAAACAATAACATAAATTTATAACTAAAATATGAGAATTATTAAACTTTATAATACAATTTTGTATCATAATAACCAATTCTGTTTAATTTAAATTTTTATATAAAATTATATATAGCATATTTTAATATAATTTTAAAATTCTAAATTAATTTAATATTAAAACTATTTTCGTAATTTCTTGTTAAATTAGAATTTTTATCCATCAAAATTATATATATGATGATGATTAATGTCCATATATTATTTTGAATTAAATTTAAACTTTGGATAAATTTATAAAACAAAATATAAAAATTATTAAATTTAATAATATAATTGTTCATCATAATAACAAATTCGATTTAATTTTAATTTTTGTATAAACTTATATAAAACATATTTTAATATAATTTTAAAATTTTAAATTAACCACTATTAAAACCATTTTCATAATTTCTTGTCAGATTAGAATTTATATACACGGAGGTGATATATATTATTTTGAATTTAAATTTTATGCTACTGAATTTTATTTTAAATTTATCCCAAAAAAATCCCTTATATTTTAAATATAATAGAGCCGTTGTGTATAAATAGGTTGAAATAGAGTATTAAAACCAAACCTGCCATATACACCTAGTTATAGATTAGCGAACTTCATGGGTTTAGCTTCACCATTTGTGATTTTCTATGACTTATCTTCCAAATTTGGCGAATATTAAAAAATCAATGTCTACAGCACGCAAGGTTAAAGAACTTACTAGCCATTTATGTCTTTCTATTACTTGATTACCAACAATTCCGCCAAAATAGCCCATGTCCAAAAATCAATTTGAAATAGCAGATATCTAAAGGCTAGTTTTAAAATTTATGAGAGTGGGCACATATCTGGCAGATAATATGGTAATGGTAAAGGCATGTGAGAACCGTGCGCACAATAAAAAGCGACTCTATTTGAGCTCAGGATTAATCGCACGCCCAACTTGTTTTTAGGTAAGGATGAAACAATAACCTCTACGACCACTACATTAAATTACAGTACACAGAAGAAATCCGTAAATTCTAAAAACACTCGTGACTAATATTCGAAAATATTGTTCGCACCAAAAATTCAATACAAAATAAATAGGATATATATATTTGATATATTTAAGAATTAATTTTATGAATCCACATTACGTACCTGAATTAGGAACTCCGTAACAATGTACAACTACTGCAGCAGAAACAATTGATTCACTGCAAACCAGCAAAATGAAAACATGGACACAGCCTGGCAATGATGGGTAGCGCTAGATATACGGCTTAGAAAAATGTACCTGCAACCAGACACCATTTTAAGTAAGAAAATATTTGTGCCACTTCATCTTTAAAGAAACATCTAATTAAAAAAAAAATTGAACATACGTTTCAACCTCTTTTCTTTATTCCCTGATCTAAGTGCAAATCAAGGAAACCCCCACTCGGAAAAAGTTTAGAGAAACATCTTTCCATAAAGATAAATAAGGACTATAACAGCCGCTTCACCACCTGCTTAGGTAAATGAATATCATGGTTTCATCTCTAATATATCTTGTACTCTGCATTCTAAAACAGATAAAATTGGCACGCCCAGCAATTCACACACAACTAAAGAGAAATCGATTCGCACAGTGAAAACATTAAAACACCCATAAAGGAAAACCAAACCAAGCAGCATGGCCATGCTGCAGAAAAACAAAGAAACAAGCGAAGCCAAGGCAATCCAAAGCGGAATGCAAAAACAATTGAGATGGAAGTGCTGTGTTTCTTGGTTCTGAGCATTGCTTTATGTACACTCAATTTCCAACGGTCACTAGTTTTGCATATTTAAATTATTTTATATGTTTATTAAGGCCCGCTTTTTTCGCTTTTTCCTTTTTTCTAAAATTAGGGTGCGCCCGCGATGAACCATGGAACTTGCTTTTGTTTTTATTGCATTCTGAACTAAATTTTTGCTACATTAAAAAGAAATATTTATTAAAAAAAAAAAAAAATTGATGTCATGATTACATGGATCATATAAATTTGAGTGATTCAAAGCATTTAAATTTCTTCGAGGGATGTTATACTCTATCTACTTAGGTATCATATAATATTCTCATGAAAAAATCAAAGTCGCATATCGCTTAATCAAAAGTTTTTTTTTTTTTTTATCTGCCTATTCGCTATTTATTATTAAGTAATATTCGGACATAAAATATTTACGAGAAGGCATGGTACTTACTATAATTTTAAGTTAATTTAATGATTGATAGGAATATTCGATAACAAATAGAGAGTGTGATTAAATTTCTAACCATGGAGGGAAGACGTAGCTCTTCGTGATATTTGGGCTTCGGAATAGTCGTAATAGCTTTTTGGGGACATTCCTTATTATAAAAAAAGAGTAATTGAACACGATATTTTGAACTTAATAGGGTTGTGTGTTCTATTTTTACGTTGTAAAGCGTTTTTATTTTAAAACAACCCACCTAAAGTGCCACCTGCATCATTATGTACCATTGATGTTCATGTTAGACGATTCAAATGATTTCAACCTTTGATTCATTACTGTTATTATTCAGTTATAAAAACGACTTTAAACTTCTTGAACGGGCATTTCCACTTAACAGAATGACTACTAGATAGAGTCTTCGCCAAGAGGGGAAAAAATGGATATAAAATATTAGCGTCAGAGCTGGTTAACGCAATTGTGCCGATGTCGGTTGCTTCAACCCGAAATCGACCCAATTGGGATTTCCAAGCGGCATCTGATGGCGGCTCGTCCCTGTAAATAATTGATTTCCTTCACTGGTGCGCTAAATTAATCCGAGAGAAGAACATTGCAAAGATTGGAGATATATAAGTCCACCTTGAAAGGCTAGAAGAGGACAGGGAGCTTCGCATCCCACCAGTCCCAAACTCACGTGGCAGCTCATACTTATTCCCCATCAACATTGGAGACGGGCAAGAAGGTTAAGACGTGAAAGTTATCGCGATAGTTTTCATCTCTACAGAGAGCTGTGAGGAAGACAGTGGACAGTCAAAAAAGGGACAGGGACCAACTGCAAGCTGCGTGTTTTTGGTTAGCATATTTCACATTTTGCAGTAAATCTTAGATGCACTTGGCCATTTTTGTCGATCAACAATTTTAATATTGAACTCTCATAGCTCATCCACATGCACAAAGCGCTCTTTGTTTTTTGGTCATTATGGTGCTGCAGAGCACACTCACATAGCCCTTGAAATGTCTTCACTTCGGCTCCTAGTGGTGAACAAATTTACTAAAATTATTGAATGAAAAAACTCTTCGATGAATGTTGTTGTGGAGCAGTTAATTCGAACAATATTACGATTGCAAATATTAACTTTAACAGTAGGGGTGGACGACATGTGCATGAGAGGGCTCGAATAGACCCATGACATAACAGTGTTGAGCTCGTTGAAACCCCGGGTAGCGTGACACTATGAATTTAGGAGTTAGTTACTGAGGCATTCATTCTCATCCATGCTAGTGCTAGTGGTAACCTTAGCTTTTTTTTCTTAAAATGTTTTACTTCATAATGTTTGATATTTGCCAAATGGGCTTGGGACCAAGGCTTAACCCGAAAATAGGTTGCATTCTCGCAGGCCATTCTGGTACATTGAGGTAGTGGTCGTAGCCAGGTCATGACCTGCATGCACATATCAGAGACTTGAGCCCACCCCGAGTTCTTCTTAAAGCTTGGCATTGCTTTTTTATTGGTAAGGCTATGGTTCAGCAAGATCATGGGAATTAACCACAATTAGACCATTCTTGATCCTCGCCCTCCATATTCTCTTGAGATTTGCCGCTTCTTTTCCTCGTCTCCATCTTCCTTAAGGTTTGCCATTTCTTTTTGTTCGTTGGACTCGTTAATTGTACGCCAAATGGCGTCGAAAGTTCTCATTCTCAATGTATTTATATATAGAATTTATCTAAACGCCAAATCCAAGTGTAATTGTCCCGAAGTTTCAAAAACAACTCGTCCCATCAAAAACAAAGTGATTTTTGGCCAAAAATAAATAAATTCTCAAATTTTTGATTTAAAATCGCCTTAATGGTATATATGGATTCAGCACTTGAAAAAGAACCTTGAAACTCTAGATTGTGGAAAATTTATTGCTCAATATTGACCCACCAGGATTGTGGAAAATTTACAACGGATTCCAACCAATCCTTCTGATTCTGGAAAAATTTAACTCAAAAAAACCATAAAAACTTCCAAAATGTATAACATATAGATGACGGCTTAAAGGAACAATGTAAATCAGTCGAGCAGGTATGTTTCAAGTCCAGGTCTGGTCAAATGCCTCTTGTACCTGTAAATTCTGAATAGATAAAATATTTATTTCCGTTAAAAATATATTGAACTAATTCTACAACAAATTAACACCGTCAAATAATAATATTAGATATTAGTTCTCTCTGGGCCTGAGTACTTACATTTTGATGAAATAATATTTTTCTTTCATTCATTTCATTCTTGAAACAGAGAAAGAACTTTCAAGAAGTGTCTAAATTTGACCAGCATTAAATAAAATGACTCTTTATCTCCACCGAGCCATTCAATTCATGCAGGATTTTTGTCTAAACTATAAAGTATTCGCAGCTAAAGCAAGGTTTAAGCCATGAAGGATTGTAAGTTATCTGTATGCATTACATATTTGAAAATTCAGGGGAATATTTCAAAAATTCTCATGAACGATGAAAACTTAAGGCTAAGAAGATTACCCGTGGGGAAAATGCAGAACTAAGGCACAAAAATGCCTCGGCAAGCCTTGATAGGATATATGTAGATTTCTTTGACTAGTTACGCAAGATTCTGAGCTTCCCCGCTACCGAAAACATAACTGATACAAAATACTAACTGTAACTGAATTGGGAAGGATTGGATGCATAATCCACAAATCTAACTTTGTAGATTATGGAACTTATTTCATCCTTCTATATAATCTACAAAACTATATTATTAATGGAGGAGTAGAAATGATTGGTTACATGATCCACAAAACTAACTTTATAAAACATGGAACTTATCTCAACTCATCATTTTATAATCTACAAAGCTAAGCCATTAATAGAGGAAGTCATACCTTTGACATCCTAGAAAGCATTTTAATACATAATCTTTTCTAAAAATTAAATGTAATTGTAATTGTATTATTTTTTTCATTGTAAAAGATATAATATGTATGTTATTCACTAACTTAATATATAACTTCACTACTTATGATTATACTGGCATAAATTTCACTATATTTTCCCATCTTTTCTTAATTTGAATTTATGCCATTCAAGCAACAAGGATGTAAAAGTTATTTTATTTTTGAAGAACCTACTCGTTATTCAATTTTCTTAATGAAAAAAGCATAAAAAAATGAAAATATAAAAAAAAATTAAATGAATTTATCAAGTTAACAAAAATATTAAAATGAACAAATATAAAATCTTTCGTATTACAATCTTAAACTCTATTCAAACTACTTTCTAATTTAATGTAGATATCATAGTAACTTTCTAATTTAAGTGACAGTTTTTCAATTCTAAAAATGAAAAATGGAAAAATGTATGTGATTAAGAGTATGTGCAGGACTAAGAATTTCAACTATAATTGACTTTATTTTATGAGAACAAAGCGAACGCTATCCTAGCTTTAGTTTTTTGAGAATATTTTTGTTTTCAAAAAAACCATAAAATTAAAATTTTTTAAATACATTTTAAATGTAAATTAGTTATAAGAATTTAAAGTTTGAAAATAATAATAATAATAATAATATTTAAAAGAAAAACAACAATTAAGAGAAAATATTGATTTACATTAACCACTAATTTTTTTTTATAAGCTTGGTAGGACTACATCTTCATCATGTCTAATATAGCACCCCGATCGGGGTGGGGAATTGAATCGTCGATTTCACATCAAGAATTTCCTTAACAGAGTGCCCGATCATCATCTATCCAAGACCCAACGGACATTAACCACTAATTTCAAAAACAAAACAAAACAAAAAAAAATATTTACATTAACCACATTATCTAAAGAATGCACTTTTAAAAGTAATGAAAGAGCTTTAAATAAAAAAGTATTGAGCATACCCTTATATAGATGTCATTTAATTTTTTTCCATAAACCCCAACCCTAAATAAATATAAGAAAATATCTCAAAAAAATAAATATCCATCTCCCAAAAACATCTCAAAAAAATAAATCAACTCGCAAAAAAAACCAAACATGGCCTCAAACATAGCTTTAGTAAAAGGAAAAAAGAAACATATCCAGGGAAGATAGTCTATTCCTATTCCAACTGTTTTTCTTCATTAAAATATAACTAAATATATATATATATATATATATATATATATTTATGCATTATATAATTAAATATATATTTACAATGCAATATCGTATAAGCTATGTCACAAGACACATCGCTCAGGATCTCGTGTCCTATATTTCATGTGTTGGACACCAGACGCGCCCTAAAATGTGTAACAAACATATTTTTTAGTGTCCTCCAATTGAGACACATGTTTTGGACATGGAAAAAATGTGCCCTAGTGCCTTGGGCTCTGACAGGTGTCCCAAGAAAAAATGAAATTTAAAACCACGACTTGGTTTTTCTTGGGGGTTTTCTTATTTTTACCGACTTCTTGTCAAGCCCATGTCATACTCTCATTTTCCAACCTCACTGAGTTGTTTATTGTCATGTCTTGGATCATTATTTTGTAATAGAATTTGATACGATTTTGTATTTACTTTATAATTTTTTAAAATTTATTTTAATATAAAGGTCCAATGAACATGATTTTGTCGATGTCCTAAATTATCTTTGTTTTACTAATATTGTAACATACATATAGATTTTTCGTTCATATCTAAATACATATGCATAAGCATATGTTTGAATGTGTATCAACATATGTGCTTGTAGATGTGAAGCACTCCTGAGTTTTTCATAAATTAAAAAGTGGGATAAATCAATGGTTTCTCCATAATGACTCTATGGAAGATCCATCTGAACTCCATAGGAGTGATAATTGTTTTGCATGTATTTGATTTGTATACCTTCACTAAAATTTCATATCTAATTTCAAATCATTTCCCCAGAAGAAACTCCTCTAATATCAAGAGATCAATTTCAAAATAATCACCATACATCATGTGATGAATCTACTTGTATCTAAAAAATTCACCATTCTATTTTCTATCCATTAAGCTATTTAGTATTTCAGGAAATTGTTTTCACTCTCATACATGAAATAGAGAGATGTTAGTATCTTTCTAGATTTTGTTACTTGTAAAATTGGGAGAGTTATTTCGTGTCCCATTATTATTGTTTTCAGCAAAAACAAGCAAAATGGTATATGAAAAGAACATAGGAAAATAATCTCAACCAACATGATGTCATCATAAGGCAACAAGTTCAAGAGAGTAGATTACTGATAGTTGTTTATAAGGCAACAGTTCAAGAGAGTAGATTATTGATAATTGTATATGGGAATCTAATAAGCTCCTAATTGTTAGAGCTTTACAACCAGAATATATGTTTTCTTCTAGATGAATGCATAACTTCATACTAAATACTAAATAGATATCATACTGATTCATATCTGTAGATGTTCTAATTTCTAAAAAATATGGATTAGACACTATATTTCAATATTTTTTTTAATATATCTATTTTTCTATATATTATATATATCGTGTCATTTGTATCTTATTTTCGGGGTCACTTTGTCTCGTGTCGAATACTCTTATTTATGTGTCATATCTATCTTGTGTCCTCGTGTTACGTGACTTAATGTATCCTTTGTATATTTTTTAAATTAATTTAAGAAAAAAAAACATATACATTATATTTAGACATAAAAAATAAGTTAGTTTCTAAAATATACTAATTATGGAGCTTTAATTTATAGGGGCATAGATATATAAAGAAAAATGAATGAAATCATAAGAATTAACCAAGCTAAACCACTTAAGAGGGATGGGGGTTGGGCTCCCTACCCCATCTCACTCACGCAGTTACTAAAGAGAGATGGGCTTGGGCTCCTTCGCCATCTTGTTGTTGTTGACCTTCCCTCCTACGAGGCCTCCTTAGCTTTTTCTCTGACTACACTGTTGTAACACCCCCAAGTTCTATGCTTTTCAAATAGGACATTTGAACATAAATCCAAAGGGGGGTGGACCCCAATGGATAATTATTTTGTGGATATGGTTAACTATTTATTTATGAAAAATAAATAAAATATTGTGTATGCACTATGACCAGATGAGAAAGTGAGATCACATGCCTAATCCATGAGGTGATGGAAAAGGAAAAGACTTTCCCCAGAATCTTTCAAAAATCCTTGAAAGAAATTATTTCTAATTTAGATTTTTGAGGAAAAATCTAAATTTCCCCAATGAAGAGGAGTAGTTGGGAAGAGGTGAGAAAAAGCTGGAAAAGCTGAGGAAAAGCTTAAAGAAGCTTTAAAGAGTCCCAAAATGGGAAGCCTAGGCTAAACAGGAATAAAGCATCCTGAAATTCTGGACGCAGAATTGGAAACAGGCTTTGGGGAAAGCACAACTTATATAAGCTGCTCCAGAACAGATTGAGGTTAATCTGTTCTTGGAGGATCTCTGCTCGGGGGTGAATCCTGGGAGATAAAGATGATTCTAAGGTTGGGAGGACTGATCATAGTAGAGGTGTGCATGCATAAATTTGGAGATTCTGTAAGTCTGTATTAAACGTATCCCTATTTTATGAATTGTGATGTTCTTGTTCATTGTGCAGTTTATGAATGGTTATGTTATGGTGCATTATGCAAATGTTAGCTTGATTAATTGTTCAGTAACTCATGTAATTGCAAACTAAAGCTATTGACAGCAGAGATAAATGTTTAGGTTGTAGGGATGATTACCTTGTATAATGAAGTTAGAGCTGATAGATCAATTGAACAGCAAATCTAATAACTATGAATAGGTATAGATTGCTATTTTTTAAAGGAATATTTAAATTCTGTGTATAACCAAAAAAGGTTAACAAAACAGCACCCATGAACAACAAGTACTAAACAACTAAACCTATCATAACAATATTGATGGCACAGAATTCCCTGAAACCAATAACAGAAAGTAGAAAACAACAACCCTGTGATAATAGTATGGGGTACAGTATGTCAACTGTGTTACAATGGAAAGAACTGTAAAAGTTAAAATTATTCTATTAAATGTAATTGTGAACATATGAAAGCAGAAATTAAATCCTAAATAAGGACGAGGATCTAACACTAGGGATTCTAAATTCGCCAGTTCAATACTCTCTACCTCCATTTGATTGAGGCAAGAGGATCTGTTTTCTAGGTTTTCCATGGAACAGTTGAATCTGTACCAGAGTGTTACACATGTTGAATGTTAGTAACAGTAAAACAAGAGGGGAAATACTCTTGCACAATCGATTGGGTGATAAAATTTTGTGTGAGAGAGGATTGTAAGCATGGGTAAAAATACCATGAACAGAGCATCTGTTTACCGTCCATAGAAACTACTGGGAGCGTAGTTGGAGTAATGGAGGTTAACTGCGTAGAGATAGATGTATGCAAGGAAGCATACATCTTTATACCTCAATGCTGAAACTTTAAAATGTTGAAAATTTTATCAGGCCTGCAAACTGGGAAGTTTGGGTAAGGGCCTAGTGATAATCTAGAGTTGGACAAAACTCTGAACAGGACACCTGAGAAATACAAAGTAATATATATAGATATATAAGTCTACTATAGGGACTGAGAAGAGAGGAGGTCAAGTCCAAAAATTCTCATGGAAATTCTTGTATTACATGGCTGTCTATAAGTACTGCAAAGAAGCTAAACCCTGGATAACAGTCTGAATTTGTAGGTCTAGACAGGTTATGAAAATAAAAAAAAAAAAAATTTGGGTCTGGGAGACGTGACAAATGGTATCGGAGCAAAGTTCAAAAATTGGGCAAGATATGTGCTCACAAAGAAATGGGTAACTGTTATAAATTTTATGAATATTGAGAATATTTCTTTAAGTATACAAATATCTTGGATATACTTTCAGGTATACATGTAACAGATTGTGATGAAGTAGAAACATTGATATGAGAATAATATGAGGAGGCTCATATACCGGAATGGTTAAACCTATAATAGGTTTAAAACTGGAAACCGATATCTCTCAGAAAAATAGTATTTCTATGTAAAATAATAGAGTATGGAAAAAGTTTATAATGACATACTTAGCTATTGTTCTACTATCATCATTATGTAAAAGAAATTTCAGCGTTTAGAAAGTTAAGATACTGAAACCATCTAAATACATTAGAAAAGAAAGATGCTAACCAATATTGTAGCAGAACTGAATTTGTATGATCCACATACAAATAGAAGAAAGAAAAACATTATAACATGAAATTCGAAATCAGTTCTATAGCAAGAAAAATTCTAGTTATAGGATTTTCATGCCAATTATATTCCTAACTCTACTTTCATTCTTGCACCAAGTATCATAGTGTAAGAAGACTAAGATCCTATATGCAAACACTAGCTAACACATATAGGTATATTTAAACAAATGGTATATGTAAACTTCTAGACCTATTAGTATGCCTCAAAAGAAAAGTAGAATTTGAAGGTATGGATTCTAGAACATGTATTGAAAATTTTATTACACCCCAAAGTAAATCTCCACTCATACATATATAGGTGTATTAAGGGTATTCGTTCCATATAGATATGGACACATAAATATATGTGTATAGTATGTAGGGAATTTCAAAAATGTATGGATTGAATACCAAAAAGGGTGAGGTGAGGTTAGTGAAAAAGTATGCCTCTCAATATACCTATGGGTACACTATGGAAAAATAAAGGAACCTCATCCATTAATCTTATAACAATCTATATATATATATGTAGTTATATGGTGTAAAGACATATAAGTGTCCAATATTGTGTGGAGATGGAAGTGCTAAAGGAGGATGACATAAGTTATAGTACCCACAGAAATTATAAGACATTTTGTAATTTAACCCCATCCTTAAGCTTTGCAAATAAATGGAACGGCAATAGATAAAATCTATGGTTAATGATCTTCATCAAATGAACCATCGAATATATAACTAGGCATTTAACAAAACGAATGTACGCTAGCAAGTATCACAATCTAGTGCAAGTAGGCTTGTTAACCACGATTATAAGGCGCTGTGTATAAATATAAAAATTGCATAGTAAATGACAGATAGGAATACGACAATATATATGTAAAAAGGAACTGTGACAAAAGGTTGTTCCTCGCTGGGAATACGACAATTATATGTATTTCAAACATATAATATACATTAATATACAATTATAACATAACCTTTTGCACTGGGTTTAACTTTTAATACACGTATAAGGCGCAGGTTAATTGATGCAACCTTTTGCTCTGATTGCTAATGCGGCCCCATAAGAATGAGGCGCGAGTTCGATTCACCGCATGAACCGGTACAAAGGATGCAGCGGTACAAAGGATGGACTCGATTTGAAAAAAAAAGTATGAAATGTGAATACGAAGGGTTATATTCTTGAACAATATACACTGCACGAGGAATATGAAAACCGAGTCAATATTGTAAAAAGGAAATGCATATAGGATGAGCGTATGGAAAATAAATACGCTATACCATTAGCCACTGTCATCAGGTTATTCGACGGCAACGACAATGTAACCACTGCGCGTGAGAAATCTGTAACGCAAACGAACAAATAGAGTTGATCATCATATCAACCTACGACGGCTAAATAAAAAATAAGAGACAACAGTTAGATTGAACCTGTTCTACCAAATTAAAACAGAGAAACGTTATCATGTTAAGACCGCGAGAACCATATAAGGAGCATACTGTAGGATTTGCATGAATAAATTAATTGGACGAGAAGGCGGTTAAAAATTGTGATATACAGTAGGAGATAGCATTGAAAAACACCACAGAACGAAAGGTTTTCCTTCGTTGTAAAGAGCAATACCATTCTAAACATAGCTGGCTACAAACCTAATCTTAGTAGTGCGCAGAGACTACTGTTGAATGAGTTCGATTCAGGGGTTATACTATCAGTAAAATGAAATAAACAAAGTGCCACATAGTGCGGCGGACTGGTCTTAACACCTTTGGCAACGCCTAGGTGTCCAGTTAGGCACGAAGAAACCTAGCTAACAAACTAGGGATTACTGCATGACACTTTGAAAAAAAAAGAAATTGGATGAAACACACCCCATTAGATGAAACAAACGACCATCGGTGAAGCGAGTGGGGAGTTTCAGCTACGCTACCCCAGAACAAAATAATGAAAGATCAGATGAATGAAACTGCTCGGGAGCGTTGGCTTTAAAGAAGTCCTGTAACCCTAATTTCATTCCCTAGAAAGAGCAGAAGATCGGACTGAGAGCCGAAAGCTGGCCACGTCGACTAGCTCGTACTAGTCAAAGTTAAAGAGAACAGTAGGGTTAGGTAGCAGCTGCGTCCTATCGCACCGTAATCGACTGTTAACCCTAAATCCTTAAAGATCCGAGACAGTACTCGACCCTCGCAGCACATAAATGTGCCGACCTCGCCGTAAAACGTTGATAAGCCTGGGACTGGAGAAGCCGACAATTGGTACTTTCTGATCGAGAATGAGAGTGCCAGCTCGGTCTATAGAACCCGTTTCACACGTCAAACCCCAGCTTGGTGTACAGTTCAATGTATTACGCTACCCACTACGAAACGTGTAAAATACGTTCTAGGACCAGCACGTATATACAATTGCAACGTGTCTATCCTGATTCATAATTCGTAACTAGGGTAAATCGCAAAATTAGGCACAGTTAAATGCCGTGATCTGCACACCGAAAAATGATTACATTGACGCGATCTGCATAAAAAGTAACGAGCTATAATGATTCACGACTTGCACATAAACCAGACGAAAACCAAACAGAATTTCGGTCACCGAGGTAAACGAAATTATAACCCCGGCATAGTTATTTTTAATCCTCGCACATAAATGTATTGCAGGAATTAATGTATCGCAGGAATTTATGGGACGAGTTATCCTTAGCTCTCGCTATGAAGGTGAACTGTGAACTGAAACTCTCAACGTAACCTTCGGCGTTTATATAGTTTGTCTTTGGAACACCTACCCGCCGTAGTTACATCACTATGCGTTCTTTCCGCTTGCTATACAGATTGTTTATATGGGTTCTTGATAAAACAAATTTGATGTTCCCTTTTGTCATATTTATATATGTTCCTCTATATATATCTACCTTTCGCATTTATTTTCATTATTACGTATATCATTTTGATATAAGCTTTACATTGATCTCGTCCGTGAGACCTATACCATTCATATGTATATATGTATATATCTCTATGGCGCATTTGAAGTCCGACTCACAAGAATGAAATTTGATGTTACCCGAACTTGTTAATATATACCTATATATATATAATTTGAATGCATAGATGTATCAATACTCGTAAGTTCAATTGATGTGACATGCTAGGTATATATTAATTTTATAGTCCTAATGCTTATGGCAAGGGGTAGATATGATATTATAATACCACTATTCTACCATTGTATGGATACTATCACACTGCTGTAATGTCGATTTCCTGGTGGTTTAATAACAATGCAAGATACACATTCCAAAGATGAATAGCGGCATAGGGTGCGCCCCAATTGACTGAGACTAAATATTTGACCTCTGTCCTGCGCTTATGATAACACGCCAACAGAACACTGTAACACCCACGCCACCGTAAAGGCAGGCGTATCGTTTAAGTTTTCCACTCATAATAATGATCTCCGCCAAATCAAATTATCATTTCATATTCGCCCTTAACTATATGTGGCGGTCCACCATATTAATAAAATAAAAAAAAAACCCAGCTATTTGCATTGCAACGGAATAAAATCATGAGATGTCATGTGATTTTTTCCAATGTAAGAAATGGATTCAACTTTACAAAACACGAGGGGTTAACCTCGTATAGGATGATATGACCCGATTAGGTAGGTGAGTTACCACCTATATAAATAGTTATGAATATAGAGGTCGTATATATAAACCTCTATAAAGTGTAACAAAGGTACTTAGACTTTGGTATGGGTAAAATCGTAAATGCCTATTTAATTATAGATATAGATATAAAATGCTATATACATGAATAAGCTTTAAGCTTTTATATATAGGTTGAGTTTAACAAAGTTGTATTTTCGAATTCCATGTGTAAGATATCCATTATCCATATATATATATAGAAATATATATATATTGGGTTAATAAGGTGGCATTTAATACAGCCTTTATATATGTATTGGTTTTAACAAAGTTGCACTTTAGAGCTCTATGGGTAATATATATTAAAATGGTATTTTAAATTGATTTATTAAATTTCACTTTAGTTGAATTCAATATGTGAATGGGGGTGAACTTTGGTGTTGATAATAAACCCTTATGGATCAAAGGTATTTAAGTTAGGAGGGGAAATTTGATAGGAGAGCAAGAATACTTTGTCAAAGGAAAAAAAAAAAAAAAAGGGTTATTTTAAATTAGGTGTAATTATATGTTAGCATTTTCAAAAAGGCTTTGGATTACATATGAATATATGTAAATATAGGGATATATATATATATTCATATGTTCATCAAATTAATATTGCCAAAGCTATATATATATATATATATATATAATGTTTAATTATACAATAAGGTTTGGAAATATATATGATATATACAAACCTAGTAGCTATATATATGATCATTAGATGTATATTACTCAAGGCTCGAGTCCTATAAATAAGGCATGTGTACTGCTATAAAAAGAAACGAAGATTGAGTCTTACTCGGTACAAATGGGGAAAAAAAAAATATTGATATTGGAAAAACTCGAGTATTTTGGTGATGAGCCTGTTTTAGTTCATGGAAAATAATGAAGTACAAGTTGTAATTACAGTTTAAATGGTTGATTTAGCAATTGTGGAACCATTACATGGAGTTATGTATGAATGCACGAAGGGATAAAAAAAAAAAAATTCCTGATGATTTACTTAAGGAAGAATATTGTTGTAATTGTTGATTGGAAGAATTATTTCTTAATTATTTTAATTATAATAATTTATATTCTTCCATGGAAATAAATTATATTTCCAAATTGGTATATTTTATGAGTTTTCGAGATAATGAGTAATAGAGTTGGGAAAAGTATGGAAAAGTGATATTTCTCTAATAAAAAAAAAAAAAAAACAAAAACAAATAGAGATTTAAAAATAAAAGCATGAGAGATGTATGGGTTGCTTTTATTAGAAAAAAAAATAGAATGCTTTTATGATTAGGAAAAGCTGAAATACTTTTAGGGTTTAGAAAAGTGGAATGCTTTTATGAATTAGAAAAGAAAGAATTCTTCTATGATTTAGAAAAAAGTTGGAATACTTTTTCATAAAATCTATTCTATTATATAAGCCTATGAGAGAAAAAGAAAGAGGAAGAGAATATTTCAAGCATGATGGAGCACAATTAATTTCCTATATCTATTATACTCCATTTATCAAGTAAACCATGGTTTTAGGTTGAAGGCGGTCTATGTGAGAAACCATATGTTGTTTATAAAAACCATGAGTTGATTTCTAATGATTAATGAAATTCGCATATAGGGATAAGTGGTGAATCATCATTGGAATTAGTAAAGCATGAACATACAACTAAAAGTAAATGAATAAATTCTGGTGATTTGTTGAAAAAGGGGAAATTGTGTCAAATTTATTTTTGACATTATCCAGTAGTAATACTTCTGAATGTGATGAATTATAGACATTATATTTATCACTATGAAAGGAAACATGTATTCACACTATAAATTTTTGTTGGTGTAAATTTTATTAAAGTTAATTTTCTTGAGTCTTAAATTCAAAGACAGGGAAATAGTGTGAAATCATACAGCCACAAACCGAGAGAAAAGAGGATGAGCTGTATTTGGACTTGGGTGTGGGGGAAACCCAGGAGATCAAAATTTATTCACGTAAGTTTTGCATTAGTGGATACAATTCCTAAAAGAGGTTAGAGGAAAAAATTTCATGTGGGAAGTAAGCATTGAATTGTAGAGAGTATTAACGAGTCTAGTTATTACTAATTAAATTGATTTACTAACAAAAGAAAACAATGATAAGATACGGCAAGTACGACTATGAATTGAGAAAGGATAAGCATAAACATGCATATGATACAATTGTTTTCTTTCATTTGTGAGTACTAATGAAAAGTGTAAAATTGTTTAGCCAAGTGTGTAACAGGAAAGTATACACTCTGGAACCAAGGAGAAAACAAGGTGAAAATAAATCACCTCAAGAAAAGCTAAACTGGACCAAGTTGCTTGAGGAAGGACTCTCACTGAAAAACAAGAAAGGATTAGTGTACAAAAAAGTGCACTAAACTATTATCAACCTGAACGGTTTGACTAATAATTGAATTTCTTAAGTTATTGAAATGCGGAATGTTGTTGTGGATTATGAATTGTATGTACCTGATATTACTTACATTGGTATGAATTGTGGACAGAGAAACCAGAATAAAAGATCTTCCAGACAGACTTCTTGCAAAGAAGTAGGAAGAAAACCAATTGCATAAGGCATCAGTAAATACAGTGGAGACAGGAGAGTACTCTGCTGGAAACTAATGGCTTATAAATTAGCCCTACCATTACTTATTAAATTTTCTGATATGTTTCATGTCTCCTTGTTGGAAAAGAAAAATTATAATTTTTGGTACATGATGCTTTTCATATGATTGATTGGAATGTGGTCCAGGTGGAACCAGAAGAAGAATTTCCTTCCAGAGTCGCTTCAAAGATGAAAGCGGGAAGAAATGAAATTTGCGAAATCAAAAAGTAGCTAGAGTAAAGGTGCAGTGGAGCACTTTACTGCTGAAAAGCTACATGGAACAAAGAAGCTAAGATGATGGAAAAGCATTCATAATTATGTTCAAAATAAACTAAATAGATAGTTGGCAACACCGAGGACGGTGTTTATTTTCAGAGGGGGAATATGTAACACCCCCAAGTTCTATGCTTTTCAAATTTGACATTTGAACATAAATCCATAGGGGAGTGGACCCCAATGGATAATTATTATGTGGATATGGTTAACTATTTATTTATGAAAAAATAAATAAATTATTGTGCATGCACTATGACCAGATGAGAAAGTGAGATCACATGCCTAATCCATGAGGTAATGGAAAAGGAAAAAGACTTTCCCCAAATCTTTCAAAAATACTTGAAAGAAATTATTTCTAATTTAGATTTTTGAGGAAAAATCTAAATTTCCCCAATGAAGAGGAGTAGTTGGGAAGAGGTGAGAAAAAGCTGGAAAAGCTGAGGAAAAGCTTAAAGCAGCTTTAAAGAGTCCCAAAATGGGAAGCCTAGGCTAAACAGGAATAAAGCATCCTGAAATTCTGGACGCAGAATTGGAAACAGGCTTTGGGGAAAGCACAGCTTAAATAAGCTGCTCCAGAACAGATTGAGGTTAATCTATTCTTGGAGGATCTCTGCTCGGGGGTGAATCCTGGGAGATAAAGAGGATTCTAAGGTTGGGAGGATTGGTCATAGTAGAGGTGTGCATGCATAAATTTGGAGATTCTGTAAGTCTGTATTAAACATATCCCTGTTTTATGAATTGTGATGTTCTTGTTCATTGTGCAGTTTATGAATGGTTATGTTATGGTGCATTATGCAAATGTTAGCTTGATTAATTGTTCAGTAACTCATGTAATTGCAAACTAAAGCTATTGACAGCAGAGATAAATGTTTAGGTTGTAGGGATGATTACCTTGTATAATGAAGTTAGAGCTGATAGATCAATTGAACAGCAAATCTAATAACTATGAATAGGTATAGATTGCTATTTTTTAAAGGAATATTTAAATTCTGTGTATAACCAGAAAAGGTTAACAAAACAGCACCCATGAACAGCAAGTACTAAACAACTAAACCTATCATAACAATATTGATGGCACAGAATTCCCTGAAACCAATAACAGAAAGTAGAAAACAACAACCCTGTGATAACATTATGGGGTACAGTATGTCAACTGTGTTACAATGGAAAGAACTGTAAAAGTTAAAATTATTCTATTAAATGTAATTGTGAACATATGAAAGCAGAAATTAAATCCTAACTAAGGACGAGGATCTAACACTAGGGATTCTAAATTCGCCAGTTCAATACTCTCTACCTCCATTTGATTGAGGCAAGAGGATATATTTTCTAGGTTTTCCATGGAACAGTTGAATCTGTACCAGAGTGTTACACATGTTGAATGTTAGTAACAGTAAAACAAGAGGGGAAATACTCTTGCACAATCAATTGGGTGATAAAAGTTTGTGTGAGAGAGGATTGTAAGCATGGGTAAAAATACCATGAACAGAGCATCTGTTTACCGTCCATAGAAACTACTGGGAGCGTAGTTGGAGCAATGGAGGTTAACTGCGTAGAGATAGATGTATGTGAGGAAGCATACATCTTTATACCTCGATGCTGAAACTTTAAAATGTTGAAAATTTTATCAGGCCTGCAAACTGGGAAGTTTGGGTAAGGGCCTAGTGATAATCTAGAGTTGGACAAAACTCTGAACAGGACACCTGAGAAATACAAAGTAATATATATAGATATATAAGTCTACTATAGGGACTGAGAAGAGAGGAGGTCAAGTCCAAAAATTCTCATGGAAATTCTTGTATTACATGGCTGTCTATAAGTACTGCAAAGAAGCTAAACCCCGGATAACAGTCTGAATTTGTAGGTCTAGATAGGTTATGAAAATGAAAAAAAAAAAAATTGGGTCTGGGAGACGTGACAACTGTTGATCTACCCTTTAATCTGATGCTGTTACACACTTGTATATATCATAGAATTTACCTGATTTTATGATATATACAAGTGTGTAACAGCATTAGATTAACTAGACTCAATCTGATGCTGTTAGATAAATATAGTAACGAGCAATCTTATAAAATAAAGCCGGCTTTACTTTTTTGTTTTTTGAAATATTTCCGAAAACACCATAAAATTAAAAAAATGTTTAATTATATTTTAAATATAAATTAATTTTAATTTAAAAATAGTAATAATAATATTTAAAAAAAAAATTTAAAAAAAAAATATTTATACTAACTATTAATTTTAAAACAAAAAATAATATTTAAAAAAAATTGAGAAAAAATCTATTTATATTATGTAAATTTTCTTTTAAAAATAATGAAGAAAATTTAAATAAGAAAATATTGAGTATACTCTTATATATATGTCATCTCATTTTTTTTTCCATACACCATAATTCTAAATAATAATAATAATAAACTATCTCAAAAAAATAAATATCTATTTCCCAAAAACATTTAAAAATAAATAAATCAACTGCGAGAAAAACCAATCAAAACAGTGCCTCAAACGTTGCTTTAGTAAAATGGAAAAAGAAACATATCCAACGCAGATAGACTATTCCATCCACAAGGAAAAGTAAAAGACACAACGAAATACATGGTTAATATAAAAATCTAAAGCATATTTATACATTATATAGTTAAATATATATTTATAAGGTAATATCATATCATTTATATATATTTTTTAAATTAATTTAGAAGAAAAAAAACATATATATATAGACATAATTAAATAAGTTAATTTCTAAAAGATATCAATTATCGAGCTTTAATTTATATGCTAGTTCATAGATATATAAAGAAATATGAATGAAATCAGAAGCATCAACCAAGCTAAACAATTTAAGAAGGATGGGGTTAGGCTCCTTTCCCATATCACTCATGTAGCTAACTCAAGAGGGATGGGGTTGGGATCCTTCGCCATCTAGTTGTTGTTGACCTTCCCTCCTACCGGGCCTCTTTTTCTCTGATTACACTATTGATTTACAAAATTTTTTGGTGGCAGTAGCAAGGGCATGGGTAGCTTTAAAAATAACTCCTAAGAAAATTTGGAGGACCTCAATCTATTTACAAATGATTAAGTTAGAGTGCAAATAGAAGACTAGATTCTGGACCTGGACATACCAAGGCTACCCAAAACCTCTATCTGTGTGTTGTGGAGCTTTATTGGCATGTAAAGACTCTCATAGGGAAAGCTTTGGTTGAAAATGAGGAAAACAACTCTGAAACTGATCTACAGTTTAACATCATTCTAGTTGAGTGCCACCAGATCTTCTCAAAGGACCAGACCCAGTAGGAGATCCCTAGGCACCTGTAGTTGTCTCCAATCATGTACAATTTCTACAGTCTCCATTACTAGTTATTTATTTAGCTGGCTACAACACTCTTGGATCAGTCTCACTAGGAGATCCCACCTGTATTTTTTTCCAATTATGTTTAATTGCTAGACTTGAGCCCACCCCGGGTTCTTCTTAAAGCCTGGCATTGCTTTTTTATTGGTAAGGCTATGGTCTAGCAGTAGATTGATGGGAATTAACCACAATTAGACCAGGCTTGATCCTCAGCCTCCATATTCTCCTTGAGATTTGCCGCTTCTTTTTCCTCGCCCTCCATCTTCTCCTTGAGGTTTGCCATTTCTTTTTGTTCATTGGACTGTGGTCCAGCCATACTGCAAGCTCGATTCTCAATGTATTTATAGATGGACTTTATTCGAGAACGCCAAAGCTACTTGTCCTGAAGTTTCAATCCTGTCCCATAAAAAAACAGAGTGGTTTTTGGCCAAAATAAATAAATTCTCAAATTTTGATTTAAAATCAGTTCTTTAACGGTATATATGGATTCAGCACTTGAAAAATAACCTTGAAACTCTAGATTGGGGAAAACTTACTTCTCAATATTGAACCACCAAGATTGTGGAAAATTTACAATGGATTCCAACCAATCCTTCTAATTCTGGACAAATTTAACTCTAAAAAACCATAAAAACTTCCAAAATGTATAACATATAGACGACGGCTTAAAGGAACAATGTAAATCAGTCGAGCAGGTATGTTTCAAGTCCGGGTCTAGTCAAATGCTTCTTGTACCTGTAAATTCTGAATAGATAAAATATTTATTTCCGTTAAAACTATATTGAACTAATTCTACAACAAATTGACACCGTAAAATAATAATATCAGATATAAGTTCTCTCTGGTCCTGAGTACTTACATATTGATGAAATAATATTTTTCTTTAATTCATTTCATTCTTGAAACAGAGAAATAACTTTCAAGAAATGTCTAAATTTGACCAACATTAAATAAAATGACTCTTTATCTCCACCGAGCCATTCAATTCATGCAGGATTTTTGTCTAAACTATAAAGTATTCGCAGCTAAAGCAAGGTTTAAGCCATGAAGGACTGGAAGCTATCTGTATGCATTACATATTTGAAAATTCAGGGGAATATTTCAAAAATTCTCATGAACGATGAAAATTTAAGGCTAAGAAGATTACCTGTGGGGCAAACGCAGACCTAAGGCACAAAAATGCCTCGGCAAGCCTTGATAGGATATATGTAGATTGCTTTGACTAGTTACGCAGGATTCTGAGCTTCCCCGCTACCGAAAACATAACTGATACAAAATACTAACTGTAACTGAATTGGGAAGGATTGGATGCATAATCCACAAATCTAACTTTGTAGATTATGAAACTTATTTCATCCTTCTATATAATCTACAAAACTATGTTATTAATGGAGGAGTACAAATGATTGGTTACATGATCCACAAAACTAACTTTATAAAACATGGAACTTATCTCAACTCATCATTTTCTAATCTACAAAGCTAAGCCATCAATAGAGGAAGTCATACCTTTGACATCCTAGAAAGCATTTTAATACATAATCTTTTCTAAAAATTAAATGTAATTGTAATTGTATTATTTTTTTCATTGTAAAAGATATAATATGTATGTTATTCACTAACTTAATATATAATTTCACTACTTATGATTATACTGGCATAAATTTCACTATATTTTCCGATCTTTTCTTAATTTGAATTTATGACATTCAAGCAACAAGGATGTAAAAGTTATTTTATTTTTGAAGAACCTACTCGTTATTCAATTTTCTTAATGAAAAAAGAATAAAAAAATGAAAATATAAAAAAAAATTAAATGAATTTATAAAGTTAACAAAAATATTAAAATGAACAAATATCAAATCTTTCGTATTACAATATTAAACTCTATTCAAACTACTTTCTAATTTAATGTAGATATCATAGTAACTTATTAAAATTTATGTTACAAGTTTAGTAAACCAGTAATAAAAACCAAGAGGAGAAAGGACAGACCACTTAATTTAGGAAGAGGGCGTGCCCAACTACTGGTCCGGTCCGGGAATTACATTTCTCCGGTGGCCAACAATCTAGGGGCTTCAGGGCGGCATTTCAATCATAAACCTAAGTTACAATTACTTCCATATAAAATAAAAGATTTGGAAATAATAATATAAATAACAAGATTTCTAGGTAACAGTTTAGAGAATTGGCTGGTTTCTTGTATTTGAAAATGGAATTGGCAGGACGAATATTACTTTGTCGAAAGCGCGCACTTCCACCAACTATCAAAAGAACTACCAATTAACCAAATACAACAGCAATAAGAAATAACATATATGATGGGACATATATTTTTCCTTAGCTTTCATAGGGAAAATGTCAGCTCTCTTAATATTTCCTGTGCCATGGTGCTCATACACTTCCCACGAAACCCTCGAAAATACGATTTGTTCAGATTGTGAATAATTTGACGGAACCTTGTAATGGACCCCCAAGAATCAAATTCAACTATCTCAATTGATCAAAATATCAGTTCATCAATTTCTATTAAGAGCTTTTGGCATTTGGTTTAAAATTAAGAAGTGAGACATTGGGTCAGATATAACCTAGGGTCTGTGAGGTTTCTTTCATGACCATCTCTTATAGTCGCGCTTACTGATGCAGGAGCATCCGACTAGGGTGGCAACCGGTCAGACAGGTGTTTCCAGGTTTTCAGTTTCGAGTCATTTTACAGGTCTCAAAACCTGTTCCTGTTTTAATTTATTTCTTTCCTTAGGACAAAAGAGACTAGCTGTCAGTAGAGTTGTTTTAGTTTAGTTGTTTTATTTAAATTTTGATTTAACACAACTGTGGTAGTTTTGATAGGTGAAGTAAAATAGTTCAATGAGTAAAAAGTGAATAACCATAATGTAAAAACATGTAATTGTGTAACCAACTGGTGACAGTTATCAGTTGGAACGAATTAGCCTGCAGGGAGGATTACAAAAGAAACGCAGAGATGACTGTAAAAGGGTTCTGCAATTTAATACACAGGATGGAGTAATGAAACAGAGTTTTTATACTCCTCAGAATTATACCAATTGTACTGTATGTAGGAATACTGAAATGAAATACATATCAAAAAAAATTCACTGTCAAAATATTTGCATGCACATTCTGAATCAAATATAAGTACATGTCTGTTTCTTTCTATTAGAGGAATATAGTTATCCGTGAACAGGCATAAATTGAAATACGAGGACGTGGTCAATGCACGCAAGAGCTGAAGAAAGGCGCAGATGAATACAACACGAACAGAGAAGTTGTATTAAGATGGCGAAGTCTGAACAGCCAACAAACAAAACGAAGAACACTGAACTTACAGGTATTTACCATTAAACTGAGCCATTGCATTTTTAACAAACTGAAAATAGATTAAGCCCTCTGACAGGGTCGTAATAACAAGACAGTCCATACTGAAATGTATATAATTACATATTGAAACCGCCGGAGAAAACAAGACAGGACTAGTAACCTAGGGTTACAGCCAGGAGGCCTACAGCCACAGGCGAGAATTCCTGATAGCAACCGAGGGGTACAGGTGGGGTTTTGAAACCCAAAACAATTGAAAGCCGAACTCTGTCCGAGATACAACACTTGCAAAAGAGACAGAGTAACCATAGCGTGACAACGTCACGGCAATACCTGAAAGCGAAAACTGACAGAGTCAACTATGACACTTTCACACAGACTTCTACATTGAGAATGATGCGAGCCATACGGTGACTTACCACTGAAAAACTGAAGTGGAATGAAACCCTGACAGAAGTCTGGAAGCCGACGGGGTTCGAGAAACCTGTGTAAGAAACACAAACAGTCAGTTAAAAACCTGTGCAACCATAATTGTTGAATCAACGAAATTAACAGTGGGAAGAATCCTTTCGGCATTTACCTTGTGGAGAGGGAGAGTCGTTCTTTTCCGAGGAATCGAGCAACCACCAGGAGCATTTTGAACCTGCTCACAAGGAGCAACGAGATCAGTATGGAAACAACACCAACGGGGTTTTGAAACAGAGAGGGATAACTTACCAATACCGACGTCGACTGGAGCGAAATTGAACGGAAAAAGCTCAGGGCTGAGAGCCAAAGAACCTGTAGAAATTGTCACGAGACAACGATTAGCCTGAGGAAAAATCACAAACGCAAACAACCAGAGTAAATTAGCCTGACGAAGAACCTGTAAGTGTCAAAAGAAGAACAGAGGCCGCATTGATTCACAAGCACAGCCACCGTTGATGTGACCAAATTCCACAGGGTAGCACAAACCCTTGTCAACAAGACTCAGGGTCGAAACCCTCACACCTTACGCAGAGCACAAACACCAAGTGACAAACGAAACAATGAACCAGGTGAAAGAGTAAGGCGGGATGGCCATATGCGTCGGCAAGTGGGCCGAGTGAGCCATTCGAGGCCAATAACTGTGCCATTAATCCAAGTACCGGAAAGCAGCGTAAGACTCGAGGCAAGTGGTGAGAAGCAAGGGCGCGAAACCGACGTGTAATGCCACGTAACCACAATCGTTAAACCTTGTGTTTTAAAAGTTGTGACATTGATCCAGCTGACCGGGCACGTGGGCTGGTGACCCCATCAAGTGGTATCGGAGCAAAAGTTTTGAAGTAGCAAGAAGATGGAAGTTGGCAGAAGAGGAAGAGGAAGAGGAAGAGGTAGGGCAATCCGGAGAGTGGCAAAAGAAGGACTGCGAGATGAAATTCGGATTCTAAATAAGAGATTAGCAGCAGTAGAAGCTGGGGGAAGGAGAGACCCAGCAGATGACAGTGATGAGGAAATTGCAGAACCGGAAGATGAGTTTGAAGGAGTGACACCTGAACTGAGATTGTTGAAATCAGTTCTGTTGTCCAGTCATAAGCCGAAGCATGAGCTTTCCACTTATGACGGCAGTTTGTCGGCAGATATGTTGCTGGACTGGTTAAGTGAAGTAAATAAATACTTCGAATTTGAGGAGACCAGCGAGGACAAACAGGTGAGGTTTGCTGCCACCAAGCTGAAGGGACATGCGTCCTTATGGTGGGACAGCGTACAGGCGAAGAGGAAAAGACTGCATAAACAGCCCATAAGAAAATGGACCAGAATGGAGGCGAAAATGAAGGAGAAGTTTTTGCCTAAGGATTATCAAATAATGCTGTATAGACAGGTACAAAACCTGAGACAAAGGGGAATGACGATTAGGGAGTATATGGAAGAATTCTATAAACTGAATTTGAGGGCAGGTTATGTGGAAGAAAACCCAGAAAAGACTGCAAGGTTCGTGAATGGATTAACGGGAGAGGTCTTAGATGAAATTGGAATACTTTCACCCAGAACCTTGGAAGAAGCGTATCAGTTTGCATTAAAGGCGGAAGAAAAAATAAACAGAAAACAGAACGCCAGAAGAGGAGGCGGATCTGGCAGAGGAAAGGGAAAAGCTTTTGGTAAAGGTAGAGGAACGGGTTCCAATGAGGAAGGCAGCAGTTCCAAATCTGCAGGAACAGCAGAAAAGGACAACAGCACTAGAGGAGGACGACCAGCCCAGCGGGGGAGAGGAAATGGTCGGGGCAGAGGAACTGTCCAGTGCTACAGGTGCCACAAGTGGGGGCACAAATCGTATGAGTGTCCTGAAGGCGAACCAGTAGGTGGAAGAGGAGCTTATGTTGCTCAGCCAGAGGAAGCGGAAGCACCTCCTCAGGAAGTGGAAGATACACCAGAGACAGGGGAAGCCCTGGTGTTGAACAAGGTGCTGTTGAAACCAGCCAAGGAGGTTGTGGACCCAGGCCAGAGAAAGACCTTGTTCAGGACAGTTTGCAAGTCACAGGGAAAGTGCTGCAAACTGATCATTGACAGTGGAAGCACTGATAATTTAGTGGCTACGGAAATGGTGGAGAAACTGGGTTTGAAAAAGCTGAAACACCCCACTCCATACAAGGTGTCATGGCTGCAGAAAGGGCATCAGTTGTTGGTGGATGAACAATGCGAAGTGGAGTTCCAGATAGGCAGGTATAAAGACAAGATTGTCTGTGATGTTATGCCAATGGACGTCTGTCACATACTGTTGGGAAGGCCCTGGCAGTTTGACAGAAAGGTAGTGCATGACGGGAGAACAAACTGTTACAAGTTTGTTAAAGATGGAGTCAAGCACACGCTCGTTCCCATCAAGGAGGAAGGTACATCAGAGGCTAGTGGAGCAAAAACACTGCTGTTGGGTGGAAAGGAGTTCCTGAAACAGATTGAAGACAGTGAAGTGAATTTTGCTGTTATAAGGAGACCAAGAACAGTGGTACTACACACTAAAATTTTAGATTTACCTGAAGAGATACAAGAGATGTTACAGGAATTTGGGGATATTGTGGTGGATGATCTCCCAGACGAACTACCTCCCAAGAGAGGCATCACTCACTGCATTGATTTTATACCAGGAGCCAGCTTGCCAAACAAGGCAGCTTATCGTATGAGTCCGAAAGATCATGAAGAAATTCGGAAACAGGTGCAGGAATTGCTGGATAAAGGATTGATCAGAGAAAGTATGAGTCCTTGTGCAGTTCCGACGGTACTGGCTCCTAAGAAAGGTGGCGAATGGCGAATGTGTACAGATTCGAGAGCAATCAACAAGATTACGATTCGGTACAGGTTTCCATTACCAAGGATGGATGACATGATGGACTGTTTGAGTGGGGCAGCATATTTTTCAAAGATTGACTTGAAAAGCGGCTACCACCAGATCCGAATCAGGGAAGGGGATGAGTGGAAGACAGCCTTCAAGACAAATGAAGGACTGTATGAATGGCTGGTGATGCCATTCGGATTGAGTAATGCTCCCAGTACTTTCATGCGTTTGATGAATGAAGTACTGAAGGAATTCATTGGAAAATTCGTGATTGTGTATCTAGATGATATACTAATCTTCAGCAAAACAAAGGAGGAACACTTTCGACATATTCGAAGTGTATTGAGAAGTCTGCAGCAGAACAAGCTGTTGATAAATCTAAAAAAATGTACCTTTTTCCAAAAAGAACTAGTATATCTGGGTTTTGTGATTGCAGAGAATGAGCTGAAGATGGATCCGGAAAAGATTGCAGCAATCGTAAGCTGGCCATCTCCAAAGAACTTGTTTGAAGTTCGGAGTTTTCATGGTTTAGCGAGTTTTTACAGAAAGTTCATCAAGAACTTCAGTGGGATTTGTGCACCTATGTTGGACACGATTAAGAAGGCAAATCAGCCTTTTCGTTGGACTGAAGCAGCAGAAAGCAGTTTTCAGACTTTGAAGAGAAAGATCACAGAGAGGCCAATTTTGAGATTACCAGATTTCAACAAACTTTTTCAAGTTCGTTGCGACGCCAGCGGTACAGCCATTGGGGCAGTACTCAGCCAGGAAGATAGACCGGTTGCTTACTTCAGTGAGAAGTTGAACGAAAGCAGGCAGAAGTATTCGTCTTATGACAAAGAATTTTATGCGGTCGTTCAAGCCTTAAAACACTGGAGGCACTATTTACTAGGTAATGAATTTGTGTTATTTTCTGACAATTCTGCTTTACAATATATTATGCAGCAGCACAAGTTGAATCACAAGCATGCAGAGTGGGTGGAATATCTGCAGAGCTTTACTTTCGTATTGAAGCATATCAGTGGACAGTCCAACAAGGTAGCAGATGCGTTAAGCAGAAGAGCTCTGCTTTTACAGGAGAGTACAGTGCAAGTACTGGGTTTCGAACACTTGAAGGATCTGTATCAAACAGACACAGACTTCAGGGAGGCACATGAAGCATGTCAGAACCCTTTACTGTGGAATCACAGTCCATGGTTGGACTACAATTTGCAAGAAGGATTACTGTTCAAAGGAGGGCAGTTGTGTATTCACGATTGTTCAATGCGGGAAAACATTATTCGTGAGAAACACAGTGGAGGTCTAGCCGGACATTTCGGTATAGACAAAACGCTATCTCAGATAGAGCATTTCTACTATTGGCCAAAGTTGCGGCGAGATGTGCAGAGGCATGTGAGCAGATGCAAAATGTGTCAGTTGGCAAAAGGTCACAGCCAGAATGCAGGACTCTATACGCCGTTACCCACACCAAGTAGACCATGGGACTCAGTCAGTTTGGACTTTGTCCTAGGTTTACCAAAGACACAACGGGGATTCGATTCAGTGATGGTAGTGGTGGACAGATTCTCGAAGATGGCGCATTTCATACCCTGTCGAAAAACCAGTGATGCTACTCACGTAGCCCACTTGTTCTTCACAGAAATTGTTCGACTGCATGGTTTACCGAGATCTATTATTTCAGACCGGGATGTACGATTCACAGGACACTTCTGGCGGACCCTGTGGAAAAAGTTGGACACCCAGCTGAATTTCAGCTCCGCTTATCACCCACAGACTGATGGGCAAACAGAGGTGGTAAACAGGAGTTTGGGAAACCTGCTAAGAAGCTTAGTCGGAGAAAATTCGCGGATGTGGGATAGTGTACTTGCCCAAGCGGAATTTGCATACAATGATTCTCCCAATCGCAGTACCGGACATAGTCCTTTTCAGGTTCTGTACGGCATGCATCCTCGCGGAGTGCATGAACTGCGGGATTTGGGGAAACTAGAGAAACGAAGCGCCGATGGTGAAGATTTCGCTCAAGCGATGAATGATCTGCATGAGCAGGTAAAATTGAAGTTGGTGGACAGTAGTCAAAGGTATAAATAGCAGGCAGATTTGAAGAGGCGGGAAGTTCAGTTCAACGTCGGGGATGAAGTCCTTGCCCACTTGCGCAAGGAACGCTTTCCCAGAGGGCAGTATAACAAGTTAAAGTTTAAGAAAATTGGCCCCTGCAGAATTCTCCGCAAGTTTTCAGCCAATGCTTATGAGATACAGCTGCCACCCGGAATAGGCATTTCACCCATCTTTAATGTGGCAGACTTATT
Organism: Pinus albicaulis; assembly: GCA_034641835.2. Lineage (NCBI taxonomy): Eukaryota > Viridiplantae > Streptophyta > Pinopsida > Pinales > Pinaceae > Pinus > Pinus albicaulis. The sequence goes on from JAXQQM020086344.1 coordinate 213,883, forward strand.
CCCTTACCCTACCAATCCCGGAGAAGAAGAGGCAACAAGGCCAGAGCGGACTACCCCAGGTGAAGATGATGTTTGGTTGAAGCAGATGCCTGCAGCGCAGCCCCTTGAGATCGAGGGTATCCTCGACACGCAAGTAGCCAAACGCACACGCAGGAAGGACTACTTACAGTACCTGGTCAAGTGGAAGGACCGTCCTATTGAGGACAGTACCTGGCTTGACACGGCACAGATTCAAAAAATTGGCTACTCAGTGGATGACCTCATGGAGCGGAGCCATGACTTTTTGTTACCCCCGGAGCCTGATGCAGGAGCATCCGACTAGGGTGGCAACCGGTCAGACAGGTGGGGTTTTGAAACCCAAAATAATTGAAAGCCGAACTCTGTCCGAGAGACAACACTTGCAAAAGAGACAGAGTAACCATAGCGTGACAACGTCACGGCAATACCTGAAAGCGAAAACTGACAGAGTCAACTATGACACTTTCACACAGACTTCTACATTGAGAATGATGCGAGCCATACGGTGACTTACCACTGAAAAACTAAAGCGGAATGAAACCCTGACAGAAGTCTGGAAGCCGAAGGGGTTCGAGAAACCTGTGTAAGAAACACAAACAGTCAGTTAAAAACCTGTGCAACCATAATTGTTGAATCAACGAAATTAACAGTGGGAAGAATCCTTTGGGCATTTACCTTATGGAGAGGGAGAGTCGTTCTTTTCCGAGGAATCGAGCAACCACCAGGAGCATTTTGAACCTGCTCACAAGGAGCAACGAGATCAGTATGGAAACAACACCAACGGGGTTTTGAAACAGAGAGGGATAACTTACCAATACCGACGTCGACTGGAGCGAAATTGACCGGAAAAAGCTCAGGGCCGAGAGCCAAAGAACCTGTAGAAATTGTCACGAGACAACGATTAGCCTGAGGAAAAATCACAAACGCAAACAACCAGAGTAAATTAGCCTGACGAAGAACATGTAAGTGTCGAGCGAAGAACAGAGGCCGCATTGATTCACAAGCACAGCCACCGTTGCTGTGACCAAATTCCACAGGGTAGCACAAACCCTTGTCAACAAGACTCAGGGTCGAAACCCTCACACCTTACGCAGAGCACAAACACCAAGTGACAAACGAAACAATGAACCAGGTGAAAGAGTAAGGCGGGATGGCCATATGCGTCGGCAAGTGGGCCGAGTGAGCCATTCGAGGCCAATAACTGTGCCATTAATCCAAGTACCGGAAAGCAGCGTAAGACTCGAGGCAAGTGGTGAGAAGCAAGGGCGCGAAACCGACGTGTAATGCCACGTAACCACAATCGTTAAACCTTGTGTTTTAAAAGTTGTGACATTGATCCAGCTGACCGGGCACGTGGGCTGGTGACCCCATCACTTACCCTATGTTAATGAAACTCCACTCAACCTTAACAATTAATATGCTGAATTTCAAGATAAGATTTCTTTAGTATGTCGAACTCAATCTCGAAATTAAATGAAATCTTAAAATAAAACTTCATATGAAACTTAATATGTGCAGAATTTCAAGATGCGATTTATTAAGTATGCCAACCTAACGAATCTTCACATTAAAAGAAATTTTAAACTATGCTAGATTTTAAGTATTATTATTTTTATTCATTTAATATGTGACCATTGATTACCATCAATTATTTATATAATCTTTATATATTTACATAGTTATATCATCTGGCATTTGATTGAGTTAAATTTAATTAAAATAAATTATTATACAAAATTTTAATATACTAAAATGTTATTTGTAAAAAAAATTAAATATTAAAAATAGTTTAAATTAAAAAAAAAAAAAAATTATATAATTTTATATATAAAAATATGCATACACAACCCAATAAAAAGTTTAATATTAAAAAGTTAGAATGTAATATTTTATAAAAATTATAAAAATTTAACTATATAATAATTAAAATTATATTACTAGCAATATTTAATAATTTTTTTTATTTAAATTTATTTAATTTAAACAATAACATAAATTTATAACTAAAATATGAGAATTATTAAATTTATAATATAATTTTGTATCATAATAACAAATTCTGTTTAATTTAAATTTTTATAGAAAATTATATATAACATATTTTAATATTATTTTAAAATTTTAAATTAATTTAATATTAAAACTATTTTCGTAATTTCTTGTTAAATTAGAATTTTTATCCATCAAAATTATATATATGATGATGATTAATGTCCATATATTATTTCGAAATAAATTTAAACTTTGGATAAATTTATAAAACAAAATATAGAAATTATTAAATTTTATAATATAATTGTTCATCATAATAACAAATTCGATTTAATTTTAATTTTTTGTATAAACTTATATAAAACATATTTTAATATAATTTTAAAAATTTAAATTAACCACTATTAAAACCATTTCCATAATTTCTTGTCAGATTAGAATTTATATACACGAAGGTTATATATATTATTTTGAATTTAAATTTTATGCTACTGAATTTTATTTTAAATTTATCCCAAAAATATCCCTTATATTTTAAATATAATAGAGCCGTTGTGTATAAATAGGTTGAAATAGAGTATTAAAACCAAACCTGCTATATACACCTATAGTTATAGATTAGCGAACTTCATGGGTTTAGCTTCACCATTTGTGATTTTCTATGACTTATCTTCCAAATTTGGCGAATATTAAAAAATCAATGTCTACAGCACCCAGGGTTAAAGAACTTACTAGCCATTTCTGTCTTTCTATTACTTGATTACCAACAATTCCGCCAAAATAGCCCATGTCCAAAAATCAATTTGAAATAGCAGATATCTGAAAGCCAGTTTTAAAATTTATGAGAGTGGGCACATATCTGGCAGAGAATATGGTAATGGTAAATGCATGTGAGAACCGTGCGCACAATAAAAAGCGACCCTATTTGAGCTCATGACTAAATTCCTATATTCGAAAATATTGTTCGCACCAAAAATTCAATACAAAATAAATAGGATATATATATTTGATATATTTAAGAATTAATTTTATGAATCCACATTACGTACACGGATGGGAACTGCGCCAAATGTACAACTTCTCAATGAGAAACAATTGATTCACTGCAAACTTCTGCAAAATGAAAAGATGGACAGAAGTTAAAACTGACGTAGCAGTGATGGGTAGCGCATGATATACGGCTTAGAAAAATGTACATACATGAAGCCCACTCCCAGAAGCAAGAAAATATTTGTGCCACTTCAGCTTTAAAGAAACATCTAATTAAAAAAAAAAATTTGAACATACGTTTCAACCTCTTTTCTTTATTCTCTGATCTAAGTGCAAATCCAGGAAACCCCCGCTCGGAAAAAGTTTAGAGAAACATCTTTTCATAAAGATAAATAAGGACTATAATATATCATGGTTTCATCTCTAATATATCTTGTACTTTGAATTCTAAAACAGATAAAATTGGCACGCCCAGCAATTCACACACAACTAAAGAGAAATCGATTCGCACAGTAAAAACATTAAAACACCCATAAAGGAAAACCAAACCAAGCAGCATGGCCATGCTGCAGAAAAACAAAGAAACAAGCGAAGCCAAGCCAATCCAAAGCGGAATGCAAAAACAATTGAGATGGAAGTGATGTGTTTCTTGGTTCTAAGCATTGCTTTATGTACACTCAATTTCCAACGGTCACTAGTTTTGCAGATTTAAATTATTTTAGATGTTTATTAAGGCCCGTTTTTTTAGCTTTTTCCTTTCTTTCTAAAATTAGGGTGCGCCAGCGATGAACTTGCTTTTGTTTTTATTGCATTCTAAACTAAATTTTTGCTACATTAAAAATAAATATTTATTTAAAAAAAAAAATAATTGATGTCATAATTACATGGATCATATAAATTTGAGTCGTTCAAAGCATTTAAATTTCTTCAAGGGGTGTTATACTCTATCTACTTAGGTATCATATAATATTATCATGAAAAAATAAAAGTCGCATATCGCTTAATCAAAAGTTTTTTTTTTTTATATGCCTATTTGCTATTTATTATTAAGTAATATTCGGACATAAAATATTTACGAGAAGGCATGGTACTTACTATAATTTTAAGTTAATTTAATGATTGATAGGAATATTCGATAACAAATAGAGAGTGTGATTAAATTTCTAACCATGAAGGGAAGACGTAGCCCTTCGTGATATTTGGGCTTCGTAATCGTCGTAACAGCTTTTTGGGGACATTCCTTATTATAAAAAAAGAGTAACTAAACACGATATTTTGAACTTAATATGGTTGTGTGTTCTATTTTTACGCTGTAAAGTATTTTTATTTGAAAATAACCCATCTAAAGTGCCACCTGTATCATTATGTATCATTGATGTTCATGTTAGACGATTCAAATGATTTCAACCTTTGATTCATTACTGTTATTATTCAGTTATAAAAACGACTTTAAACTTCTTGAACGGGCATTTCCACTTAACAGAACGACTACTAGATAGAGTCTTCGCCAAGAGGGGCAAAAATGGATATAAAATATTAGCGTCAGAGCTGATTAAAGGAATTGTGCATACCCTTATATAGATGTCATTTCATTTTTTTCCATAAACCCCAACCCTAAATAAATATAAGAAAATATCTCAAAAAAATAAATATCCATCTCCCAAAAACATCTCAAAAAAATAAATCAACTCGCAAAAAAAACCAAACATGGCCTCAAACATAGCTTTAGTAAAAGGAAAAAAGAAACATATCCAGGGAAGATAGTCTATTCCTATTCCAACTGTTTTTCTTCATTAAAATATAACTAAATATATATATATATATATATATATATATATTTATGCATTATATAATTAAATATATATTTACAATGCAATATCGTATAAGCTATGTCACAAGACACATCGCTCAGGATCTCGTGTCCTATATTTCATGTGTTGGACACCAGACGCGCCCTAAAATGTGTAACAAACATATTTTTTAGTGTCCTCCAATTGAGACACATGTTTTGGACATGGAAAAAATGTGCCCTAGTGTCTTGGGCTCTGACAGGTGTCCCAAGAAAAAATGAAATTTAAAACCACGACTTGGTTTTTCTTGGGGGTTTTCTTATTTTTACCGACTTCTTGTCAAGCCCATGTCATACTCTCATTTTCCAACCTCACTGAGTTGTTTACCGTCATGTCTTGGATCATTATTGTCACGTCTCCCAGACCCATTTTTTTTTTTTTCATTTTTCCTAACATGTCTAGATACATCACCCCGAATGGGGAAGACAATTGAACTTTGTCTTTGAGTACACATATAACATAACAAATATTCTGCTTTATGCGCGATAACAATTATAGTTTTTATCTTGAATCACTTACAAAATTCAGGTATTGGTCAGGTTTAGATTCTTTGACACTTATAGTGACCATGGATTACAAGAATTTCCATGAGAATTTTTGGACTTGACCTCCCCTCTTCTCGGTCCATCTAGTGGACTTATATATCTATATAATACTTTGTATTTCTCGGGTTTAAATTTGAGTTGTCCAACTCTAGATGATCACTAGACCCTTACTCAAACTTCCCCATTTGAGGCCTTATAAAATTTCCAACATTTTAAATTACAGCATCGAGATATAGATGTATGCCTCATCGCATACCTCTATCTATACTCAGTTAACCTCCATGGCTCCAACTACTTTCCCAGCAGTTTATATGGAAGGTAACCAGATGCTCTGTTCATTGTATTCTTACATATGCTTACAATCTTCCCTCACACAACTTTTTATCACACAATGGTTGTGCAAGTAGGATTTCCCTTTTATTTTACGGTTACAACATTCAATTTGGTTGACACTCGGGTGCAGATTCAACTATTCCCTAGGACACAGATCCTCTTTGCTTCAATCAAATAGGAGAGGATACTGAACTGGATAGTTAGACTCCCTAGTGTTAGATCCTCTTACTTGGTTAGGCTTCAACTTCTGCTTTCATATGTTTACACTTACAGTTAGTAGAATAGTTTACATTCTTAGTTTTACAATTCCTTCCATTTCCTCCCAACTGACATCTTGAACCCCATACTACTATCACAGGGTTGTTGTGTCCCATCTTCTGTGATTTGTTATAGGGAATTCTGTGTCACCAATATTGAGATGATATGTTTAGTTATTTGGTACTTGCTGTTCATGGTTACTGGTTTGTTAACATTTTCTGTCTATACACACAGTAAGTTAATGTTCCTTGGAAAGGCAGCAAGCTACACCTGTACATAACCATGGGATCATCTGTTCAGAGGATCTACAATTTCTAACTCCATTTTACAAGATACTCATCCCTATATCCCAACCATTTGTCTCTGCTATCAATAGCTTTGGTTTACAATTACATGAGTTACTGAACCAATAATCAATCTACAATCCTCATAGTGAACCATAACATAATAACTCATAACTTGCATAAGAAACTATAACATCACAATTCATAAATTGCACAAGAAATTATAACATCACAATTCATAAATTGCATAAGAAATTATAACATCACAATTCATAAATTGCATTAGAAATTATAACATCACCATTCATGAAGTAGGGATATATTTAATACAGACTTACATCAATCTCCAACAATAGGCATGCATACCTCTACCATGACCAGTCCTCCCAACCATAGAATCCTCTTTATCTCCCAGGATTCACCCCCGAGCAGAGATCCTCCAAGAACAGACTAGCCTCAATCTGTTCTGGAGCAGCTTATTTAAGTTGTGCTTTCCCCAAGCCTGTTTCCAATTCTGCGTCCAGAATTTCAGGATGCTTTATTCCTGTTTAGCCTAGGCTTCCCATTTTGGGACTCTTTAAAGCTGCTTTAAGCTTTTCCTCAGCTTTTCCAGCTTTTTCTCACCTCTTCCCAACTACTCCTCTTCATTGGGGAATTTTAGATTTTTCCTCAAAAATCTAAATTAGAAATAATTTCTTTCAAGGATTTTTGAAAGATTTGGGGAAAGTCTTTTTTCCTTTTCCATCACCTCATGGATTTGGCATATGATCTCACTTTCTCATCTGGTCATAGTGCATGCACAATATTTTATTTATTTTTCATAACTAAGTATTTAACCATATCCACATAACAATTATCCATTGGGGTCCACTCCCCTATGGATGTATGTTCAAATGTCTAATTTGAAAAGCATATAACTTGGGGGTGTTACATATTCCCCCTCTGAAAATAAACACCGTCCTCGGTGTTGACAACTATCGACTTAGTTCATTTTGAACTTAATTATGAATGCCTTTCCATCATCTGAGCTTCTCTGTGCCATGTAGCTTGTTTAGCAGTAAAGTGCTCCACTGCACCTTTACTCGAGCTACTGTTGACTTTCGCAATTCTATTTCTTCTCGCTTTCATCTTTGAAGCGACTCTGGAAGGAAATTCCTTTTCTGGTTCCACCTGGACCACATTTCAAATCACTCATGTGAGAAGCATCATGTACAAAAATTATAACTTTTCTTTTCCAACAAGGAGACATGAAATATATCAGGAAATTTAATAAGCAATGGTAGGGTTAATGTATAAGCCATTAGTTTCCAGCAGAGTACTCTCCTGCCTCCACTATATTTACTGATGCCTTATGCAGTTGGTTTTCTTCCTACTTCTTTACAAGAAGTCTGTATGGAAGATCTTTTATTCTGGTTTCCCTGTCCACAATTCATACCAATGTAAGTAATATCAGGTACATATAATTGATAATTCACAACAGCCTTCTGCATTTCAATAACTTAAGACATTCAGTTATTAATCAAACCGTTCAGGTTCATAAAATTTTAGTGCACTTTTAGTACACTAATCCTTTCTTGTTTTTCAGTGAGATTCTTTCCTCACGCAACTTGGTTCAGTTCAGCTTTTCTGGATTTTCTAGGTGATTTATCTTCACCTTTTTCCTCTTTGTTCCAGAGTGCCCAATTTCCTGTTACACACTTGGCTAAACAATTTTTCCAACTTTTTCATTAGTACTCATAAATGAAAGAAAACAATTGTATCATATGCATGTTTATGCTTACCCTTTCTCATTTTATAGTTGTACTTCTAGTACCTTTTCATTGTTTATTTTTATTAACCAATCAATTTAATTAGTAACAACTAGACTCATTAATAATCTCTACAATTCCATGCTTTCCTCTCACATGAAATTGTATCCACTAGTTCAAAACTTAAGTGAACAAATTTGGAGCTGATGGGTTTCCCCCACACCCAAGTCCAAAATACCGCTCATCCTCTTTTCTCTCGGTTTGTAGCTGTATAATTTCCCATCATTTCTCTGTCTTTGAATTTAAGACTCAAGAAAATTAACTTTAAAAAAAATTACACCACAAAATTTTATAGTGTGAATACATGTTTTCTTTTCTGGTGATAAATTTAATTTCTATAATTCATCACATTCACAAATATTAATACTTGATAATGCCAAAACTAAATTTGACACAATTTCCCCTTTTTCAAAGACTCACCAGAATTTATGCATTTACTTTTAATTGTATGTTCATGCTTTTCTAGTTCCCCTCTTCTATTTCTCTCATAGGCTTATATCATAAAATAGAATCAATTAAAATGGAATAGATCATAAAAGTACTCCGACTTTTTCTGAATCATAAAAGAATTCCTTCTTTTCTAATGCATAAAAGCATTCTATTTTTTTTTCTAACAAAAGCAACCCATAAATCTCTCATGCTTTTATTTTTAACTTTATATTTGTTTTTTTTTTTTTTTTTTTTTTTTTCCTTATGAGAGAAATATCACTTCTCCATATTTTTTTCCAATTCTATTACTCATTATCTCTAAACTCATAAAATATACCAACTGGAAGAATATAAATAAGTAATTAGGAAATCATTCTTCCACTATTACAAGAATATTCTTCCTTAAGTAAATCATCAGGAAAATTTTAATTTACCTCTTCATTCATTCATGCCTAACTCAATGTAATGGTTCCACAATTTCTAAATCAACCATTTAATTGTAATTAAAACTTGTACTTCAATCTTCTTTTCTTTTATAGCAGTATACAGGCCTTATTTATAGGATACATCTTCCACTTACTCATATACTACTTACATCTCAAGCCTTGGGCAATATACATCTCATGAGCATATATATATATCCACTAGGTTTGTATATATCATATATATTTCCAAACCTTATTGTATAAGTAACCATGATATATATATATATATATAGCCTTGGCAATATTAATTTGATGAACATATGAATATATCTATGTATCCCTATATTATATATATTCATATATAAGTTCAAAGGCTTTTTGAAAGTACTACCATATATATATTACACATACTTTAAAATAATCCCTTTTATATATATTTTTTTCATACCTCTGCTGCGTAGTGACAAATGTAAAATTTTGATCTGCTGCGTAGTGACCAATGTAAAATTTTGATACCATTTGTAACACCTTTAGTTAAGGAAAATTTCTTTTTTTTATTCATATACTTGACTAATTAAGTTCAAAGGTGGCATTTATTTCCCTTCATACCACTTCATTCATATAATCTATATATATATTGTTACATATATATATATATTATCCATTTGTCACACCTCCAGTTGAGGAAATTTTTTTTTTTTCTCATTGTCTAACACACGTGGAATCCCCACGTTTTTCTGGGAATATATATATCTGTGACTCACATATATAAATATATATATATATATATATATCTTTATATGACATGTATGTCCAACATACATTGACCAACCATTTTCTTTGGATCATTTATACCCTCCACACCTATTTATATGTGAAGTACACCTCTTCACCCATATTTCTATTCCCCATGTAATTTTCCATCATTATATATATATGTAACTCATGCGGTAATACTCTTATACAACATTTACATAGTCCACTTATATTAACCTATCCCCCATATACCCTTTTGCATGTCTTGTCATCAAATATACAATTTTTATGTGCATATATATATAGTGTCATACCCCCACTTTTCATACTTTCTAACAATATTTTTTTTTCTTGTTTTGACCAGTATTCCATCTCTACTATCAACTTTTCCACTTCTGGATTTTTCAATTGGACCCCTATGATAGGTCTTCAATTTCAACATGCACTGATTTACGCCACTAAAGTGGAAGGTATTAGATCAGATTAAAGAGCTACTTTACAACCATTACCTATATATAAAAATATGTATATGTAGGTCTATATATATATTCATATATTCAATATCACACCCTTACCATTTTAAAAAAAAAACTCTTTAGGTTATTTCACACATGTCAACTAAGATTGATATATGCAAATATATACACTCTACCCATATATGTAGGCTGACATTATTTTAATCATAATTGTTTATAAGGTGCGCTTATGCAACGCCACCTATATATCACGGTATATAAATTTATTTTTATATATCTGTACCAGTATGTGCAAATTCCCCCATAATTCATTATACTTACGAATTCATTCCACGCACGAACCGTGCATAAACCGACCCATAGACGCATATGAAATTATTGAATAGAGTTTGTAATAATCCTTCCGGTCGTGTCGTTCCATACGATGGTAACCCATCTCATTAACCAGGGTGGATTTATATCTATACTTCGGACAGTAGTGTTATGTGTCAAGATTGAATTTCTTTAAAAACTCGAATTGCAGAGAGTTGGTTTGGTAATGATTTTCCGCCACCTACTTGGAGTGATGGTAAGTAGAGCTGGCGTAATGCATTATGATAAATGACTGACAAACCTTGCGTGAATTCCGGTGGTTGTGTACGTGTCACAGTGGTTGCAGTTAGCGTATTACTAAAGATTATTTTCCCCGCGCCCTGATCTTTGCAGGTACCAACTCCAAGGAATGCCAGTGTAACCCGTAGGGTTTTCCTTTTTCTGAGATCGATGAATGAGCTGGAATGATCAGTTGGGATACCAGAGTCGGCGGCAGACAGCGTTCTTCTCTGTATTAGGTACTTCATGTCTCACATCAGATCAGGTTTATGGACGGCCTGAGGCACGCGTCACATGCCGGATCGAACCGTCCTGCGAGGTTAACGTATAGAAGATTTACGTATACTGTTGGCGCGTATTAGGGTTTTTTTTTTATTATCTGAATCTAGGCTCCAGAGCTGTAGCGCTCTTCAGTTATCCTTTTTAAACCTGACCCTCTTCCCTGGGATTTCAATTCATTTATTCGGCCTTACTTGCTCTCTGAGGAGTGGCGAAACCACAGGGTTAATATGCCAGTGCCTGCGCATCCTCGCTGAGGCAGAATGGTCCTCTAACTCAGCGCGCGTCCTGTATGGCAGAGTTGCAACGATCATAATCGTTCCCACATCTCTCGGCAGTACGAGGGTAACCTATGATTTTCTTTCATATTGCTGCGTATTATTTAATGAGCGTTTCCCAGAACTTTACGCTTCTGATATCAGAGAATTTTCTTACTAGCTATCCTGTGAATAGCTCAGTACGCCCTTCTCATTTCATGAGTGTTTATATTATCCTCAGAGAATTTATTATTGAAGAGTAACGCTATTTAATGGATGACAACGTTGGTCGCTTGACTGTGATTCTAAATTTGTTCTGCTCCTAATTGTCTACGCAGGTGTGAAACGCAGGTTCGACCCTATCCCTTTACAGTGGTGTGCCGAAAGAATCTGGGACGCAGAACGAACTCAGGTTTTTTTTTTTTTCTTTCGATTTATTATATTTCTTAACTCGGCCTGCCTAAGTTACGCCCTCTTACTACAGAGAAACCGCACGCAGTGTTACTCGTTGGTCCGCCCTTTCTACGGAAGCACAGGTTTATGACAGGGTTCTGTCCGTGTAAAACTATAACCCTGCACTGTCGCCGCCTTCGTGCGTATATTTACCTACTCGTATATTTAAATAAAACTTTCTGTTGACTGCAGCCTGGCAGAACTTCCATGTTTAGAGTTGCGGTCATTTATATAACTCTATTTCTGAACCTAGTTTTAATTTTTGCTTATTATTATTTCTTTCCGAGAGTTACCTGTTTTATCATTTGACATTATAATTCTTGCAGGTGTTACCAGTCGAATCCACTCGTTCAAATTTGATCAAGGAATCTCGCGACAGGTTAAATGTCGACTTCCTACATATGTATCTGAAATTGTTTGGTTTCAGAGTCGCGGCGATTTCATTTGACTTTTTAAGAATATGCCTACTTGCGTTTTTAATGATCTTTGAATAGCGACACTCTTCTTATATCATTTATTTGCCAATATACGTGACTAGCATATGACCCTATCCGGGCACTGCTAACATGCATTGTTAATTTATAATAGTTTTAATTTTATTGTTTTTGGAGCGCATAGCCTCACTTATAGGTATATATTTGAATAGGTCATAATCGAGTTTAACCATGCCCCAATTGGTGGGCTATTCGATTCCTAATTACTATGGAGTATTTCGTATGTCAATTTTATTTATAAACCTTGAAATCCGCATTAGGATAAGAGAGTTAATGTAGATTCAACGAAGCTCATCAATATAACTATTGATTCATATATTATATATATGCAGGAAACAAAAGAATTTTAATACGCCGAAGGTATATATACATGTAAAGTACTTTATAAAATCATGTGTATCGTTGTGATTGTAAGTTACGGTGCTTACGCTCTTACTCATCATTTTTTTAAAAGGCGTACATACATATATTTCCTATATTGCTTAAAATAGAAAACATTAATGTATAATCATTTAGTTGTGGTGAGTATGGTTAACATGCATATATTATATATAAATATATATAAATATATATATATATATATATTTTTTTTTTTTACATAGATGTCCAATACATCCTTCAATAGGGTCTATTCAACCTAACATAATATCACTGCTATAATGAGTATTTGTTTTTTTTTTCGTGCTATGAATACAATGTACTCACTAAATACCATGCATGTCATTAGTCTCATATAGAGTCGAAATAATTTATTATCTAGAAGAATTTCAAGTTTTACATGCAAGTATCTTTATTTGCAGTCGAACCTAAGGGTTCTAGGCCTCGGCAATATAACTTTATTATACCTATACAAATATAACACTTCTATTTATATATATCATAGATATGTTCGTCCCTTTTTTTTTTATTTTACAGGTTCGAACCTCTATATATATATGTAGCATATATATACATCAAACATCATGTTTGTATATAAAATCCGAATAATTTGCAGTCGAGCCTAAGAGGACCTAAGGCTCTAGGCCTCGACACTTGTGAACATATATATATATATATATATATAATAGAGTTCATTATGCATAGATTTAATTCATAACCCTAAGGTTTCTTCTAAGGGTTAGAAGTGATCGTAAAATTTTCAATACATTTCTATAATGGCTAGAAATGAGGTAACCTTCTTATATTGCAGATTTACTCTTTGGTTTAATAATAATACATATTCATAAGTATGCAGATTTCACTTCTCAGGTTGGCTTGAGTAAGCCAAATCTCCATTGTGAATTTTTTTTTTTTTCTCATCAACCTCTATATAAAAAAGAGGAATTACCACCCTCTATAAAGAAAGGAAGCCTTTCTTGGTTCCATCCCTTTAATATGTAACACTCATATAGCATGGATTTCATCAATAACTATAATTTTTATTTCATGATATAGAGGTAGGTTTAAATTTTCAATAGGCTCAATAAAGGCTACAGGTGCTAGAAGACTCCCACCTAATTTCTGTGAATGCTATAATATTACTGTAGAGTAGAATTTTCCTCTTTTTTTTTTTCTAGAAACATGTTGAGTTTCATGTTCAAATGTATTTTTTTCTTACTCTATCACCATTCTGCTACAATGTTTTTCTATTATACTTATGAACATAGACTTTCACCTTTATGTCTACAGGAAGCAGAACAATAATTAATCGTCTGTAGAAGCTAAGTAACTACAGATTTTAAACCCCCCTTGGTTTAAAGATTCTGGAGTTCCTACTCTATGGACTTTCTGTCTACAGCTAAACAGAGTTCGGGACAGTGAATACCAAAAGATAGATTCAGTTGAACGTAGTACTAAATCAATCTATTACATGTATACCTGAAAGTATATCCAAGATATTTGTATACTCGAAGAAATATTTTTAAAATTCGTAAAATCTATAACAGTTAACCATTTCTTTGTGAGCACATATCTTGCCCAATTTTTGAACTTTGCTCCGATACCATTTGTCACGTCTCCCAGACCCATTTTTTTTTTTTTCATTTTTCCTAACATGTCTAGATACATCACCCCGAATGGGGAAGACAATTGAAACTGTGATGAGTGCTACACATATAACATAACTCAAATATTCTCCGCTTTATGCGCCGATAACAATTATAGTTTTTATACTGAATCACTTACAAATTCAGACTGTTATCCGGGGTTTAGATTCTTTTCAGCACTTATAGACAGCCATGGATTACAAGAATTTCCATGAGAATTTTTGGACTTGACCTCCCCTCTTCTCAGTCCATCTAGTGGACTTATATATCTATATATAATACTTTGTATTTCTCAGGTTTTCTATTCAGAGTTGTGTCCAACTCTAGATGATCACTAGACCCTTACTCAAACTTCCCCATTTGCAGGCCTTATAAAATTTCCAACATTTTAAATTACAGCATCGAGATATAGATGTATGCCTCATCGCATACCTCTATCTATACTCAGTTAACCTCCATGGCTCCAACTACTTTCCCAGCAGTTTATATGGAAGGTAACCAGATGCTCTGTTCATTGTATTCTTACATATGCTTACAATCTTCCCGCACACAACTTTTTATCACACAATGGTTGTGCAAGTAGGATTTCCCTTTTATTTTACTGTTACAACATTCAATTTGGTTGACACTCGGGTGCAGATTCAACTATTCCCTAGGACACAGATCCTCTTTGCTTAAATCAAATATGGGAGGATACTGAACTGGATAGTTTAGACTTAAATCCTCTTACTTATTTAGGCTTCAACTTCTTCTTTCATATGTTTACACTTATAGTTAATAGAATAATTTACATTCTTAGTTTTACAATTCCTTCCATTGCCTCCCAACTGACATCCTGAACCCCATACTACTATCACAGAGTTGTTGTGTCCTATCTTCTGTGATTTGTTACAGGGAATTCTGTGTCACCAATATTGTTATGATATGTTTAGTTATTTGGTACTTGCTGTTCATGGTTACTGGTTTGTTAACATTTTCTGTCTATACACACAGTAAGTTAATGTTCCTTGGAAAGGCAGCAAGCTACACCTGTACATAATCATGGGATCAGCTGTTCAGAGGATCTACAATTTCTAACTCCATTTTACAAGATACTCATCCCTATATCCCAACCATTTGTCTCTGCTATCAATAGCTTTGGTTTACAATTACATGAGTTACTGAACCAATAATCAATCTACAATCCTCATAATGAACCATAACATAATAACTCATAAATTGCATAAGAAACTATAACATCACAATTCATAAATTGCATAAGAAATTATAACATCACAATTCATAAATTGCATAAGAAATTATAACATCACAATTCATAAATTGCATTAGAAATTATAACATCACCATTCATGAAGCAGGGATATATTTAATACAGACTTACAGTAATCTCCAACAATAGGGATGCATACCTCTACCATGACCAGTCCTCCCAACCATAGAATCCTCTTTATCTCCCAGGATTCACCCCCGAGCAGAGATCCTCCAAGAACAAACTAGCCTCAATCTGTTCTGGAGCAGCTTATTTAAGCTGTGCTCCAGGCAAGGACGATAAGCTTAGCAAGAGAGATTGGACGGTAGGAACGAGAAGTGAGCCAGGTTTGAGAGCAGACGAGTTGAAAATATCGAGGGTACTACTCTGTAGTCAATCACATGGGAAGTCTGACAATTCGATTTCGTATCACGCCCAGTAGATCAGTACCAGCGACGTGTCGACTATCCGGTTGGTGTAAGCGAGCTGATTCATCCGAAAATTAACAACACAGATACGTTATAGCAGGTAAGGATGTAACCATCCCTCCCACGATCTCCCGGTAAATTAATAAGGCTGTATTCGCCCTCATACTCTACCGCCAAGAGGCCGAAAGCCTACGCTTTAATGGAGACCAGCATCGCCTCGGTATGCGGAGTTTACAAAGACGGATAATCGATTTCTTGAACACTAAGGATGATACACGTAAGGGGCAAGGGGATGATATAATAAAAGTATATAGTAATCTCGCTAAATTCTCAGTCAACGAATGTGTAGTCGTGAGAGTCTATGTATAAATTCATATACATCTATGGTATATAGGTCGGGCCTATAAATAGCTATGAAGGGAAACAAAGCTACTTTAGATTTTGTATGGTTATAATAGTAACTACCTATTTATTTATATATATAGATATATAATTCTATATACATAAATAAGCCTTTATATATATGTTGGTGTAATAAAAGTTGCACTTTATAGTTCGATGGGTAAGATATCGAATATCCATGTATATATAAATATATATCTATTGTATTAATAAAGTGACCCTTTAATTTGATTTATCGAAGTGCAATTTAGTTGAATTTAATAAGTGAAGGGGTGGGAACTTTGGTGTTGAAAATCAACCCTTATTGGTCAATTGTATTTAAACTAGAATGGAGAAATTTCTAGAAGAAAAAGTATACGTGGTAAAAAATAAACGAAAAAAAAAAAATTTGGAGGTGTTACAGTCAGTGATAGCCTAGGGTCTGTGAGGTTTGTTCGATGACCATCTCTTATAGTCGCACTTACCCTATGTTAATGAAACTCCACTCAACCTTAACAATTAATATGCTGAATTTCAAGATACGATTTCTTTAGTATGTCGAACTCAATCTCGAAATTAAATGAAATCTTAAAATAAAACTTCATATGAAACTTAATATCTGCAAAATTTCAAGATGCGATTTATTAAGTATGCCAACCTAACGAATCTTCACATTAAAAGAAATTTTAAACTGTGCTAGATTTTAAGTATTATTATTTTTATTCATCTAATATGTGACCGTTAATTACCATCAATTATTTATATAATGTTTATATATTTATATTAGTTGGCATTTGATTGAGTTAAATTTAATTAAAATAAATTATTATACAAAATTTGAATATACTAAAATGTTATTTGTAAAAAGAATTAAATATTAAAAATTGTTTAAATTTAAAAAATAATATAAAAATATGCATACAGAACCCAATAAAAAGTTTAATATTAAAAAGTTAGAATGTAATATTTTATAAAAATTATAAAAATTTAACTATATAATAATTAAAATTATATTACTAGCAATATTTAATAATTTTTTTATTTAAATTTATTTAATTTAAACAATAACATAAATTTATAACTAAAATATGAGAATTATTAAATTTTATAATATAATTTTGTATCATAATAACAAATTCTCTTTAATTTAAATTTTTATATAAAATTATATATAACATATTTTAATATAATTTTAAAATTTAAAATTAATTTAATATTAAAACTATTTTGGTAATTTCTTGTTAAATTATAATTTTTATCCATCAAAATTATATATATGATGATGATTAATGTCCATATATTATTTTGAAATAAATTTAAACTTTGGATAAATTTGTAAAACAAAATATAAAAATTATTAAATTTTATAATATAATTGTTCATCATAATAACAAATTCGATTTAATTTTAATTTTTGTATAAAATTATATAAAACATATTTTAGTATAATTTTAAAATTTTAAATTAACCACTATTAACACCATTTTCATAATTTCTTGTCAGATTAGAATTTATATACACGAAGGTTATATATATTATTTTGAATTTAAATTTTATGCTACTGAATTTTATTTTAAATTTATCCCAAAAAAATCCCTTATATTTTAAATATAATAGAGCCGTTGTGTATAAATAGGTTGAAATAGAGTATTAAAACCAAACCTGACATATACAACTATAGTTATAGATTAGCGAACTTCATGGGTTTAGCTTCACCATTTGTGATTTTCTATGACTTATCTTCCAAACTTGGCGAATATTAAAAAATCAATGTCTGCAGCACGCAGGGTTAAAGAACTTACTAGCCATTTCTGTCTTTCTATTACTTGATTACCAACAATTCCGCCAAAATAGCCCATTTCCAAAAATCAATTTGAAATAGCAGATATCTAAAAGCTAGTTTTAAAATTTATGAGAGTGGGCACATATCTGGCAGAGAATATGGTAATGGTAAAGGCATGTGAGAACCGTGCGCACAATAAAAAGCGACTCTATTTGAGCTCAGGATTAATCGCAGGCCCAACTTGTTTTTAGGTAACGATGAAACAATAACCTCTACGACCACTGCATCAAATTACAGTACACAGAAGAAATCCCTAAATTCTAAAAACACTTTCGACTAAATTCCTAAATTCAAAAATATTGTTCGCACCAAAAATTCAATACAAAATAAAAAGCATATATATATTTGAGATATTTAAGAATTAATTTTATGAATCCACATTACGTACCTGAATTAGGAACTCCGTAACAATGTACAACTACTCCAGCAGAAACAATTGATTCACTGCAAACCAGCAAAATGAAAAGATGGACAGAGATTAAAAACACAGCGTGGCAATGATGGGTAGCGCCAGATATACGGCTTAGAAAAATGTACCTGCAACAAGACACCATTTTAAGTAAGAAAATATTTCTGCCACTTCATCTTTAAAGAAACATCTAATTAAAAAAAAAAATTGAACATACGTTTCAACCTCTTTTCTTTATTCCCTGATCTAAGTGCAAATCCAGGAAACCCCCACTCGGAAAAAGTTTAGAGAAACATCTTTTCATAAAGATAAATAAGGACTATAACAGCCGCTTCACCACCTGCTTAGGTAAATGAATATCATGGTTTCATCTCTAATATATCTTGTCCTGTGCATTCTAAAACACACATAAAATTGACACGCCCAGCAATTGACACACAACTAAAGAGAAATCGATTCGCACAGTAAAAACATTAAAACACCCATAAAGGAAAACCAAACCAAGCAGCATGGCCATGCTGCAGAAAAACAAAGAAACAAGCGAAGCCAAGCCAATCCAAAGCGGAATCCAAAAACAATTGAGATGGAAGTGCTGTGTTTCTTGGTTTGAGCATTGCTTTATGTACACTCAATTTCCAACGGTCACTAGTTTTGCAGATTTAAATTATTTTAGATGTTTATTAAGGCCCGCTTTTTTCGCTTTTTCTTTTCTTTCTAAAATTAGTGTGCGCCCGTGATGAACCATGGAACTTACTTTTGTTTTTATTGCATTCTAAACTAAATTTTTGCCTAATCAAAAGTTTTTTTTTATATGCCTATTTGCTATTTATTATTAAGTAATATTCGGACATAAAATATTTACGAGAAGGCATGGTACTTACTATAATTTCAAGTTAATTTAATGATTGATAGGAATATTCGATAACAAATAGAGAGTGTGATTAAATTTCTAACCATGGAGGGAAGACGTAGCTTTCGTGATATTTGGGCTTCTTAATAGTCGTAACAGCTTTTTGGGGACATTCCTTATTATAAAAAAAGAGTAACTGAACACGATATTTTGAACTTAATATGGTTGTGTGTTCGATTTTTACGCTGTAAAGCGTTTTTATTTGAAAACAAGTCACCTAAAGTGCCACCTATATCATTATGTACCATTGATGTTCATGTTAGATGATTCAAATGATTTCAACCTTTGACTCATTACTGTTATTATTCAGTTATAAAAACGACTTTAAACTTCTTGAACGGGCATTTCCACTTAACAGAACGACTACTAGATAGAGTCTTCGCCAAGAGGGGCAAAAATGGATATAAGATATTAGCGTTAGAGCTGGTTAACGCAATTGTGCCAATGCCGGCTACTTTCAACCCGAAATTGACCCAATTGGGATTTCCCAGCGGCATCTGATGGCAGCTCGTCCCTATAAATAATTGATTGCCTTCACTAGTGCGCTAAATTAATTTGAGAGAAGAACATTGCAAAGATTGGAGATATATAAGTCCACCTTGAAAGGCTAGAAGAGGACAGGGAGCTTCGCATCCCACCAGCCCCAAACTCATGTGGCAGCTCATACTTATTCCCCATCAACGTTAGAGACGGACAAGAAGGTTAAGACGTGAAAGTCAGCACGATAGTTTTCCTCTCTACAGAGAGCTCTGAGGAAGACAGTGGACAGTCAAAAAAGGGACAGGGGCCAACCGCAAGCTGCGTGTTTTTGGTTAGCATTTTTCACATTTTGCAGTAAATCTTAGATGCACTTAGCCATTTTTGTCGATCAACAATTTTAAAATTGAACTCTCATAGCTCATCCACATGCACAAAGCGCTCTTTGTTTTTTGGTCATTATGGTGCTGCAGAGCACACTCACATAGCCCTTGCAATGGCTTCGCTTCGGCTCCTAGTGGTGAACAAATTTACTAAAATTATTGAATGAACAAACTCTTCGATGAATATTGTTGTGGAGCAATTAATTCGAACAATATTACGACTGCAAATATTAACTTTAACAGTAGGGGTGGACGACATGTGCGTGAGAGGGCTCGAATAGACCCATGACATAACAGTGTTGAGCTCTTTGAAACCCCGGGTAGCATGACACTATGAATTTCGGAGTTTATCATGGTAGTTGGAGGAGTTAGTTACTGAGGCATTCATTCTCATCCATGCTAGTGCTAGTGGTAACCTTAGATTTTTTTTCTTAAAATGTTTTACTTCATAATGTTTGATATTTTCCAAATGGGCTTGGGACCAAGGCTTAACCCGAAAATAGGTTGCATTCTCATAGGCCATTCTGGTACATTGAGGTAGATGCCGTAGGCAGGTCATGACCTGCATGCACATATCAGAGACTTGAGCCCACCCCGGGTTCTTCTTAAAGCCTGGCATTGCTTTTTTATTGGTAAGGCTACGGTCTAGCAGTAGATTGATGGGAATTAACCACAATTAGACCAGTCTTGATCCTCAGCCTCCATATTCTCCTTGAGATTTCCGCTTTTTTTTCCTCGGCCTCCATATTCTCCTTGAGGTTTGCCATTTCTTTTTGTTCGTTGGACTGTGGTCCAACCATACTGCAAGCTCGATTCTCAATGTATTTATATATGGAATTTATTCGAGAACGCCAAAGCTACTTGTCCTGAAGTTTCAATCCTGTCCCATCAAAAAACAGAGTGGTTTTTGCCCAAAATAAATAAATTCTCAAATTTTGATTTAAAATCAGTTCTTTAACGGTATATATGGATTCAGTACTTTAAAAAGAACCTTGAAACTTTAGATTGTGGAAAATTTACTGCTCAATATTGAACCACCAAGATTGTGGAAAATTTACAACGGATTCCAACCAATCCTTCTGATTCTGGACAAATTTAACTCAAAAAAACCATAAAAAATTCCAAAATGTATCACATATAGACAACAGCTTAAAGGAACAATGTAAATCAGTCGAGCAGGTATGTTTCAAGTCTGGGTCTGGTTAAATGCTTCTTGTACCTGTAAATTTTGAATAGATAAAATATTTATTTCCGTTAAAAATATATTGAACTAATTCTACAACAAATTGACACCGTAAAATAATAATATCAGATATTAGTTCTCTCTGGGCCTAAGTACTTACAACTTGATGAAATAATATTTTTATTTAATTCATTTCATTCTTGAAACAGAGAAAGAACTTTCAAGAAATGTCTAAATTTGACCAGCATTAAATGAAATTACTCTTTTATCTCCATTGAGCCATTCAATTCATGCAGGATTTTTGTCTAAACTATAAAGTATTCGTAGCTAAAGCAAGGTTTAAGCCATGAAGGATTGGAAGCTATCTGTATGCATTACATATTTGAAAATTCAGGGGAATATTTCAAAAATTCTCATGAACGATGAAAAGTTAAGGCTAAGAAGATTACCCGTGGGGAAAACGTAGACTTGAGGCGCAAAAATGCCTCGGCAAGCCTTGATAGGATATATGTAGATTTCTTTGACTAGTTACGCAGGATTCTGAGCTTCCCCGCTACCGAAAACAGAACTGATACAAAATAGTAACTGTAACTGAATTGGGAAGGATTGGATGCATAATCCACAAATCTAACTTTGTAGATTATGGAACTTATTTCATCCTTCTATACAATCTACAAAACTATGTTATTAATGGAGGAGTAGAAATGATTGGTTACATGATCCACAAAACTAACTTTATAAAACATGGAACTTATCTCAACTCATCATTTTCTAATCTACAAAGCTAAGCCATTAATAGAGGAAGTCATACCTTTGACATCCTAGAAAGCATTTTAATACATAATATTTTCTAAAAATTAAATGTATATATAATTGTATTATTTTTTTCATTGTAAAAGATATAATATGTATGTTATTCACTAACTTAATATATAATTTCACTACTTATGATAATACGGGCATAAATTTCACTATATTTTCCCATCTTTTCTTAATTTGAATTTATGCCATTCAAGCAACAAAGATGTAAAAGTTATTTTATTTTTGAAGACCCTACTCGTTATTCAATTTTCTTAATGAAAAAAGCATAAAAAAATGAAAATATAAAAAAAAATTAAATGAATTTATAAAGTTAACAAAAATATTAAAATGAATAAATATCAAATCTTTCATATTACAATCTTAAACTCTTTTCAAACTACTTTCTAATTTAATGTAGATATCAAATTAACTTATTAAAATTTAGTTTTCCACATTACATATACATATAAAGTGACAGTTTTTCAATTCTAAAAATGAAAAATGGAAAAATGTATGTGATTAAGAGTATGTGCAGGACTAGTAAGAATTTCAACTATAATTGACTTTATTTTATGAGAACAAAGCGAACAATATCCTAGCTGCTTTAGTTTTTTTGAGAAAAAAAAAAAAAATCAAAAAAACCATAAAATTAAAATTGCTTAAATATATTTTAAATATAAATTAGTTATAAGAATTTAAAGTTTTAAAATAATAACAATAATATTTAAAAGAAAAATAACAATTAAGAGAAAATATTGATTTACATTAACCACTAAATTTTTTTTTATAAGCTTGGTAGGACTACATCTTCATCATGTCTAATATAGCACCCCGATCGGGGTGGGGAATTGAATCGGCGACTTCACATCAAGAAGTGCCTTAACAGAGCGCCCGATCATCATCTATCCAAGACCCAATGGACATTGACCACTAATTTCAAAAAGAAAACAAAACAAAAAAAAATATTTACATTAACCACATTATCTAAAGAATGCACTTTCAAAAATAATGAAAGAGCTTTAAATAAAAAAGTATTGAGCATACCCTTATATAGATGTCATTTCATTTTTTTCCATAAACCCCAAACCTAAATAAATATAAGAAAATATCTCAAAAAAATAAATATCCATCTCCCAAAAACATCTCAAAAAAATAAATCAACTCGCAAAAAAAACCAAACATGGCCTCAAACATAGCTTTAGTAAAAGGAAAAATGAAACATATCTAGGGCAGATAGTCTATTCCTATTCCAACTGTTTTTCTTCATTAAAATATAACTAAATATATATATATTTATGCATTATATAATTAAATATATATTTACAATGCAATATCGTATAAGCTATGTCACAAGACACATCCCTCAGGGTCTCGTGTCCTATATTTCACGTATTGGACACCAGACGCACCCTAAAATGTGTAACAAACATATTTTTTAGTGTCCTCCAATTGAGACACATGTTTTGGACATGGAAAAAATGTGCCCTAGTGTCTTGGGCACGGACAGGTGTCCCAGGAAAAAATGAAATTTAAACCCACGACTTGTTTTTTCTTGGGGGTTTTCTTCATTGTTCGCTGCCGAAATCGAATTTTTTCGTTCAATGTGAGGAATTATGCGTGATGACTAATGATATCAACCATATTTTTACCGACTTCTTGTCAAGCCCATGTCATACTCTCATTTTCCAACCTCACTGAGTTGTTTACCGTCATGTCTTGGATCATTATTTTGTAATAGAATTTGATACGATTTTGTATTTACTTTATAATTTTCTAAAATTTATTTTAATATAAAGGTCCAATGAACATGATTTTTCCGATGTCCTAAATTATCTTTGTTTTACTAATATTGTAACATACATATAGATTTTGCGTTCATATCTAAATACATATGCATAAGCATATGTTTGAATGTGTATCTACATATGTGCTTGTAGATGTAAAGCACTCCTGAGTTTTTCATAAATTAAAAAGTGGGATAAATCAATGGTTTCTCCATAATGACTCTATGGAAGATCCATCTAAACTCCACAGGAGTGATAATTGTTTTGCATGTATTTGATTTGTATACCTTCACTAAAATTTCATATCTAATTTCAAATCGTTGCCCCACAAGAAACTCCTCTAATATCAAGAGATCAATTTCAAAATAATCACCATACATCATGTGATGAATCTACTTGTATCTAAAAAATTCACCATTCTATTTTCTATCCATTAAGCTATTTAGTATTGATGTACTTCTATGTACTCATTTTCAGGAAATTGTTTTCACTCTCATACATGATATAGAGATATGTTAGTATCTTTCTAGATTTTGTTACTTGTAAAATTGGGAGAGCTATTTCGTGTCCCATTATTATTGTTTTCAGCAAATACAAGAAAAATGGTATATGAAAAGAACAACGGAAAATAATCTCAACCAACATGATGTCATCGTAAGGCAACAAGTTCAAGAGAGTAGATTATTGATAGTTGTTTATAAGGCAACAGTTCAAGAGAGTAGATTATTGATAATTGTATATGGGAATCTAATAAGCTCCTAATTGTTAGAGCTTTTCAACCAGAATATATGTTTTCTTCTAGATGAATGCATAACTTCATACTAAATACTAAATAGATATCATATTGATTCATATCTGTAGATGTTCTAATTTGTAAAAAATATGGATTAGACACTATATTTGAATATTTTTTTTAATATGTCACGTCTCCCAAACCCATTTTTTTTTTTCTTTTCATAACAGGTCTATAGACACTTTCTCATAATCTGGTATGCGTCGATAACAGATTTTAGCTGTTATATTGAAACACTTACAGTGCAGACTGTTGTTCATATAGTAGGCTTATGTATCTATATATTTGACTTCGTATTTCTCAGGTTTTCTGTGCAGGATGATCACTAGGCCCTTAATCAACTCCCCAGCTTTGCCGACCTGCTAATATTTTCAATATGTAAAAGTTCAGCATCGAAGTATAGATGTATGCCTCCTCTCCTACATCTATCTCTACGCAGTTCACCACCATTGCTCCACTACTTTCTCAGTAGTTCTATGGATGGTAACCAGATGCTCTGTGCATGGTATTTCACACATGCTTACAATCTTCCCTCACACAAACTGTTATTACACAACAGATTTTACCCTAGGCTTTTTCCCCCTTTACTTGTCTGTTATAACCATTCAACATGTGAGACACTATGGTACAGATTCAACTATTCCAGGGGAAAACTAGGAGACAGCTCCTCTTGCTTCACTCCAATGGAGGGAGAGAATATTGAATTGGATAGTTTAAAATCCCTAGCATTAGATTCTCGTACTTAGTTAGGTTTCAACTGCTACCTCTATATGTGTACCTTTACATTCAATAGAATACTGTAATTCTACTTGTTACCATTCTTTCCATTGTAATATAGCTGAGGGTTGTTGTTCCCTGCTTTCTGTTATTGATCACAGTGAATTCTGTGCCATCAGTATTGTTATGATAGATTTAGTTGTTTGGGAACTTAATGTTCATGGTTACTGGTTTGTTAACATCTTCTGTTTATACACACAGAAATTTAATACTCCTTTAAAAGATAGCCATCTATACCTATATATAGTTATTATATTGGCTGCTCAATTGATCTATCATCTCAAACCTCATTATTACAATGTACTCATCTCTACACCCAACCATTTGTCTCTACTGTCAATAGCTGTAGTTGCAATTACATAAGTTACTGAACCATTAATCCATCTAACAGTTGCATAATGCAACATAACATAACAATTCATACATTCCATAATGTACTATAACATCACAATTTCATAAATTGCATAAAGGAATATAACATCACAATTTCATAAATTGCATAAAGGAATATAACATCACAATTTCATAACACAGGGATATGTTTAACACCGACTTACAGATATCTCCAAATTTATGTATGCACACCTCTACTATGACCAGTCCTCCCAACCTTAGAATCCTCTTTATCTCCCAGAATTTACCCCCGAGCAGAGATCCTCCCCAGAACAGACTAGCCTCAATCTGTTCTGGAGCAACTTATTTAAGTTGTGCTTTCCCCAAGCCTGTTTCCAATTCTGCGTCCAGAATTTCAGGATGCTTTATTCCTGTTTAGCCTAGGCTTCCCATTCTGGGACTCTTTAAAGCTGCTTTAAGCTTTTCCTCAGCTTTTCCAGCTTTTTTTCACCTCTTCCCAACTACTCCTCTTCATTGGGGAAATTTAGATTTTTCCTCAAAAATCTAAATTAGAAATAATTTCTTTCAAGGATTTTTGAAAGATTTGGGGAAAGTCCTTTTTCCTTTTCCATTACCTCATGGATTAGGCATAGGATCTCATGTTCTCATCTGGTCATAGTGCATACAGAATATTTTATTTATTTTTCAAAATTACAAAATTAACCACATTCACACAATAATCATCCACTGGGGTCCACTCCCCTTTGGATTTATGTTCAAATGTCTCATTTGAAAAGCATAGAACTTGGGGGTGTTACATATTCCCCCTCTGAAAATAAACACCGTCCTCGGTGTTGAAAACTATCTACTAGTTGATTTTGAACATAATTATGAATGCTTTTCCATCATCTGAGCTTCTCTGTGCCATGTAGCTTTTTAGCAGTAAAGTGCTCCACTGCACCTTTACCCGAGCTACTGTTCACTTCCGCAATTCCATTTCTTCTCGCTTTCATCTTTGAAGCGACTCTGGAAGGAAATTCCTCTTCTGGTTCCACCTGAACCACAATTCCAATCAATCATGTGAGAAGCATCATATAAAAAATTTATAACTTTTCTTTTCCAACAAGGAGACATAAAATATATCAGGAAATTTAATAAGCAATGGTAGGGCTAAGCCATTAGTTTCCAGCAGTGTACTCTCCTGCCTCCACTCTATTTACTGATGCCTTATGCAGTTTGTTTTCTTCCTACTTCTTTGCAAGAAGTTTGTATGGAAGATATTTTATTCTGATTTCTCTGTCCACAATTCATACCAATGTAAGCAAGATCAGGTACATATAATTGAAAATTCACAACAACATTCTACATTTCAATAACTTAAGACATTCAGTTATAAATCAAACCGTTCAGGTTCATCATAGTTTAGTGCACTTTTAGTACACTACTTATCCTTTCTTGTTTTTCAGTGAGATTATTTCCTCACGCAACTTGGTTCAGCTCAGTTTTTTCTGGATTTTCTAGGTGCTTTATCTTCAGCTTTTTCCTCTTCGTTTCCAGAGTGCCCAATTTCCTGTTACACACTTGTCTAAACAATTTCTCAACTTTTTCATTAGTACACATAATGAGAGAAAACAATTGGATCATATGCATGGTTATGCTTACCCTTGCTCATTTTATAGTTGTACTTCTAGTATCTTTTCATTGTTTCTTTTGTTAGTTACTTAATTTAATTCTTAACAACTAGATTCCTTAACAATCTCTACCATTCCATGCTTACCTCTCACATGAAATGGTATCCACTCGTTCAAAACTTAAGTGAAAATTTTTGGAACTGATGGGTTTCCCCCACCCCAGTCCAAAATACAGCTCATCCTCTTTTCTCTCGGTTGTAGCTGTATGATTTCACATCATTTCTCTGTCTTTGCATTTAAGACTCAAGAAATTTAACTTTAATAAAATTTACCCCACAAAATTTTATAGTGTGAATACCTGTTTCCTTTTTCAGGTGATAAATGAAATTTCTATAATTCATCACATTCACAATTAACAATACTTGAAAATGCCAAAATTAAACTTGACACAGTTTTTTTTTTTTCCTTTTTCAAAGACTCACCAGAACTTATGCATTTACTTTTAATTGTATGTTCATGCTTTGCTAGTTCCCCTCTTCTATTTCTCTCATCAGCTTATATACCAAAATAGAGTATCTCAACTTTTTCCTGAGTCATAAAAGAATTCCTTCTTTTCTAATGCATAAAAGCATTCTATATTTTTTTTTTTTTCCTAGCAAAAGCAACCCATAAATCTCTCATGCTTTTATTTATTTATTTATTTTTTCCTTATGAGAGAAATATCTCCATATTTTTCCAATTCTTTTACTCATTATCTATAAACTTATAAAATACACCAACTGGAAGAATATAAATAAGTATTTAAGAATCATTCTTCCATCATCACAAGAATATTCTTCCTTAAGTAATTCATCGGGAAAATTTTAATTTACCCCTTCATTCATTCATGCCTAACTCAATGTAATGGTTCCACAGTTACTAAATCAACCATTTAATTGAAATTAAAACTTGTACTTCAATCTTCTTTTCTTTTACAGCAGTATACATGCCTTATTTATAGGATATATTTTCCACTTACTCATACCCTATTTACATCTCAAGCCTTGGGCAATATACATCTCATGAGCATGTATATATATCCACTAGATTTGTATATATCCTATATATTTCCAAACCTTATTGTATAAGTAACCATGATATATATATATATATATATATATAGCCTTAGCAATATTAATTTGATGAACATATGAATATATATTGATATAAGTTCAAAGCCTTTTTGAGAGTGCTACCACATAATTTAAAATAATCCCTTTTATATGAACCATTATATTTCCTATCATTAAATCCACTCTTTTATATATAGAACCACTCTATATATATAAAATCCACAATATATAAACTCCATCATATATATAATCCAAAGAGTTTAATTAATACTCCACAATTTTTTTATTTTTTTTTCTCTTTATCTAATATACACGATAGCCTTATACCCTGGTACCAACTTACATTTTTCCCTTGTGATGGACTTTGAACCCATACCAAGACAATTGAGATGGTTTAGGCTATTGTTAAGTCCAAAAATTTTTAATAGAATTCCTCTCTATTATCTTCAGCCAAGTAAGCGAGTACCTAAACTTACAAGATTTTCTATTAGGGTTACATAAGACTTTTATACCCGTATGATTATCCCATATATATATTTTTACTTCTTTTGATAATTTATTTACATGCATATGTAGGAGTATATATTGTAAAGTTTCCTCTTTACCTTTTGATATTCCTCTTTACCTTTTGACATATCTTTGTAATAATGCTCCTCACCATCTTTTATATTTCTACAATTATCCCCATAATATATTTACACCTGTAGCTATATAGGTAGAGGTGTTGTCCTAAATTATTATTCCTCTTAATTATACATAAGGGGTTGGGGATGTATAGATACATATACCATTTTGTCATTTTTATTTGTTCAAGATACCTTAGTGGTATTCCTTACTACCTTATACTTGTTTTCGATGAATTGTCCAATTTGCTCTGAATACGATTGTTATGCATATACAAACATAAAACCTTGATTTTGATATATATATCCCATATATATATTCGACAAGACAAATATAATACTTCCATTTTGCCTTTACATGTTCAAACCTCCATATATGTATATCATATATATATATAAAACATGATATTGGTATCTAAAATTCGACTAAGTCGAACCCCTTTATATATATTATAATATATATATATGTTAAATCTTATGTTTATAGATCAAGACCTAATACGTCAAACATCATATATATTCAAATATTGGTTTTGTTGTTTATAAGGATTCGAGTGAAATCGTATACATATGGCAAGTATATAAATAAACCATAGTGGAAGGAGTGGTAAAATTTTAACTCCACACACGGTGCTAAAAGTAGATAATACAATATAATTAATTAACCCAACCTTCATGCGTGAAGTAATATATGCTTCATTGAAGTCTTAAGTGGAATATCACATGGACTATGACACGCTAAATTAGCATGCACGAAGTCCACATAGAGGCTTAGGTGGCACTAATAAATAATTAAAGTTTTTATTCTATAAAATCTGCCCTTTGCGTGTTAACGTCTCACCTTATCATCCTTTCCGCTAACCCGATCACGCAAAGCGTTTTAACTTATTATGATGACTCATGTACAACCTGTGTTTCGTGTTCATAGCAGGTGATGGTAGATCACCGTGATACTACCTAACCGAGGTGTGGACCTTCCCGGTGCCACGACCGCCGGCATTTTTTTTCCCAGCTACCCACCGCCTAAAACAACTTTCGGTGGTGTGATTTTTTTCCCGTTTATTCTTTTTCTGGATTTGATTTTTAACGCCGTGGAGTGTCCCTTTTTTCTATTTCTTTTTATTTTATTCCTGTTTAACCAATATGCCGTGTTGTGTTTGCATGAAAGTCTTGCGTGCAGAAAAGAATGGAGCCAGTACAACTGAGACCAGTCTCCTTCCTCCTCCGGCGCAGGTTTCCACATAAACCTGTGATTATTCAGGATCAGAACGGATCTTTTGTAAATCTGTTCACTCCCGAGCCAGAACCACAGTCTCGCCGCCGACTGTGAGAGAAGAACTAAGAAAAGTCTTTTCAATGACAGCGCATTTGTGAGTTTTCGTCGGTCAGGTACACTGGAGACAGCGTTATTTACTATTAAACTTACCGTCGCGTCTTCAGCCTGCGGCTAGGTTTGGTTCTCCAAATCCTCGTTGGGATTTTGTCAAGAAGCAAGTCGGCGAAGTAATAATGCCTCTCCCCTGGCCGGTACTGCGTCGATTTACTTCTAGGGTTTCTAACTTCCCTTATTAACCTTTTGCTATTCCCAGAACCCACTACGCTTCAGTTGCTTGTGTTTCTGGTTATTTCATCGAGCAGGCGTTCTGGGGTTTCAGGTTACTGAGTTCTTGATTTCATCCCGCTTTGTCGATTCTTTACTTTATATAACTCGATTTCTGACTTTGTTCAGGGTTTTATTCGGTCTTAACAATTTTTCTCTGGTTTCTAGTTCACAGCTTTGTTCGAAGGTGAAAGGAGGAACCGCGACAAGTTTGTTTGCTGAAAGTCTGCTATAGGGGTTTTCTCAGTTAAGATCCGCTCTCTGTGGCGTCCATAACTACCCACCGAGTTCGGTTTGAGTCGCTTGCCCAGCTACTCCTTTTTACCTAATCTAATCGATTTGTCATATGCATATAACCCTAAGGGTTTGTTTCCATGAACATATGCTGAATGGAATAGGGAATACTCTACATAAATTTTGTGTTTCCTCTATCTGACAACCATGCATACTGTCCCGGCAGGATTTATGGCTTACGATCCCTACAGCGTATAACTTACCCGGTTATACATATATTTCATTTGTCTTGACTTGTCATATGGGTTTTATAATTTATCAATTAACCCTCCTTCAAGTAGTTGCGTTTGATTTCACAGAAATCTGTATACAGCCTTCGTCGTTTAAATTTTGGTACTGATATGGTTATTTATATCTATATCATCGTTTTGCAGTCGACGGCTATTATTTTGCACGTAAAGTTGCACAGAGACTGAATGTCGTGAACGCGATTACCGTGCCGTGAACGCGATTGCCATTTAACGACCGGTCACCATGGTCTGTGGTGTCCGACAGCTACCATTTTGAATGTAATTATTTACACACGTTAACATCTTAACTTTCGGCGTTGACCCTTTGGTCGATTTCTAATACATGGTTTAAATGTTGTTTATCTACGAGTATCAACCTATAGCTCTCGGCGCAGACCCTTTTGGGTCGGGGTTTATACACATTCCATTGAAATTTCATTTTAAAATCGTATCATATGATGATTAACCAAATCAATGGTATAACCGGGGTAAGGTTTGGTTTCAATATTTTGTTTTCCGTAGGTTTTAACGCATAGTTTAATAATTTAGGATTTTTTTTTTTTTTCTAAGTAGTTCCCATATCTACTATCGCATAGCAATGATTATAAAATCACAGATTTCTATCTTTCACATCCAGCGCGCGGCGATGCCTCATATCAGCATATCGATTTATAATTACAGGCTAACATATAAGTGTTTGTTTCTATGTATACCTGTAGATGTTTTTTTTTTTTTTTATCCTTTTTATCAAAATGGTAAATGAGTTTAATGCCACGTAGTTACCCCTATATGCCTTCATTCGATAGTTTATGGTTAATAAACTTTACCCATGAATTCTTTCTTTTGCCCTAATAATTAAAAAGGTTAAAAATGCTTCGGCATACAAAGGCGCTATAGTAGGTTTTAAATATGGAGTAACTTAAATAGTATTGCTTCAATACTTTGTTTAGTAGGAATAAGTATTATAAAGTCCTTGTTTTTACTTTATATGGTCCAGTTGCTTATATGCAATCTATAGTACATGACTAGGATACTTTCACAATAATTTAAACCATTTAATATAGTACTGATTCCAAAGATTTAAAGATGATTTTTTTTTTCAATGCGATAGATACACTTATCACTGTCATAATAATCATATATCATAGAGATTTCTTCAATGTCCAATGCTACTGCTCTTATTTGCTTATATATATATTTATATATATAATTTTTTCCCAATGGAACTTTAATCCTGCTATATGTGTTCTCTAGCATATACCTAAGCACATAAGATCCCCGATGTCTACAGAGATCAAAACAATATTTTATTTTCTGGTCTACTATTAAGTTATATGATTAACATTTAGACCTTGGTTTAAGCTGGTATTCTAGCTTCATATATATATATGTAGACTTGCTATGACTACCATATATATATATATAGGAGATCTATATATTCCATACTTGCTATGACTATCATATACCCTGTAATTACTATGAATGCTATAAGTCTCATATAGAATAGCAGAATTTCATTATCTAGAGGAATTTTAAATTTCTTATGCAAGTGTCTTTGCTTTCTTTACCTCAATTCTGCTACAATATCATTCTAATATACTCAAGTATATATGCTGTTACCTTGTGTCTACATAAGTAAGAAAATATTTCGCTTTCCATAGAGACTAAGTAATTTCAACATTGATCTTTTCTTCTGTATTAAGATGGTTTCAGTATCTTAACTTTATGCACACTGCAATTGCTTTTACATAACGACGATAGTAGGACAATAGCTAATTATGTCATTATAACCTATTATAGGTTTAACCATTCTGGTTTATGAGCCTCCTCATACTACTCCCATATCAATGTTTTTTTATATTCATAAATTTTATAACAATTAACCATTTCCTTGTGAGCACATATCTCGCCCAATGTTTGAACCTTTATGCTCCGATACCATTTGTCACGTCTCCCAAACCCATTTTTTTTTTCTTTTCATAACAGGTCTATAGACACTTTCTCATAATCTGTTATGCGTCGATAACAGATTTTAGCTGTTATATTGAAACACTTACAGTGCAGACTGTTGTTCATATAGTAGGCTTATGTATCTATATATTTGACTTTGTATTTCTCAGGTTTTCTGTGCAGGATGATCACTAGGCCCTTAATCAACTCCCCAGCTTTGCCGACCTGCTAATATTTTCAATATGTAAAAGTTCAGCATCGAAGTATAGATGTATGCCTCCTCTCCTACATCTATCTCTACGCAGTTCACCACCATTGCTCCACTACTTTCTCAGTTCTTCTTTTTGTAAATCAGATGCCCTGCATGGTAGCCATGACATACTAATCTTTCCTCACACAAACTCATAAGTGATACATGTCGTATTTTACCCATGCCTCTCTTTTTTTAATGGATATAACCATCCAACAGTAGAGACACTTATAAGTGTATCTAACCTGCTCAAGGAAACTAGGAAACGCCCTTTGCTTCCCTCCAATGAGGAAGAGAATGTTAATGTATAGTCTAAAAACCCTAGCATTAGATTCTCGTACTTAGTTAGGTTTCAACTGCCACTTTATATCTACCTTTATATCTAATAATAGAATAATCGTAAATTTAATACAATAGACTTTTCCATTGTAACATACATAGAAATGGTATTGTTGCACTCGCTCTCGTAATTTTGATCACAGTGAATTCTGTATCATCAGTATGGTTATGATAGATTTATTTGTTTGGGAACTTAATGTTCATGATTACTGGTTTGTTAACATCATCTGTTTATACACACCAAAATTTAATACTCCGTTAAAAAATAGCCATCTGTACCTATATATATATATAGTTATTATATTGGCTGCTCAATTGGTCTATCATCTCAACCCTCATTATTACAATGTTTTCATCTCTACCCCCAACCACTTGTCTCTACTGTCAATAGCTATAGTTGCAGTTACATAAGTTACTTAACCATTAAGCCATCTAAGTTACTTAACCATTAATCCATCTAACAGTTGCAAAATGTAACATAACATAACAATTCATACATACCATAATGTACTATAACATCACAACTTCATAAATTGCATAAAGGACTATAACATCAAAATTTCATAAAACATAAAGGAATATATTTACCACAGACTTACAGATATCTCCAAATTTATGCATGCACACCTCTACTATGACCAGTCCTCCCAACCGTAGAATCCTCTTTATCTCCCAGGATTCACCCCTGTTAGTATGAATTCTTCGTCGAAGTGTACGAAAAAGAACCACTTTAGCTACGCATAACTAATAGCCCTAACAACAATAATGGCTGCAAAACATCTTCAGATCTGTGGTAGAAAAATGAGACCAAGTGTATAGATCCGGAGTGATCTAATAGGCAACAAAAGGTGAAGAATGATGGGGAAAACCCTCCTATTTATAACAAAATATTGGGTCATTCTAGATCTTGGTGCATGATTAAAATAATGTTAACCAAATCTAGGTCCACCTCTATGGAATATTTTATTATTATTTGTTGGAGGGAAAGGGTGTTTGACTTGGGTCAAATCCCTTGATTAGTGAAAAATAAATAAATAAATGATTTGTTTATCTTTTTAAGGAAGTGGTTGGGATATAATCAAATAAATAATGATTTATTTGATTAATGGTGGTTGATTTGGTCATATTTAACAAGGAATATTATGTAAATAATTATTCCTAGAAAATAATAAGATAACTATGGGTTTATCTCATTAATTTCTTTGTTTTTGGGTTAAACATGACTGGGAATAATAATTAAATTATGGTTTAATTAATTATTCCTTTTGGGGTCTTCTAATTAACATAGTGAAAGCAGTTTTACTTGGGGTAAAACTGGTCTTACATGGTGTACTTGGGTCCATCTAATGATGAAAGGTTAGATGACCAAAAAATGGTGTAACAGATTGCCCCCCAGCGTGCGAGTGTCAGGAGAAAATCGTATGACCGAAGTACGTTGTAAGAATACAATCACTAGACGATAAAAGGGGATGTCAGAGAGAGAAGTGGGAGGTAGATAGTGTGCTGGAGGACTAGACCCTGAGGAGACGAGACTCGCAGGTGCAACAAGTCTCTTTTTATGAGAGGGTACCTGTGCTGAAGGCGGCGGGGGAGGCATACCTATGCCCGCCGAGACAAAGTACAAAAGAATAGTGTGTCCGGTAAACAAGGGACCGAACCATAAAGTACAACTGGCATAAGCAGGAGCCAGATAAGAATACAATGAAGAGTCTCACATACATGCTGTGCCTGGGATAACAGCCAGGACTAGTACAATAATATCTGAGTACATGAGATAAATACAACCCAAATGCCCCTTGTAAATGGGGAAGGGCTCACAAAATCTGACTGATACATGCAAATCATAGAGGTGCTGCAAGTGGCTAAGGCCAACATCATCAAAATATGGAGCGGCATCAAAGGCTGCAATGAAGAGGTCATCCGGGCATGTGGGGGGCTACCTGCAGGGCCACCCCCTCATGAGGGTTGAGACATCTCACACACGCCCGGGAATCATCAAGAGCTGCTGCTGGGTCACTGGACTGTCCAGTATACGAATCTCGATCATGCTGAAAAGAGCCGGAGAAGCAATCAAGTCAAAGGGAAGGGAGAGATCCCCTTGCCTGATCCGAGGCACCGAACAAGAGTGGAAGCTGGAACCAAGGTACACCGCCCTCTAGACCTTGCTTCTGGAATAAATGTGCTGATGTCGACAGAAGGAGGTCCGCCGTAGGTGAGGCAATGAGAGATCCTCAACTAAGGCACGAGAGAAGAACAATAGAGCGACGGACAGACTGACACTAATGGTGATGGTGGAAATGGGAAGGATGGAGTGGCGAATGGACGACTTCCCTTGTTAGAGCATAAAGGGCATGAATGACATGGCAGCGACTGACACAATATCGAAAGGGACAGGGGACAGTGGGGCTGAAGGTCATGAGATGCGACACAAGAGAGGAACCAAGCAAAAAGAATGGAGGGCTATAGTAGGGTGTAAAAGGATGCGGGATAGACTCCATGAATGCAATGATGACTCAACTCGGATGCTCTAAGCAAGGGCGACTAGATAATGTTGCCACACAGTAAAGGCCCCAGTGGGGGGTCATAGAAACATGAGTACAAGGTGGGCACTCATGACGAAAATCAACACGAACATGGACAAGTAAGGGGGCGATGTGGTGCCCCAAGTACAAGTGTCGTAAGTGAGGAAATTCGATTTTAAGGAGCGGTGAAGTGACCCTTCGTGGAAAAAATGTGTCCGGGTGAAGTATCAAATCACCAAAAACTAACTAAAACCCATTTGAGAGCTCGGTGAGATCTGTCCATCGGTGCTGACGGTTCGTCGAACGGGGCTACGGTGTGGTTGCAGCAGTCGAAAGGAGAAACATGGGTTCTCTTGAATGAGGCAGTTTTCCCTCCAAAATCATTCATTTGCTATTGTTGCTGTGGTTAATGTGGAGAGAAGGCCCTAAATCTTGCGGCGAACGTAGCGGACAAACCGACCGTTGGAAGCGAGATCTGTCAGTTGGAGGTACGAGGCCTAACCTTGCTCTTGCATGTTGTTGGATGACATTTGCAGTTTAGGGCCCAAAACCCCCAGAAACAGCCCCTTCTTCATCTCTATGGCCGGGTCGCATTTTTTGGGGCAAAAAGTACGACCCAGGACGCAGGTTTGGGGGCAAAAAGTGCGACCTGGTCCAGAAAATGGCAGAAAACTGCGACCTGGGAGACGAGGAGGGCTTGGTGCTGTTTGATGGCTGGGAGTTGGGTTGTGGTGTGTGGTTATGGTTTTCCCGATCTGTACCCTGAAAAAAAGAATGTGGTTGTGCAGGTATGGCAGAGTTGCGGGTCAACTGGAGAGAGAGGGATCTGGGAACACTTCGGACAGAGATCCAGGCGGATCAGGGCATTCGTCGTGTATTGGCCAGATATAGGGGCATATGGTGCCCTCTCGGATGTGTGTAGGGGCAAGTGGTGCCCCCCAGAATGTATGGGGGGGCATATGGTGCCCCTAGTTTTTGGATTTTGTTTGTAACATGCTATGGGCGTGTCGGATGTATATGTATGGGGGGGGGCGTATGGTGCCCCCAGTTTTTGGAACATGCTATGGGCATGTCGTAAGTATATGTATGGGGGGCGTATGGTGCCCCGAGTGATGTATGTAGGGGCAGGTGGTGCCCCCATTGTTTGAGTTTGTGTGACATGCTGTGGGCATGCCAAAATGTATTTATAAAAAGGGGAATCTAACCACATTTTAATGATGTGGTGTGCCATTTGTTCTGGTTATGGTTATGCGGTTTGAGAAAGGAAATGGAGTGTTACCAATCTCTTTTGGTACTGCATATAGGGATCAAATGGACTTTAAGTTTCCGAATTGGCATACCTGGTGTCACTATCCCAAAAGGAGGATTTGGAGATAATGAACTGATGCTCTCGTAGAAAAGCTATAGGTTGGTCAATAATAATGTCTAAGGGACTGGGTTGCTGATGTAAGATGAGGGAACGATAAGGGGTATCGTCCCGAGAGTGATCTGAAGTGATATGGGACTCTAGAGGTTCTTCTAAATGTGGAATAATACGGGGTCTAGAGTCAACACGACCAGATACACTAGGAGAGTGGTGGAGAATGGCTTCTCTTGGTCTCTCAAATGTGGGTGCCCCCTTACCCAAACATTGGTTTTCGATGTAATGACCACAAGGTGGATGTGGTGTGAACGCATGGGTTCGATGTAAGGGGGAATAGATGAAGTCAGGGGTGGGAATTTCTTCCATAATGTCGTCAACGTGATAGAAGATGGGGTGACTAGTGGAAGAAGAACTACCTGACGTGGTGAAGCGGCCTGAATCATCATCATGAGAAGAGAGGTTC
The DNA here is from genome assembly GCA_034641835.2 of Pinus albicaulis. Classification (NCBI taxonomy): domain Eukaryota; kingdom Viridiplantae; phylum Streptophyta; class Pinopsida; order Pinales; family Pinaceae; genus Pinus; species Pinus albicaulis. The sequence goes on from JAXQQM020086344.1 coordinate 252,273, forward strand.
ACATGCGCATCGTCACGATGGGTGACCGAAGAGTAAGTAGATAACGGATCTACCGATGTTGAGCCCAAGATGACCGCTGAAGGAAGGTCAAGCGAAACAACAGGGGAGGATTCAGATGGGACGTTCCCCAATGGTCTCATGGATGATGACAGGTACAAAATGGTGGCTGAGGGCTCCGTTGGCTTAACAGCGGGAGGCGGAATGTGAATGTCCTCTGGTCCGATCGAAGCGGCCTTGAACTGGCGGTACAAGTCCAAGGAGGAACGGTACTCGTCAGGGCGGGGACAGAGGTGGGTGTAATGGCCGTGAAAATCGCACAAGGCACAAGGGTGGTTTGTGCGCAAGTGTTTGAGTTTTGGGAGGGAGTCGGGGATAGTGACATGTACTTATGGGAGATCAGAGTCGGGGAATGTCTCGTTGACCAGAAGCTTGAGGTGGGGCAATTCAGGACACATGTGAGTGGCATGACCGACGACATCACACAAAGCGCATCGAATGGCGGGCTTTGGTGGTCGTGGGGGGGTAACGGATGTTGGGGGGCCGGATCGTGATGGGTTGCCCCCCTTCGGGCTTTGCCTGTCTTCCCGGGAGCCGTCACAACAGGAGAAGGGTCCTGTGGAGGTGCTGGGGGCACAGTGGCTATGGAGGAAGCGAGGGGGGCCGGTTGAACCGGTGTCAAAGCCATGTAAGGTTTGGGGTGACCAGGGGGGGTGGCGGCTGGGGGGTCAAGGTACCAAACCGGAATACCCAAGGTCAAGTTAGGGAGAAAGAGGGTGGCCATGATGGGGATAGAATATACTCCGGGAGGGGGAGCCAAGAAGGGGATCTGTCCAGCAGGGTAGTGACCAGGAGGTACGGCTCCAAGATGGTTAAGGCCGGGGGGGACCGAGCCTGGAGGATAAAGAGGTTCGGGGATACCAGCTGTAGGGGGAGGGCCGGAAGGAGGAGGTTCGGCTGGCGGAGATGAATGGCTAGGAGCGGGTTGCGGAGGGCGGGGGGGGGGGGGGTGCGGACTAGCCGAGGCAGGCCGTTTATGGGCAGCCTGAGACGATTGCATCATGCAAATATTCGACAAGCTGGGATCCGTAATAGGAGGGGGGGGGGAAGGTGAGGAAAAGTACCAAGCAGGGTGGAATCTTTATAAACGCCGGGGGAGACACTGGTCAAGGAATCGACGGTTTGCTTGTTGGCTACAGAAGAGATGGTCGTCTCGGAGGAGGACTGAGACGGCGGCTCATGATACGATAGCTGGTCAATGATGACTATCTTCCCATTATGTGGAAAAGACATCTTGCGGAAGACCGCGGATGGGACAGCAGACATGGCATAGGTGTGGCTTCGCCCCAATAGAAGATATTTGTGGTCTGAAGGGGGCGTGTTGACTGTCGACATCGCACAAACGGTCTTGCGGCGAGGGTGATGGAGCCGATTCACGAAACGAGCCAATAGGGCCGGGAGGCACTTGGTCACGCTCGAGAAGGTGATGGTGAAGGACGACTCGAGGATCCAGGGTTGGCTTCCAAGCCGAGAGAGAAGCGGACATCACACAGGTGGATACCCCCTCATCAATTATACACCGGGATACAGTGGCGTTCCGGATTTTGACTGGGATTTGGAAAGCAACGGAAGGAGGAAGAGGAGGGTGGTCCGATTGAGTGGCGTCGAAAACAATCATTTGGTCATCAGCAGGATCAACAGCGCCCACGGTAGATAGTAGAGCCTTCTTTTGAGAAGGGCACGACTGGAGGAGTTCCAGTGTGGAAATGGCAGCAGGGGATTGTGCCAAATCATCTACTATACTGTACGATTGAGCGGCTCGACCGGAAGCAGCATTTCGGCGTAATGGGCCCTTTGGAATCTTTGGATGAACCTCAACTTTGGGTTGAGGGATGTGCAAGGGGCCACTGGATGTTGAAAGAGGCTCTGTAGAACCTGAAGATGGAGGCTCGGGGGCAGAATGAGCAGGAGGCTTGGGGTACTGGCGAGACCGAGTTTGAAGGTGAAGGTCGACGGAAGGGGAAGGATCGGAGCGCATCATAAGGATCTGATAATCAGAGGAACCAGAAAGGGACGAGGGGGTGGCTACATGGCTGTCGGGGGGTTGGGTAGCCACGAATCCTTGGTGAGGGAAAGGATCAGTGAACACAGCTGGCTGGGTGGTGGCCACATTAGGAGGAGCATGAGGGGAGGCGTGTTGTCCGCGCAATGTGGCTTGAGACTCCCACATCTGTCGCATCTGGGGTAAGAGAGGACAATCGTGAGTGTAGTGACGGTAAACACCGCAACACGAACAGGGCTTGTTTGTGCGAAGCGGCCTGTCCGGCCTGGGCGGGATGCCCTGAGGCTGGTTGCTAGTGTTAGGGTCCATACCAGAATTGGGTCCTTGGTTACCGGGGGCAGATGGGTTCTGGTTGCCTCGCCGCCTTCTTTGAGAAGAAGGGGGGTTAATCGCACCCTGCTGTGCAAAAACTTGCCCTGGAGGGGGTTGTATGTGTTGTTGCAGGTTGTGAGGAGGCAAGGGAGGCGGAAACGCATATGCTAGAGGAGTTGGCGCACCAGGCTGTGGATAAAAGTAAGGGTTGGGTTGGGCGACATTGAGGTAAGCAGGAGGTTGGGCAAAAGGAGGAGGCATGCCGTATCCTGGATACATGTTGCCGGGAGGGGGAAGATTGCTTGAGGTGCGGGCCCCTCCCTGAGGGAGACCATGGCTCATAGGAGGGTGAGCAGATGGGTGGGAAAGAGATCCAACAATACCGTCGGCGGAATGAGATGCCCCCGGGGCGTTAGCGCCACCGGGCCTGGGGATGTCAGGAAGAACGGTATAAACATAACCAGATTGAGCGTAGATCAGGTCATATTTTAAAGCTATTTGGAGGGCGGCTTCTTCAGGTTGAGGAAAGTGAGAGGCGACATCTTTGCCGATGGGAGACGGGAGGGTGCGAAGGAACCAGTCCATGTAAACCCGATCTTCAAAGGGAGGGGCTCGACATAAGCTCCTTCTTCGTCGCCATTCCTGAACATGGGCAGAAAGGCGTGTGGAAGAGGATTGCTTAAATGAAGTCAAGAGCTCCGTACCAGTGTCGTATCGGAGAGGGAGCTGGAAGTATGACAAGAAGGCTTGGGCAAGAGTCTCGAACGTGGTATGGGAGGAAGTGGCCTGTTCGACATACCATTTAGAAGCTTCGCCGGTAAGCGTGCGTTGGAACAAACGAAGACGGATGGAGTCATCGGTAATGGAGTTGGAGGAACACCACATGTGGAAAGATCGGACGTGATTGGTTGGGTCTTCGCCATTAAGGCCCTCGAACTTAGGGATATCAGAGGGTAACTTGGTGGGCATAGTGGGCCAGGTAGCATTGTGGTGGATGGGGTCGTTAATCAACTGATGGAAATCGGGGAGGCTGAGGCCTGCAATGTACGGCAGCACAGGGGTGGCCGGAGTAGTGGTTGTGACGGTTCCGCTAGAAGTGGGGCCGGCATTGGGGCCGGGAGAACCACTAGCGTTAGGCCCTGATCCAGACATGGTGAAGGTAAAAGGGGGAGAACCGGAAGGAGAAGGGGGACCCGATGAATCAGGAGAGGAGTCGGAGTGCGGACTCGAAGGTGGACTGGCTCGACGACGGCGGTGCGGAGCAGGTCGATCAACCGGAAACTGAGGGTAAAGGCCAAGAAGTCTCCGGGAACGGCGCCTTGGGGGCGCAATGATGACAGGAAGAAGGAAACCGACAAGGGCAGAAAGGGACAGAATCAAGGAAGGTCAAGGGCAGATAAGGTGCGGTGACAATTGATTTTAGAGTCTTTGCCAGGCGGTGTTAACCAGGCACTTCTTCACTTAGGGTCAGTGTGTGGCGTGCGTTAATTTTAATTTTTAAACCCTTTCCGTTGTTGAGAGCAAGAAAAAGTGTGCTACGTAGCTGAAAATAAACCTACAGAGAACAGAATAAAATGCTAAAATAAAAGAGAAATAACAGCTACGTATGCATCTATCTAACCCAAGAAGGTGGGTCTCTCACAACTATGCTGAAAAGAAAGGGAAAACTATGGAAACACACACACAAGGGCTACGACGAGATGCGGGGTCAAAGGGGACGGTGCGGAGGATAAAAGAAAACTAACGGACAAAGTCGGTCACGACGAACGGTCAAGGTGGTGAAGAAGCCGAAGCAAAAAACGAAGCGAGCGGGTTTATTTCGAAAAGAGGTCAAAAACGACGAGGAGGTGATTTGAAAGGAAAAGAGGCTGATTTCAATGGATCTGAAAGGGAGGTAGCAGATCTGGAAAAGAGGGGGCTGAAGCTCTGAAACCGACGGCTGAAACAGCTAAAACTCTTCCACAAAAAGTGGAGGGTACTAAAGCCCTAAGGGGCTGGGTTCCCACTTAGATGAGTAAAAACAGATCATATCTTGGTCGAGGCGGGCTGAGACGGTGGAAGACACGGCGACCGCGGCGGAGACCGGAAAAATTGCGAGAGAAAAAATGCGCACGGAAAAAGGCGGTCAGCGAGGTTCGACCGGTCGAGGTTGAGGTCGCGAGAAACGGTGAAAAGTGCGTCCGAGTCGCGAGGTTTTGGGCCAAGGTCGACCCCCCGTTCTTACGGTTGTTTCGATTTTTACGAAAAAGTTGCCGTCTCAGTTGCGGCTGGTGTCGCTTACCTGCGCAATAGGGCCAGAAACACACGGAAGTTAGAAATTTTAAGTTTTAGGGTTTTATGTGAGAAAAATGACATAAAAAGAGGAAAACTAAGCAGCTGAAAAGAAGCCCTAGGGCCTGAAGTAGCTGGATATGCAGGAATATGAAAAACGACGGCGGTCGTAATTTAAAACCCGTGTGGAGTCGCCATTTGTTAGTATGAATTCTTCGTCGAAGTGTACGAAAAAGAACCACTTTAGCTACGCATAACTAATAGCCCTAACAACAATAGAGGCTGCCAAACATCTTCAGATCTGCGATTAGTAGTTAAAATGCTGCAACAAATAGATCTATAAATGGAAAGACATTAAGCAGTAAAGTAAAGAGTTTGCTCCATGCATCCAACGGACAAGACAAGAACACGATTTTTGAATGAATTTTTATATTACAGGGCACCTGGGAGGAAACAAGAAGATGTATCCAGATCTCCTCAATGGGATGGGTTCTTTGTAGTCCTCAGCACTTCAGATCTAAGCTTTCTCTCTCTTGTAGATGTAGAAAAACCCAATGTAGAAGGTAGAGCTCAATGGGAGCAAAATGGCGGAAAAATGAGACCAAGTGTATAGATCCAGAGTGATCTAATAGGCAACAAAAGGTGAAGAATGATGGGGAAAACCCTCCTATTTATAACAAAATATTGGGTCCTTCTAGATCTTGGTGCATGATTAAAATAATGTTAATCACATCTAGATCCACCTCTATGGAATATTTTATTATTATTTGTTGGAGGGAAGGGGTGTTTGACTTGGGTCAAATCCCTTGATTAGTGAAAAATAAATAAATAAATGATTTATTTATCTTTTTAAGGAAGTGGTTGGGATATAATCAAATAAATAATGATTTATTTGATGAATGGTGGTTGATTTGGTCATATTTAACAAGGAATATTATTTAAATAATTATTCCTAGAAAATAATAAGATAACTATGGGTTTATCTCATTAATTTCTTTGTTTTTGGGTTAAAAATGACTAGGAATAATAATTAAATTATGGTTTAATTAATTATTCCTTTTGGGGTCTCCTACTTGTTTTGCATGTATTTGATTTGTATACCTTCACTAAAATTTCATATCTAATTTCAAATCATTGCCCCAGAAGAAACTCCTCTAATATCAAGAGATCAATTTCAAAATAATCACCATACATCATGTGATGAATCTACTTGTATCTAAAAAATTCACCATTCTATTTTCTATCCATTAAGCTATTTACTATTGATGTACTTCTATGTACTAATTTTCAGGTAATTGTTTTCACTCTCATACATGAAATAGAGAGATGTTAGTATCTTTCTAGATTTTGTTACTTGTAAAATCGGGAGAGCTATTTCGTGTCCCATTATTATTGTTTTCAGCAAAAACAAGCAAAGTGGTATATGAAAAGAACAACGGAAAATAATCTCAAACAACATGATGTCATCATAAGGCAACAAGTTCAAGAGAGTAGATTATTGATAGTTGTTTATAAGGCAACAGTTCAAGAGAGTAGATTATTGATAATAGTATATCGGAATCTAATAAGCTCCTAATTGTTAGAGCTTTTCAACCAGAATATATGTTTTCTTCTAGATGAATGCATAACTTCATACGAAATACTAAATACATATCATACTGATTCATATTTGTAGATGTTCTAATTTCTCAAAAATATGGATTAGACACTATATTTCAATATTTTTTTTAATATATCTATTTTTCTATATATTATATATATCGTGTCATTTGTATCTTATTTTCGGGGTCACTGTGTCTCATGTCGAATACTCTTATTTATGTGTCATCTCTATCTTGTGTCCTCGTGTCACGTGACTTAACGTATCCTTTGTATATTTTTTAAATTAATTTAAGAAAAAAAAACATATACATTATATTTAGACATAAAAAAATAAGTTAGTTTCTAAAATATACCAATTATGGAGCTTTAATTTATAGGGGCATAGATATATAAAGAAAAATGAATGAAATCATAAGAATTAACCAAGCTAAACCACTTAAGAGGGATGGGGGTTGGGCTCCCTACCCCATCTCACTCACGCAACTACTGAAGAGAGATGGGCTTGGGCTCCTTCGCCATCTTGTTGTTGTTGACCTTCCCTCCTACGAGGCCTCCTTGGCTTTTTCTCTGATCACACCGTTGATCTACGCTTTAATCTGATGTTGTTACACACTTGTATATATCATAGAATTTACCTGATTCTATGATATATACAAGTGTGTAACAACATCAGATTAACTAGACTCAATCTGATGCTGTTAGATAAATATAGTAACGAGCAATCTTATAAAATAAAGCCAACTTTATTTTTTTGTTTTTTTAAATATTTCCGAAAACACCATAAAATTAAAAAATGTTTAATTATATTTTAAATATAAATTAATTTTAATTTTAAAATAGTAATAATAATATTAAAAAAAAAAAAAATTAAAAAAAAAAAATTATATTAACTATTAATTTTTAAAACAAAAAATAATATTTAAAAAAAAATTGAGAAAAAATCTATTTATATTATGTAAATTTTCTTTTTAAAATAATGAAGAAAATTTAAATAAGAAAATATTGAGCATACTCTTATATATATGTCATCTCATTTTTTTTTCCAGACACCATAATTCTAAATAATAATAATAATAATAATAATAAACTATCTCAAAAAAATAAATATCTATTTCCCAAAAACATTTAAAAAAAAATAAATCAACTCCCAGAAAAACCAAACAAAACAGTGCCTCAAACGTTGCTTTAGCAAAATGGAAAAAGAAACATATCCAACGCAGATAGACTATTCCATCCACAAGGGAAAGTAAAAGACACAACGAAATACATAGTTAATATAAAAATCTAAAGCATATTTATACATTATATAATTAAATATATATTTATAAGGTAATATCATATCATTTATATATATTTTTTAAATTAATTTAGAAGAAAAAAAACATATATATATATATATATATATATATAGACATAATTAAATAAGTTAATTTATAAAAGATATCAATTATCGAGCTTTAATTTATAGGCTAGTTCATAGATATATAAAGAAATATGAATGAAATCATAAGCATTAACCAAGCTAAACAATTTAAGAAGGATGGGGTTAGGCTCCCTTCCCATCTCACTCATGTAGCTGACTCAAGAGGGATGGGCTTGGGCTCCTTCGCCATCTAGTTGTTGTTGACCTTCCTTCCTACCGGGCCTCTTTTTCTCTGATTACACTATTGATTTACAAACTTTTTTGGTGGCAGTAGCAAGGGCATGGGTAGCTTTAAAAATATCTCCTAAGAAAATTTGGAGGACCTCAATCTATTTACAAACGATGAAGTTAAAGTGAAAATAGAAGACTAGATTCTGGACCTGGACATACCAAGGCTATCCAAAACCTCTATCTGTGTGTTGTGGAGCTTTATTGGCATGTAAAGACTCTCATAGCGAAAGCTTTGGTTGAAAATGAGGAAAACAACTCTGAAACTGATCTACAGTTTAACATAATTCTAGTTGAGTGCCACCATATCTTCTCAAAGGACCAGACCCACTAGGATATCCATAGGCACCTGTAGTTGTCTCCAATCATGTTTAATTGCTACAGTCTACATTACTAGGTATTTATTTAGCTGGCTGCAACACTCTTGGATCAGTCTCACTAGGAGATCCCACCTGTAATTTTTTCCAATTATGTTTAATTGCTACAATGTGCATTACTAGTTGCTTATTTTGCTGGTTGCAACACTCTTCTTCTTTTATGGCCTTTGGATATCATGTGAATTTGTTAGCAGTATTATGGTTTTGGATTTTGTTATTCAAGTAATGTGAGTTATTTCTATGATGGTTTTCAAGTTAGTCTTTCCATTTGGACTTGTTAGCTGTATCATGATTTTCGGTTTTTTTATGCAAGTAATGTCAATTATTTCTATGATGGTCATCATTTTAATCTTATTTATACTGTTAATTTTAACTCTAAAAAACTCTTCTAAAAAGACTAGTTTGATTTCCCTAGAGACAAATTGTAACAAGAGATGATAAGATGTACTACCTTTTCTATATACATGAAACTTTACTATTTTATATATATATAACTTTTCTATGTAATGATAACCATACAAAAATAATTACTTTATTAAATGATGAAACTAATTTAGACATGCCAAAATGTAACAATAACACTCTATATTCAAATCATACCTCGGTAGTTTTAAAACAATCAGCCTGGTTTCATAAAAACAAAAACCAACAGCAGAAAGGACAAGCCAGTTACTATAAGTTACAAGTATTTCAATATGACTAATAACATTTCTAAATATTCTTGGTCGAGACTCTGAATAATTTGATAGAACCTTGTAATGGGTCCACAAAGAATGAAGGTTCTATCCTAATTTATGAATCCGTCAATTTATGTTACGATTTTAGTAAACCAGTAATAAAAACCAAGAGGAGAAAGGAAAAACCACTTAATTTAGGAAGAGGGTGTGCCCAACTGCTGGTCCGGTCCGGGAATTACATTTATCCGGCGGCCAACAATCTAGGGGCTTCAGGGCAGCATTTCAATCATAAACCTAAGTTACAATTACTTCCATATAAACAAAAAGATTTGGAAATAATAATATAAATAACAAGATTTATAGGTAACAGTTTAGAGAATTGGCTGGTTTCTTGTATTTGAAAATGGAATTGGCAGGACGAGTATTACTTTGTCGAAAGCGCGCACTTCCACCAACTATCAAAACAACTACCAATTAACCAAATACCGCAACAATAAGAAATAACATATATGATGGGACATATATTTTTCCTTAGCTTTCATAGGGAAAATGTCAGTTCTCTTAATATTTCCTGTGCCATGGTGCTCATACACTTCCCACGAAACCCTCGAAAATACGATTTGTTCAGATTGTGGATAATTTGATGGGACCTTGTAATGGACCCCCAACAATCAAATTCAACTATTTCAATTGATCAAAATATCGGTTCATCAATTTCTATTAAGAGCTTTTGGAATTTGGTTTAAAATTAAGAAGCGAGACATTGGGTCAGTGATAGCCTAGGGTCTGTGAGGTTTCTTTGATGACCATCTCTTATAGTCGCGCTTACCCTATGTTAATGAAACTCCACTCAACCTTAACAATTAATATGTTGAATTTCAAGATACAATTTCTTTAGTATGTCGAACTCAATCTCGAAATTAAATGAAAACTTAAGATAAAACTTCATATGAAACTTAATATCTGCAGAATTTCAAGATGTGATTTATTAAGTATGCCAACCTAACGAATCTTCACATTAAAAGAAATTTTAAACTGTACTAGATTTTAAGTATTATTATTTTTATTCATTTAATGTGTGACCATTGATTACCATCAATTATTTATACAATGTTTATATATTTACATAGTTATATCACTTGGCATTTGATTGAGTTAAATTTAATTAAAATAAATTATTATACAAAATTTTAATATACTAAAATGTTATTTGTAAAAAAAATTAAATATTAAAAATAGTTTAAATTAAAAAAAAAAAAAAAATTATATAATGTTGCATACACAACCCAATAAAAAGTTTAATATTAAAAAGTTAGAATGTAATATTTTATAAAAATTTTAAAAATTTAACTATATAATAATTAAAATTATATTACTAGCAATATTTAATAATTTTTTTTATTTAAATTTATTTAATTTAAACAATAACATAAATTTATAACTAAAATATGAGAATTATTAAATTTTATAATATAATTTTGTATCATAATAACAAATTCTGTTTAATTCAAATTTTTATATAAAATTATATATAACATATTTTAATATAATTTTAAAATTTTAAATTAATTTAATATTAAAACTATTTTCGTAATTTCTTGTGAAATTAGAATTTTTATCCATCAAAATTATATATATGATGATGATTAATGTACATATATTATTTTGAAATAAATTTAAACTTTGGATAAATTTATAAAACAAAAAATAAAAATTATTAATTTTTATAATATAATTGTTCACCATAATAACAAATTCTATTTAATTTTAATTTTTGTATGAACTTATATAGAACATACTTTAATATAATTTTAAAATTTTAAATTAACCACTATTAAAACCATTTTCATAATTTCTTGTCAGATTAGAATTTATCTACACGAAGGTTATATATATTGTTTTGAATTTAAATTTTATGCTACTGAATTTTATTTTAAATTTAGCCCAAAAAAATCCCTTATATTTTAAATATAATAGAGCCGTTGTGTATAAATAGGTTGAAACAGAGTATTAAAACCAAACCTGCCATATACACCTATAGTTATAGATTAGCGAACTTCATGGGTTTAGCTTCACCATTTGTGATTTTCTATGACTTATCTTCCAAATTTGGCGAATATTAAAAAATCAATGTCTACAGCACGCAGGGTTAAAGAACTTACTAGCCATTTCTGTCTTTCTATTACTTGATTACCAACAATTCCGCCAGAATAGCCCATGTCCAAAGATCATTTTGAAATAGCAGATATCTAAAAGCTAGTTTTAAAATTTATGAGAGTGGGCACATATGTGGCAGAGAATATGGTAATGGTAAAGGCATGTGAGAACCGTGCTCAGGATTAATCGCACGCCCAACTTGTTTTTAGGTAAGGATGAAACAATAACCTCTACGACCACTGCATTAAATTACAGTACACAGAAGAAATCACTAAATTCTAAAAACACTCAGGACTAAACTCCTAAATTCGAAAATATTGTTCGCACCCAAAATTCAATACAAAATAAATAGCATATATATATTTGAGATATTTAAGAATTAATTTTATGAATCCACATTACGTACCTGAATTAGGAACTCCGTAACAATGTACAACTACTCCAGAAGAAACAATTGATTCACTGCAAACCAGCAAAATGAAAAGATGGACAGAGATTAAAATCACAGCCTGGAAATGATGGGTAGCGCCAGATATACGGCTTAGAAAAATGTACCTGCAACCAGACACCATTATAAGTAAGAAAATATTTGTGCCACTTCATCTTTAAAGAAACATCTAATTAAAAAAAAAGTTGAACATCTGTTTCAACCTCTTTTCTTTATTCACTGATCTAAGTGCAAATCCAGGAAACCGCCGCTCAGAAAAAGTTTAGAGAAACATCTTTTCATAAAGATAAATAAGGACTATAACAACCGCTTCACCACCTGCTTAGGTAAATGAATATCATGGTTTCATCTATAATATATCTTGTACTCTGCATTCTAAAACAGATAAAATTGGAACGCCCAGCAATTCACACACAACTAAAGAGAAATCTATTCGCACAGTAAAAACATTAAAACACCCATAAAGGAAAACCAAACCAAGCAGCATGGCCATGCTGCAGAAAAACAAAGAAACAAGCGAAGCCAAGCCAATCCAAAGCGGAATGCAAAAACAATTGAGATGGAAGTGCTCTGTTTCTTGGTTCTGAGCATTGCTTTATGTACACTCAATTTCCAACGGTCACTAGTTTTGCAGATTTAAATTATTTTAGATGTTTATTAAGGCCCGTTTTTTTCGCTTTTTCCTTTCTTTCTAAAATTAGGGTGCGCCCGCCATGAATCATGGAACTTGCTTTTGTTTTTATTGCATTCTAAACTAAATTTTTGCTACATTAAAAAGAAATATTCATTTAAAATATATATATATATATATATATATATATATATATATATTTGAGTCATTCAAAGCATTTACTAGAATTTCTTCGGTGTTATATATATGAGTATCATATAATATTCTCATGAAAAAATCAAAGTCGCATATCGCTTAATCAAAAGTTTTTTTTTTTTTATATGCCTATTTGCTATTTATTATTAAGTCATATTTGGACATAAAATATTACGAAAAGGCATGGTACTTACTATAATTTTAAGTTAATTTAATGATTGATAGGAATATTCGATAACAAATAGAGAGTGTGATTACATTTCTAATCATGGAGGGAAGACGTAGCCCTTCGTGATATTTGGGCTTCGTAATAGTCGTAACAGCTTTTTGGGGACATTCCTTATTATAAAAAAAGAGTAACTGAACACGATATTTTGAACTTAATATGGTTGTGTGTTCTATTTTTACGCTGTAAAGTGTTTTTATTTGAAAACAACCCACCTAAAGTGCCACCTGTATCATTATGTACCATTGATGTTCATGTTAGACGATTCAAATGATTTCAACCTTTGATTCATTACTGTTATTATTCAGTTATAAAAATGACTTTAAACTTCTTGAACGGGCATTTCCACTTAACAGAACGACTACTAGATAGAGTCTTCGCCAAGAGGGGAAAAAATGGATATAAAATATTAGCGTCAGAGCTGGTTAACGCAATTGTGCCGATGCCGGATGCTTTCAACCCGAAATCGACCCAATTGGGATTTCCCAGCGGCATCTGATGCCGGCTCGTCCCTGCAAATAATCGATTGCCTTCACTGGTGCGCTAAATTAATCCGAGAGAAGAACATTGCAAAGATTGGAGATATATAAGTCCACCTTGAAAGGCTAGAAGAGGACAGGGAGCTTCGCATCCCACCAGTCCCAAACTCATGTGGCAGCTTCATACTTATTGCCCATCAACATTGGAGACGGGCAAGAAGGTTAAGACATGAAAGTCAGCACGATAGTTTTCATCTCTACAGAGAGCTCTGAGGAAAACAGTGGACAATCAAAAAAGGGACAGGGACCAACTACAAGCTGCGTGTTTTTGGTTAGCATATTTCACATTTTTGAGTAAATCTTAGATGCACTTGGCCATTTTTGTCGATCAACAATTTTAATATTGAACTCTCATAGCTCATCCACATGCACAAAGTGCCCTTTGTTTTTTGGTCATTATGGTGCTTCAGAGCACACTCACATAGCCCTTGCAATGGCTTCACTTCGGCTCCTAGTGGTGAACAAATTTACTAAAATTATTGAATGAACAAACTCTTCGATGAATATTGTTGTGGAGCAATTAATTCGAACAATATTACGACTGCAAATATTAACTTTAACAGTAGGGGTGGATGACATATGCGTGAGAGTGCTCGAATAAACCCATGACATAACATTGTTTAGCTCTTTGAAACCCAGGGTAGCATGACACTATGAATTTTGGAGTTTATCATGGTAGTTGGAGGAGTTAGTTACTGAGGCATTCATTCTCATCCATGCTAGTGCTAGTGGTAACCTTAGATTTTTTTTCTTAAAATGTTTTACTTCATAATGTTTGATATTTTCCAAATGGGCTTGGGACCAAGGCTTAACCTGAAAATAGGTTGCATTCTCACAGGCCATTCTGGTACATTGAGGTAGTGGCCGTAGGCAGGTCATGACCTGCATACACATATCAGAGACTTGAGCCCACCCCGAGTTCTTCTTGAAGCCTGGCATTGCTTTTTTATTGGTAAGGCTACAGTCTAGCAGTAGATTGATGGGAATTAACCACAATTAGACCAGGCTTGTTCCTCAGCCTCCATATTCTCCTTGAGATTTGCCGCTTCTTTTTCCTCGGCCTCCATCTTCTCCTTGAGGTTTGCCATTTCTTTTTGTTCGTTGGACTGTGGTCCAGCCATACTGCAAGCTCGATTCTCAATGTATTTATATATGGAATTTATTCGAGAACTCCAAAGCTACTTGTCCTAAAGTTTCAATCCTGTCCCATCAAAAACCAGTGTGTTTTTTTGCCAAAATAAATAAATTCTCAAATTTTGATTTAAAATCAGTTCTTTAATGGTATATATGGATTCAACACTTGAAAAAGAACCTTTAAACTCTAGATTGTGGAAAATTTACTGCTCAATATTGAACCACCAAGATTGTGGAAAATTTACAACGGATTCCAACCAATCCTTCTGATTCTAGACAAATTTAACTAAAAAAAACCATAAAAAATTCCAAAATGTATAACATATAGACGACGGCTTAAAGGAACAATGTAAATCAGTCGAGCAGGTATGTTTCAAGTCCGGGTCTGGTCAAATGCTTCTTGTACCTGTAAATTCTCAATAGATAAAATATTTATTTCCGTTAAAAATATATTGAACTAATTCTACAACAAATTGACACCGTAAAATAATAATATCAGATATTAGTTCTCTCTGGGCTTGAGTACTTACATCTTGATGAAATAATATTCTTCTTTAATTCATTTCATTCTTGAAACAGAGAAAGAACTTTCAAGAAATGTCTAAATTTGACCAGCATTAAATAAAATGACTCTTTATCTCCACCGAGCCATTCAATTCATGCAGGATTTTTGTCTAAACTATAAAGTATTCGCAGCTAAAGCAAGGTTTAAGCCATGAAGGATTGGACGATATCTGTATGCATTACATATTTGAAAATTCAGGGGAATATTTCAAAAATTCTCATGAACGATGAAAATTTAAGGCTAAGAAGATTACCCGTGGGGAAAACGCAGACCTGAGGCACAAAAGTGCCTCGCCAAGCCTTGATAGGATATATGTAGATTGCTTTGACTAGTTACGTAGGATTCTGAGCTTCCCCGCTATCGAAAACAGAACTGATACAAAATAGTAACTGTAACTGAATTGGGAAGGATTGGATGCATAATCCACAAATCTAACTTTGTAGATTATGGAACTTATTTCATCCTTCTATACAATCTACAAAACTATGTTATTAATGGAGGTGTAGAAATGATTGGTTACATGATCCACAAAAATAACTTTATAAAACATGGAACTTATCTCAACTCATCATTTTCTAATCTACAAAGCTAAGCCATTAATAGAGGAAGTCATACCTTTGACATCCTAGAAATCATTTTAATACATAATCTTTTCTAAAAACTAAATGTATATGTAATTGTATTATTTTTTTCATTGTAAAAGATATAATATGTATGTTATTCACTAACTTAATATATAATTTCACTACTTATGATTATACTCGCATAAATTTCACTATATTTTCCCATCTTTTCTTAATTTGAATTTATGCCATTCAAGCAACAAAGATGTAAAAGTTATTTTATTTTTGAAGAACTTACTCGTTATTCAATTTTCTTAATGAAAAAAACATAAAAAAATGAAAATATAAAAAAAAATTAAATAAATTTATAAAGTTAACAAAAATATTAAAATGAACAAATATCAAATCTTTCGTATTACAATCTTAAACTCTATTCAAACTACTTTCTAATTTAATGTAGATATCAAAGTAACTTATTAAAATTTAGTTTTCCACATTACACATACATATAAAGTGACAGTTTTTCAATTCTAAAAATGAAAAATGGAAAAATGTATGTGATTAAGAGTATGTGCAAGACTAGTAAGAATTTCAACTATAATTGACATTATTTTATTAGAACAAAGCGAACACTGTCCTAGCTTTAGTTTTTTGAGAAAAAAACAAAAAACAAAAAAACCATAAAATTAAAATTGCTTAAATATATTTTAAATATAAATTAGTTATAAGAATTTAAAGTTTTAAAATAATAATAATACTATTTAAAATAAAAATAACAATTAAGAGAAAATATTGATTTACATTAACCACTAATTTTTTTTTATAAGCTTGGTAGGACTACATCTTCATCATGTCTAATATAGACCCCTGATCGGGGTGGGGAATTGAATCGGCGACTTCACATCAAGAAGTGCCTTAACAGAGCGCCCGATCATCATCTATCTAAGACCCAACGGACATTAACCACTAATTTCAAAAACAAAACAAAACAAATAAAATAATGAAAGAGCTTTAAATAAAAAGGTATTGAGCATACTCTTATATAGATGTCCTTTCATTTTTTTCCATAAACCCCAACCCCAAATAAATATAAGAAAATATCTCAAAAAAATAAATATCCATCTCCCAAAAACATCTCAAAAAAATAAATCAACTCGCAAAAAAAACCAAACATGGCCTCAAACATAGCTTTAGTAAAAGGAAAAAAGAAACATATCCAGGGCAGATAGTCTATTCCTATTCCAATTGTTTTTCTTCATTAAAATATAACTAAATATATATATATATATATATATATATATATATATATATATATTTATGCATTATATAATTAAATATATATTTACAATGCAATATCGTATAAGATATGTCACAAGACACATCCCTCAGGGTCTCGTGTCCTATATTTCACGTACTGGACACCAGACGCGCCCTAAAATATGTAACAAACATATTTTTTAGTGTCCTCCAATTGAGACACATGTTTTGGACATGGAAAAAATGTGCCCTAGTGTCTTGGGCTCGGACAGGTGTCCCAGGAAAAAATGAAATTTAAAACCACGACTTGGTTTTTCTTGGGGGTTTTCTTCATTGTTCGCTGCCGAAATCAATTTTTTTTGTTCAATGTGAGGAATTATGCATGATGACTAATGAGATCAACCATATTCTTACCGACTTCTTGTCAAGCCCATGTCATACTCTCATTTTCCAACCTCACTAAGTTGTTTACCGTCATGTCTTGGATCATTATTTTGTAATAGAATTTGATACGATTTTGTATTTACTTTATAATTTTTTAAAATTTATTTGAATATAAAGGTCCAATGAACATGATTTTGTCGATGTCCTAAATTATCTTTTTTTTACTAATATTGTAACATACATATAGATTTTGCATTCATATCTAAATACATATGCATAAGCATATGTTTGAATGTGTATCTACATATGTGCTTGTAGATGTAAAGCACTCCTGAGTTTTTCATAAATTAAAAAGTGGGATAAATCAATGGTTTCTCCATAATGACTCTATGGAAGATCCATCTGAACTCCACAGGAGTGATAATTGTTTTGCATGTATTTGATTTGTATACCTTGACTAAAATTTCATATCTAATTTCAAATCGTTGCCCCAGAAGAAACTCCTCTAATATCAAGAGATAAATTTCAAAATAATCACCATACATCATGTGATGAATCTACTTGTATCTAAAAAATTCACCATTCTATTTTCTATCCATTAAGCTATTTAGTATTGATGTACTTCTATGTACTCATTTTCAGGAAATTGTTTTCACTCTCATACATGAAATAGAGAGATGTTAGTATCTTTCTAGATTTTGTTACTTGTAAAATTGGGAGAGCTATTTCGTGTCCCATTATTATTGTTTTCAGCAAAAACAAGAAAAATGGTATATGAAAAGAACAACGGAAAACAATCTCAACCAACATGATGTCATCATAAGGCAACAAGTTCAAGAGAGTAGATTATTGATAGTTGTTTATAAGGCAACAGTTCAAGAGAGTAGATTATTGATAATTATATATGGGAATATAATAAGCTCCTAATTGTTAGAGCTTTTGAACCAGAATATATGTTTTCTTCTAGATGAATGCATAACTTCATACTAAACACTAAATAGATATCATACTGATTCATATCTGTAGATGTTCTAATTTCTAAAAAATATGGATTAGACACTATATTTCAATATTTTTTTTAATATATCTATTTTTCTATATATTATATATATCGTGTCATTTGTATATTATTTTCGGGGTCACTGTGTCTCGTGTCGAATACTCTTATTTATGTGTCATCTCTATCTTCTGTCCTCGTGACTTAATGTATCCTTTGTATATTTTTTAAATTAATTTAAAAAAAATATATATACATTATATTTAGACATAAACAAATAAGTTAGTTTCTAAAATATACCAATTATGGAGCTTTAATTTATAGGGGCATAGATATATAAAGAAAAATGAATGAAATCATAAGAATTAACCAAGCTAAACCACTTAAGAGGGATGGGGGTTGGGCTCCCTACCCCATCTCACTCACGCAGCTACTGAAGAGAGATGGGCTTGGGCTCCTTCGCCATCTTGTTGTTGTTGACCTTCCCTCCTACGAGGCCTCCTTGGCTTTTTCTCTGACCACACCGTTGATCTACGCTTTAATCTGATGTTGTTACACACTTGTATATATCATAGAATTTACCTGATTCTATGATATATACAAGTGTGTAACAGCATCAGATTAACTAGACTCAATATGATGCTGTTAGATAAATATAATAACAAGAAATCTTATAAAATAAAGCCGGCTTTAGTTTTTTGTTTTTTTAAATATTTCCGAAAACACCATAAAATTGAAAAATGTTTAATTATATTTTAAATATAAATTAATTTTAATTTAAAAATAATAATAATAATATTAAAAAAAATAAATAAATTAAAAAAAAATTATATTAACTATTAATTTTAAAACAAAAAATAATATTTAAAAAAAAATTGAGAAAAAATCTATTTATTTTATGTAAATTTTCTTTTTAAAATAATGACGAAAATTTAAATAAGAATATATTGAGCATACTCTTATATATATGTCATCTCATTTTTTTTTCGAGACATCATAATTCTAAATAATAATAATAAACTATCTCAAAAAAATAAATATCTATTTCCCAAAAACATTTAAAAAAAAATAAATCAACTCCCAGAAAAACCAAACAAAACAGTGCCTCAAACGTTGCTTTAGTAAAATGGAAAAAGGAACATATCCAACGCAGATAGACTATTCCATCCACAAGGGAATGTAAAAGACACAACGAAATACATAGTTAATATAAAAATATAAAGCATATTTATAATTATATAGTTAAATATATATTTATAAGGTAATATCATATCATTTATATATATTTTTTAAATTAATTTAGAAGAAAAAAAACATATATATATAGACATAATTAAATAAGTTAATTTCTAAAAGATATCAATTATCGAGCTTTAATTTATATGCTAGTTGATAGATATATACAGAAATATGAATGAAATCATAAGCATTAACCAAGCTAAACAATTTAAGAAGGATGGGGTTAGGATCCCTTCCCATCTCACTCATGTAGGTGACTCAAGAGGGATGGGCTTGGGCTCCTTCGCCATCTAGTTGTTGTTGACCTTCCCTCCTACCGGGCCTCTTTTTCTCTGATTACACTATTGATTTACAAACTTTTTTGGTGGCAGTAGCAAGGGCATGGGTAGCTTTAAAAATAACTCCTAAGAAAATTTGGAGGACCTCAATCTATTTACAAATGATGAAGTTAGAGTGGAAATAGAAGACTAGATTCTGGACCTGGACATACCAAGGCTACCCAAAACCTCTATCTGTGTGTTGTGGAGCTTTATTGGCATGTAAAGACTCTCATAGGGAAGTCTTTGGTTGAAAATGAGGAAAACAACTCTGAAACTGATCTACAGTTTAACATAATTCTAGTTGAGTGCCACCAGATCTTCTCAAAGGACCAGACCCACTAGGAGATCGCTAAACACCTGTAGTTGTCTCCAATCATGTTCAATTGCTACAGTCTACATTACTAGTTATTTATTTAGCTGGCTGCAACACTTTTGGATGAGTCTCAATAGGAGATCCCACCTGTAATTTTTTCCAATTATGTTTAATTGCTACAGTGTGCATTACTAGTTGCTTATTTTGCTGGTTGCAACACTCTTCTTCTTTTGTGGCCTTTGGATATCATGTGAATTTGTTAGCAGTATTATGGTTTTGGATTTTGTTATTCAAGTAATGTGAGTTATTTCTATGACGGTTTTCAAGTTAGTCTTTCCATTTGGACTTGTTAGCTGTATCATGATTTTCGGTTTTGTTATGCAAGTAATTTCAGTTATTTCTATGATGGTCATCATTTTAATCTTATTTATACTATTAATTTTAATTCTAAAAAACTCTTCTAAAAAGACTAGTTTGATTTCCCTAGAGACAAATTGTAACAAGAGATGATAAGATGTACTACCTTTTCTATATACATGAAACTTTACTATTTTATATATATATAACTTTCCTATGTAATGATAACCATACAAAAATAATTACTTTATTAAATGATGAAACTAATTTAGACATGCCAAAATGTAACAATAACACTCTATATTCAAATCATACCTCGGTTCAGCCTGGTTTCATAAAAACAAAAACCAACAGCAGAAAGGACAAGCCAGTTACTATAAGTTACAAGTATTTCAATATGACTAATAACATTTCTAAATATTCTTGGTCGAGACTCTGAATAATTTGATAGAACCTTGTAATGGGTCCATAAAGAATGAAGGTTCTATCCTAATTTATGAATCCGTCAATTTATGTTACTAGTTTAGTAAACCAGTAATAAAAACCAAGAGAAGAAAGGAAAAACCACTTAATTTAGGAAGACGGTGTGCCCAACTGCTGGTCCGGTCTGGGAATTACATTTATCCGGTGGCCAACAATCTAGGGGCTTCAGGGTAGCATTTCAATCATAAACCTAAGTTACAATTACTTCCATATAAACAAAAAGATTTGGAAATAATAATATAAATAACAAGATTTATAGGTAACAGTTTAGAGAATTGGCTGGTTTCTTGTATTTGAAAATGGAATTGGCTAGTTTCTTTTATTTGAAAATGGAATTGGCAGGACGAATATTACTTTGTTGAAAGCGCGCACTTCCACCAACTATCAAAACAACTACCAATTAACCAAATACCACAACAATAAGAAATAACATATAAGATGGGACATATATTTTTCCTTAGCTTTCATAGGGAAAATGTCAGTTCTCTTAATATTTCCTGTGCCATGGTGCTCATACACTTCCCATGAAACCCTCGAAAATACGATTTGTTCGGATTGTGAATAATTTGATGGAGCCTTGTAATGGACCCCAAGAATCAAATTCAACTATCTCAATTGATCAAAATATCGGTTCATCCATTTCTATTAAGAGCTTTTGGCATTTGGTTTAAAATTAAGGAGCGAGACATTGGGTCAGTGATAGCCTAGGGTCTGTGAGGTTTCTTTGATGACCATCTCTTATGGTCGCGCTTACCCTATGTTAATGAAACTCCACTCAACCTTAACAATTAATATGTTGAATTTCAAGATACGATTTCATTAGTATGTCGAACTCAATCTTGAAATTAAATGAAATCTTAAAATAAAACTTCATATGAAATTTAATATCTGCAGAATTTCAAGATGTGATTTATTAAGTATGCCAACCTAACGAATCTTCACATTAAAAGAAATTTTAAATTGTACTAGATTTTAAGTATTATTATTTTTATTCATTTAATGTGTGACCGTTGATTACCATCAATTATTTATACAATGTTTATATATTTACATAGTTATATCAGTTGGCATTTGATTGAGTTAAATTTAATTAAAATAAATTATTATACAAAATTTTAATATACTAAAATGTTATTTGTAAAAAAAATTAAATATTAAAAATAGTTTAAATTTAAAAAAAAAAAAAAAATTATATAATTTTATATATAAAAATATGCATACACAACCCAATAAAAAGTTTAATATTAAAAAGTTAGAATGTAATATTTTATAAAAATTATAAACATTTAACTATATAATAATTAAAATTATATTACTAGCAATATTTAATAATTTTTTTTATTTAAATTTATTTAATTTAAACAATAACATAAATTTATAACTAAAATATGAGAATTATTAAATTTTATAATATAATTTTGTATCATAATAACAAATTCTGTTTAATTTAAATTTTTATATAAAATTATATATAACATATTTTAATATAATTTTAAAATTTTAAATTAATTTAATATTAAAACTATTTTCATAATTTCTTGTTAAATTAGAATTTTTATCCATCAAAATTATATATATGATGATGATTAATGTCCATATATTATTTTGAAATAAATTTAAACTTTGGATAAATTTGTAAAACAAAATATAAAAATTATTAATTTTTATAATATAATTGTTCATCATAATTACAAATTCGATTTAATTTTAATTTGTGTATGAACTTATATAAAACATACTTTAATATAATTTTAAAATTTTAAATTAACCACTATTAAAACCATTTTCATAATTTCTTGTCAGATTAGAATTTATATACACGAAGGTTATATATATTATTTTGAATTTAAATTTTATGCTACTGAATTTTATTTTAAATTTATCCCAAAAAATCCCTTATATTTTAAATATAATAGAGCCGTTGTGTATAAATCGGTTGAAATAGAGTATTAAAACCAAACCTGCCATATACACCTATAGTTATAGATTAGCGAACTTCATGGGTTTAGCTTCACCATTTGTGATTTTCTATGACTTATCTTCCAAATTTGGCTAATATTAAAAAATCAATGTCTACAGCACGCAGGGTTAAAGAACTTACTAGCCATTTCTGTCTTTCTATTACTTGATTACCAACAATTCCGTCAAAATAGCCCATGTCCAAAAATCAATTTGAAATAGCAGATATCTAAATGCTAGTTTTAAAATTTATGAGAGTGGGCACATAACTGGCAGAGAATATGGTAATGGTAAAGACATGTGAGAACCGTGCGCACAATAAAAAGCGACTCTATTTGAGGTCAGGATTAATCGCAGGCCCAACTTGTTTTTAGGTAAGGATGAAACAATAACCTCTACGACCACTGCATTAAATTACAGTACACAGAAGAAGTACCTAAATTCTAAAAACTCTCAGGACTAAATTCCTAAATTCGAAAATATTGTTCGCACCAAAAATTCAATACAAAATAAATAGCATATATATATTTGAGATATTTAAGAATTAATTTTATGAATCCACATTACGTACCTGAATTAGTAACTCTGTAACAATGTACAACTACTCCAGCAGACACAATTGATTCACTGCAAACCAGCAAAATGAAAAGGTGGACAGCGATTAAAAACACAGCCTGGCAATGATGGGTAGCAACCAGACACCATTATAAGTAAGAAAATATTTGTGCCACTTCATCTTTAAAGAAACATCTAACTAAAACAAAAAAATGATCATACGTTTCAACCTCTTTTCTTTATTCCCTGATCTAAGTGCAAATCCAGGAAACCCCCGCTCGGAAAAAGTTTAGAGAAACATCTTTTCATAAAGATAAATAAGGACTATAACAGCCGCTTCACCACCTGCTTAGGTAAATGAATATCATGGTTTCATCTCTAATATATCTTGTACTCTGCATTCTAAAACAGATAAAATTGGCACGCCCAGCAATTCACACACAACTAAAGAGAAATCGATTCGCACAGTAAAAACATTAAAACACCCATAAAGGAAAACCAAACCAAGCAGCAAGGCCATGCTGCAGAAAAACAAAGAAACAAGCGAAGCCAAGCCAATCCAAAGCGGAATGCAAAAACAATTGAGATGGAAGTGTTGTGTTTCTTGGTTCTGAGCATTGCTTTATGTACACTCAGTTTCCAACGGTCACTAGTTTTGCAAATTTAAATTATTTTAGATGTTTATTAAGGCCCGCTTTTTTCGCTTTTTCCTTTCTTTCTAAAATTAGGGTGCGCCCGCGATGAACCATGGAACTTGCTTTTGTTTTTATTGCATTCTAAACTAAATTTTTGCTACATTAAAAAGAAATATTCATTTAATATATATATATATATATATATATATATATATATATATATATATTTGAGTCATTCAAAGCATTTAAATTTCTTCGAGGGGTGTTATACTCTATCTACTTAGGTATCATATAATATTCTCATGAAAAAATCAAAGTCGCATATCGCTTAATCAAAAGTTTTTTTTTTATATGCCTATTTGCTATTTATTATTAAGTAATATTTGGACATAAAATATTACGAGAAGGCATGGTACTTACTATAATTTTAAGTTAATTTAATGATTGATAGGAATATTCGATAACAAATAGAGAGTGTTATTAAATTTCTAACCATGGAGGGAAGACGTAGCCCTTCGTGATATTTGGGCTTCGTAATAGTCGTAACAGCTTTTTGGGGACATTCCTTATTATAAAAAAAGAGTAACTGAACACGATATTTTGAACTTAATATGGTTGTGTGTTGTATTTTTACGCTGTAAAGTGTTTTTATTTGAAAACAACCCACCTAAACTGCCACCTGTATCATTATGTACCATTGATGTAATTGTTAGACTATTCAAATGATTTCAACCTTTGATTCATTACTGTTATTAATCAGTTATAAAAACGACTTTAAACTTCTTGAACGGGCATTTCCACTTAACAGAACGACTACTAGATAGAGTCTTCGCCAAGAGGGGAAAAAATGGATATAAAATATTAGAGTCAGAGCTGGTTAACGCAATTGTGCCAATGCCGGCTGCTTTCAACCCGAAATCGACCCAATTGGGATTTCCTAGCGGCATCTGATGGCGGCTCGTCCCTGTAAATAATCGATTGCCTTCACTGGTGCGCTAAATTAATCCGAGAGAAGAACATTGCAAAGATTGGAGATATATAAGTCCACCTTGGAAGGCTAGAAGAGGACAGGGAGCTTCGCATCCCACCAGTCCCAAACTCATGTGGCAGCTTCATACTTATTCCCCATCAACATTGGAGACGGGCAAGAAGGTTAATACGTGAAAGTCAGCACGATAGTTTTCATCTCTATAGAGAGCTCTGAGGAAGACATTGGACAGTCAAAAAAGGGACAAGGACCAACTGCAAACTGCGTGTTTTTGGTTAGCATATTTCACATTTTGCAGTAAATCTTAGATGCACTTGGCCATTTTTGTCAATCAACAATTTTAATATTGAAATCTCATAGCTCATCCACATGCACAAAGCGCTCTTTGTTTTTTGGTCATTATGGTGCTGCAGAGCACACTCACATAGCCCTTGCAATGGCTTCGCTTCGGCTCCTAGTGGTGAACAAATTTACTAAAATTATTGAATGAACAAACTCTTCGATGAATATTGTTGTGGAGAAATTAATTCGAAAAATATTACGACTACAAATATTAACTTTAACAGTAGGGGTGGACGACATGTGTGTGAGAGGGCTCGAATAGACCCATGACATAATAGTGTTGAGCTCTTTGAAACCCCGGGTAGCGTGACAGTATGAATTTCGGAGTTTATCATGGTAGTTGAAGCAGTTAGTTACTGAGGCATTCATTCTCATCCATGCTAGTGCTAGTGGTAACCTTAGCTTTTTTTTCTTAAAATGTTTTACTTCATAATGTTTGATATTTTCCAAATGGGCTTGGGACCAAGGCTTAACCCGAAAATAGGTTGCATTCTCACAGGCCATTCTGGTACATTGTGGTAGTGGTCGTAGGAAGGTCATGACCTGCATGCACATATCAGAGACTTGAGCCCACCCAGGGTTATTCTTAAAGCCTGGCATTGTTTTTTTATTGGTAAGGCTACGGTCTAGCAGTAGATTGATGGTAATTAACCAAAATTAGACCAGGCTTGATCCTCAGCCTCCATATTCTCCTTGAGATTTGCCGCTTCTTTTTCCTCGGCCTCCATCTTCTCCTTGAGGTTTGCCATTTCTTTTTGTTCGTTGGACTGTGGTCCAGTCATACTGCAAGCTCGATTCTCAATTTATTTATATATGGACTTTATTCGAGAACGCCAAAGCTACTTGTCCTGAAGTTTCAATCATGTCCCATCAAAAAACAGAGTGGTTTTTGGCCAAAATAAATAAATTCTCAAATTTTGATTTAAAGTCAGTTTTTTAACGGTATATATGGATTCAGCACTTGAAAAAGAACCTTGAAACTCTAGATTGTGGAAAATTTACTGCTCAATATTCAACCACCAGGATTGTGAAAAATTTACAACGGATTCCAACCAATCCTTCTGATTCTGGACAAATTTAACTCAAAAAAACCATAAAACTTCCAAAATGTATAACATATAGATGACGGCTTAAAGGAACAATGTAAATCAGTCGAGCAGGTATGTTTCAAGTTCGGGTCTGGTCAAATGCTTCTTGTACCTATAAATTCTGAATAGATAAAATATTTATTTTCGTTAAAAATATATTGAACTAATTCTAGAACAAATTGACACTGTAAAATAATAATATCAGATATTAGTTCTCTCTGGGCCTGAGTACTTACATCTTGACGAAATAATATTTTTCTTTAACTCATTTCATTCTTGAAACAAAGAAAGAACTTTCAAGAAATGTCTAAATTTGACCAGCATTAAATAAAATGACTCTTTATCTCCACCGAGCCATTCAATTCATGCAGGATTTTAGTCTAAACTATAAAGTATTCGCAGCTAAAGCAAGGTTTAAGCCATGAAGGATTGGAAGCTATCTATATGCATTACATATTTGAAAATTCAGGGGAATATTGCAAAAATTCTCATGAACGATGAAAATTTAAGGCTAAGAAGATTACCCGTGGGGCAAACGCAGACCTGAGGCACATAAAATACCTCAGAAAGCCTTGATAGGATATATGTAGATTGCTTTGACTAGTTACGCAGGATTCCGAGCTTCCCCGCTACCGAAAACAGAACGGATACAAAATACTAACTGTAACTGAATTGGGAAGGATTGGATGCATAATCCACAAATCTAACTTTGTAGATTATGGAACTTATTTCATCCTTCTATATAATCTACAAAACTATGTTATTAATGGAGGAGTAGAAATGATTGGTTACATGATCCACAAAACTAACTTTATAAAACGTGGAACTTATCTCAACTCATCATTTTCTAATCTACAAAGCTAGGCCATTAATAGAGGAAGTCATACCTTTGACATCCTAGAAAGCATGTTAATACATAATCTTTTCTAAAAATTAAATGTATATGTAAAAGTTATTTTATTTTTGAAGAACCTACTCGTTATTCAATTTTCTTAATGAAAAAAGCATAAAAAAATGAAAATATAAAAAAAAATTAAATGAATTTATAAAGTTAACAAAAATATTAAAATGAAAAAATATCAAATCTTTCGTATTACAATCTTAAACTCTATTCAAACTACTTTCTAATTTAATGTAGATATCAAAGTAACTTATTAAAATTTAGTTTTCCACATTACATATACATATAAAGTGATAGTTTTTCAATTCTAAAAATGAAAAATGGAAAAATGTATGTGATTAAGAGTATGTGCAGGACTAGTAAGAATTTCAACTATAATTGACTTTATTTTATGAGAACAAAGCGAACACTATCCTAGCTTTAGTTTTTTGAGAAAAGAAAAAAAAATTCAAAAAAACCATAAAATTTCAAACCCAACGAACATTAACCACTAATTTCAAAAACAAAACAAAACAAAAAAAAAATATTTACATTGACCACATTATCTAAAGAATGCACTTTTAAAAATAATGAAAGAGCTTTAAATAATAAAGTATTGAGCATACCCTTATATAGATGTCATTTCATTTTTTTCAATAAACCCCAACCCTAAATAAATATAAGAAAATATCTCAAAAAAATAAATATCCATCTCCCAAAAACATCTCAAAAAAATAAATCAACTCGCAAAAAAAACCAAACATGGCCTCAAACATAGCTTTAGTAAAAGGAAAAAAGAAACATATCTAGGGCAGATAATCTATTCCTATTCCAACTGTTTTTCTTCATTAAAATATAACTATATATATATATATATATATATATATATATATATATATTTATGCATTATATAATTAAATATATATTTACAATGCAATATCATATAAGCTATGTCACAAGACACATCCCTCAGGGTCTCGTGTCCTATATTTCACGTGTTGGACACCAGATGCGCCCTAAAATGTGTAACAAACATATTTTTTAGTGTCCTTCAATTGAGACACATGTTTTGGACATGGAAAAAATGTGCCCTAGTGTCTTGGGCTCGGACAGGTGTCCCAGGAAAAAATGAAATTCAAAACCACGACTTGGTTTTTCTTGGGGGTTTTCTTCATTGTTCGCTGCCGAAATCGAATTTTTTTGTTCAATGTGAGGAATTATGCATGATGACTAATGAGATCAACCATGTTTTTACCGACTTCTTGTCAAGCCCATGTCATACTCTCATTTTCCAACCTCACTGAGTTGTTTACCGTCATGTCTTGGATCATTATTTTGTAATAGAATTTGATACGATTTTGTATTTACTTTATAATTTTTTAAAATTTATTTTAATATAAAGGTCCAATGAACATGATTTTGTCGATGTCCTAAATTATCTTTGTTTTACTAATATTGTAACATACATATATATTTTGCGTTCATATCTAAATACATATGCATAAGCATATGTTTGAATGTGTATCTACATATGTGCTTGTAGATGTAAAGCACTCCTGAG